>CAHIKZ030001066.1:407500-517500 GCA_903632075.3 Acanthosepion pharaonis | reverse complement strand
ACAGTGTAGTAGGATCCTTGTTACATTCAGAACTTTTGGTTTGGGTTTTATTTGTTTTTTTATTTATGGCATATCAACACCTCAATGGGTTATTTAATGCCGACAAGATTTTTATTGCTGGTAATATTTTTTCACAAAGGTATTGCTGGTATTAAAACCTATTTTTAACCTTTCATAGTGTTTTGACCTCAGTTTGGGAGGAGGGCCAACTATTTGCCTATAGCTGTCACCCTAATAGGTGCTATTACTCCGGCTCAGGGTCGACCTGGGAATGCCAGCAATTAAGAAGTGGATCGACTCTCCTCAAAACCTCTTGATCAGATGACTTGCTGTCGGATGTAGTTTATCGTCTTACCCAGGACGCGGATGTAGTTTATTGTCTTACCCAGGACGCGGATGTAGTTTATCGTCTTACCCAGGACGGCATTCAGAACTGCCGGCAAGAGAATTCTATGAACAAGCAGTATAATCCAAGGTCAAAAGTAAAGGGCTTCTTTTCTGTCATTTGTAGCTCTTAGTAAATTTGAACTTTTTATTATATCTCTTAACTCTTGTTTTGCCAACATTTACATAAGCTTGTTCTCCTTCTTCTATGTGCCATGTCCCTTCAGGATGCTTTCGATCATGGCTCTCCACAACCTCCAGTCCCTTATAGTTCATAGAAAATTTGGTCCTTTTGTTATCTCTCCTAAACACTGTTCTGCCAGCATTTACAGATACTCGTTTTTCTTCTACTATGGCACATTCTCCTTTAGGATATTGTCGATCATGGCTCTCCACAATTTCCTATCATTTGTAGCTCTTAGGAAATTTGGCCTTTTTGCCATTTCTCCTAAACCCTGTTCTGCCAACATTCACACAAGCTCGTTTATCTACTATATCCCATGGCTCGATCATGGCTCTCCACAGCCTCCAGTCCCTTATAGCTCATAGTAAATTTGGTCTTCTCGCTGTCTCTTCTAAACATGTTTCTTTCAACATTTAAACAAGTACGTTCTTCTACTTCAATGTCTCATGTCCTTTCATAGTGTGGTCGATCATGGCTCTCCACTATTTCTTGTCCCATTAGCAAACTTTCTCTTTTTACTATCTGTCCTAATCCTGTTCTGCCAACACTTACACAAGCGTTTTCTTCTTCTATGTACCATGTCCCTTAAGAATTTTGGCGGCTATAGCCCTCCACATTCTCCTGTCATTTGTACCTGTTAGTAAACTTTATCGTTTTGCTATCTCCCCTAAAACCTGTGCATTCAACAAGCAAGCATGTTCTTTGTCTGCTATCTGCCATGTCTTTTCATGATTCTGGCGGTCACAGCTCTCCACAATTTCCTGTCATTTGTAGCTCTTATTAAGCTTTGTCTTTTTACAATCTCTTCTAAACACTCTTCTGCAATATTTTTACAAGCTCGATCAACTTCTATGAGTCATGTCGCTTCAGGATGTTGGCGATCATGGCTCTCCACAACTTCCTGACCCTTATAGCTCATAGTGAATTTTGTCATTTTGCTATCTCACAAAACCCTGTTCTACCAAAATTTACACAAGTTCGTTTTTCTTCTATGTGCCATGTTCCTTCATGACGTTAGCTATCATGGATCTCCACAACTTCCAATATGGCATACCTAATAGTAAATTTTGTCTGTCTGCTATCTTTCCTAAACCCTGTTCTGCACACATTTACAGAAACTCGTTCTCCGTCTACTATGACACATGACCCTTCAAGTTGTTGGCGATCATGGCTCTCCACAATTTCCTGTCCTTTGTATTTCTTAGTAATTTTTTTCCTATATTTCATAAACCCTGTTTTGCCAACATTTGCATAAGCTCATCCTTCTTCTTCCATGTGCGATGTCCTTACAGGAAGTTAGCGATCATGGCTCTCCACAGCATCCTGTACTTTGTAGCTATTTGCAAGCTTTGTTTTTTTGCTGTCTATCCTAAACCCTGTTCTGTCAACATTAACACAAGCTTGCCTCCCTTTTCTTCTATGTACCATGTCCTTTAATGGTGTTGTCGATCATGGCTCTCCACAATTTCCTGTCCTTTGTAGCGCTTAGTAAATTTGGTCTTTTTGCTATCTCTCCTAAACCCGTTTCTTCCAACATTTGCACACGTTTTTTCTTTTTCTTATATGTGTCATATCCCTTCAGGGTGTAAGCTATCATGGCTCTCCACAACTTCCAGTCTCTTATATCCCTTAGCAAATTTTGTCTGTTTATTATCTTTCCTAAACCCTGTTCTGCACACATTTACAAATGCTCGTCCTTCTGCTACTATGGCACATGCTCCTTCAGTATGTTGCCGATCATGGTTCTCCACAACTTCCTGTCCCTTATAGGTCAGAGTGAACTTTGTTTTCTATTTTTACTAAATCCTGTTTTGCCATCCATTTACACAAGCTCATTCTTCTTCTATGTGATGTATGCCTTCAGGATGTTGGCGATAATGGCTCTCCACAACTTCCTGGACTTTGAGCTCTTTTTAACTTTTTTCTATTTCTAATAAACCCTGTTCTGCCATCTATTTACTCAAGCTCATTTTCTTCTATCACTTCAGGATGTTGGCGATCATAGCTCTCCACAATTTCCTGGCTTTTTAGGTCTTTGTAAGTTTGGTCTTTTTGATATTTCTACTCAACCCTGTTCTGCCAGCATTTATACAAGTTCGTCAGGTTAGTTATGCGCTGCTTCCGTCTGAACCCGCTTGCCTTTAATATTTCCTGCGCATATGTTTTCTAAGCCCTTTTTCCTCTAAGCCTTTGTGGGGAGGTCTGGGTAAATACCTAGACAAGTTCGTAAACTAAAGCAAGAAAAGAACGCTACGAAGACGTAGAGCGTGTTGGTAGGCAAAAGCAACATGGCGGCTTTACGAATAGCATATTTAAAAAAAAAAAGATCTCGAAGTCGGATTGACGTTCGCGAGAATCTCTTTCAACCTATGCAAATTTGAAGTGTCAATCAGTCTATAAAAAGTGTGTAGTGATGCGACAGAGAGAAGTGTGTCTGCCGTAGCGAAAAGGAGATACGTATTACTGGATTGTTTGACTTACGCTATTCTGTTGGTTGAAGGTTGGAGGAAACGGATTAGGGAACTATTACAAGCTAGAAGAAACTGACTTCAACTACAAACGCGAAAACTGAAAATAAATGGAGGAAAATTCGATTAAAATTGTAACTTTGCAGACGACAACATTGCTGACATTTGCAATGATACTGAAAATTGCGAGAGATTAGAGATTTTCTGTGTATTAAATCTTAAGCGATAACTAACAGAAATCGAGTGTGAAATGCAGGAAAAAAAAAATAATATTAATATTAATATTTCCAGGTAGTAGATTTTAATTATCGTACGTTAGACGCTATTAATTTCTTTCCTCTATTCCCGCGCGAGATAGGACTGGACGGCAGCCATTTTTAATTTTGATATCTACCTCGTCAAGCGTTATGTTCACCTCGTTATGAAGCCATGCTTCAAAGACGTCATTTTCAATTCGGTGTGGCTTATATTTGCGATGAGGTCATCATTACATTTGCGTGTGTATGTGAGGAAACACCTAATTGCAAGCCGTATCATCTCCACGCATCTTCGTCCACGTGATTCCTAATAAGTCTATGAGCTCACTGCTCACATATTCAGAAATTTGTATAAACAGAATTTTTGTTTTCTTATTTAATTTTTCAACAACGTAGGTTTGGTCTGCAAATATGACTGATCCATAAGTTGGCTTTGGTTTGGTTTGATTTGTTTACGGCATATCAACCTCAATGGATTATTTGATGCCGACAAGATTTTTATTGCTGGTAATAATTTTTTCAAAAATGTATTGCTGCTAATATTTTTTTCTCAAAAATCTATTGCTTGCAATATTTTTTTCCAAAAATTTATTGCTGGTAATATTTTTTCTTCAAAAATGTATTGCCGCTTATATATTTCTTTCTAAAAATCTATTGCTGGTAATAATTTTTTTCAAAAATGTATTGCTGGTAATAATTTTTTTATGTATTAAAACATATTTTTAAACATTCATAGTGTTATGACCCAAGTTTGGGGGTCAACTATTTGCCCATAGCTGGGACCCTAACAGGTGCTACCACCCCGGCCAGCAATTAAGAGGTGGTCCCACGCTACTCAAAACCTCCTGATTAGAGGCCTTGTTGTTGGATGTAGTTTATTGTGTTACCCAGGACGCGGACGTAGTTTATCGTGTTACCCAGGACGCGGATTCAGTTTATCGTCATACCCAGGACGCGGATGCAGTTTATCGTCATACCCAGTACGCGGATGTACTTTATCTTCTTGCCTAGGACGCGGATGTAGTTTATCGTGTTACCCAGGACGCGGATGCAGTTTATCGTCATACCCAGGACGCGGATGTAGTTTATCTTCTTGCCTAGGACGCGGATGTAGTTTATCGTCTTTTCCAAGTCGTGGATGTAGCTTATCGTCTTACCCAGGACGCGGACGTAGTTTATCGTCTTACCCAGGACGGCCATAAGTTGGTCCTGAAGTTACTATAAACGAAACAGTGAACGAACTCTGTGTAATCAATTATATTTTGTCTAGCGTTTAATGAGAGTTCTTCTTTTATCAGCCGTGTCACTTCAGGACGTAGGCGATCATGGCTCTTCACATCTTCCTGTTTCTTGTAGCTCTTAACACGATCCTTTATATAAAAGACGTGCATGTATATAAAGACAAGCAACCAATCTTTTGGATAATAATGAATATTTAAAAATTATTTTGTAGCTATTTGACAATCTGTCCTGTCTGTGGCTTCATAGAATTCTTCTAGATTAATGTCTCTAAGGATTCTGTTTCTATATCGATATGTCCTCTTGGCAGTCATGTCGATGACATATTGCCCGAATGTTCTTTCATTTCTTCCTTCTTTTAATGAAATATTAACTGGAAAGCAAGTAACATACAAGAGACAGACAGAGAGACAAACAGAGACAGGCAGAGAGAGAGAGAGAGAGAGAGAGAGAGAGAGAGAGAGAGAGAGAGAGAGAGAGAGAGAGAGAGAATCATATAGATAAATATGAGCCTGAAAGGATAGATAAATATGAAAAGACCTTGTGGCACGTAGTGCACCAAGTCTCTGTATTCGGCCCTTCAACAAGTGTGGATGGTCCTGCACAAAACCTTCACCACTATAATCAAATCTCATGTGCTGTTGTCGGGCTGTCGGTTTCCTAGAAATTGATCTGCTTGACCCTCATACGTCGAATTCGACGGGCGAGTCGAATATATATATATATAGTTATGAATAGATAGATAGATAGATAGATAGATAGATAGATAGATAGATAGATGAGAGATATATATACATAATGAGCAGACTGAGATAGATAGATAGATAGATAGATAGATAGATAGATAGATAAAGAACAGACTTAGGTAATGAACAGACTGAGATAGATGGATAGATAATGAACAGATAGATAGATAATGAACAGACTCGGATAGATAGATAGATAGATAGATAGATAGATAGATAGATAGATAGATAGATATAGACAGAGTGGGATAGAAAGAAAGAAATAAAAAAGAAAGAAAGAAAAAGAAAGAAATTAACAGGTGAAAAGACTGAAAAGTATGTATGAACAGTTTGAGATACGTGCGTGTATGTATGTGTGTGAGAGAGAGAGAGAGAGAGAAAGAGAGAGAGAGAGAAGTAGAGCATGTGCGTGTGTGTGAGCGTGTGAGAGAGAGAGAGAGAGAGAGACAGAGAGAGATAGAACGAAAGACATGGTTCAGGTTGGAGAGAAATATTTCAAAACAGGTAAATCTTGTTAAAGCACTCATTGTCTACATCGTAAGACAATCGACGGCTGTGTTAAAAGACAACAGGCGCCAAATGACAAAATCTGAATTTACCTCAGCTCTCCAACGGTTGCTGTCTGGAGAAATTCTCAAATCATTTTTGTCAAGTTGACGTGGATTTCTTTCTATTTTCTTTCTTTCTTTCTTTCTTTCTTTCTTTCTTTCTTTCTTCATTCCGACTTCATTATATGCGTCTTTCTTTCTCTCACTTCATTCTTTCTTTCTCATTCCTGTCATCCTTTACCATTCTTTCCTTCTTTCTTTCTTTCTTTCTTTCTTTCTTTCTTTCTTTCTTTCTTTCTTTCTTCAACTATTTATTCATTCTGTTTACTCAATCCTCTTTTTCTGTCAGTTTTTTCTTTCTTTCTTCATTCTCTTCACTCATTTCACTTGTTCTTTTTCCTTCTTTCTTTCTTTCTTTCTTTCTTTCTTTCTTTCTTTCTTTCTTAATTTATTCATTCCTTAACTTCACTCAGGTCTCTTCTTCTTTCTTTCTTTCTTTCTTTCTTTCTTTCTCTTTACTCATTTCTCTTGTTCTTCCTATCTTTCTTTCTTACTGTTTTATTTATTCAAACCTTCTCTTCACTCGCGTCTCTTCTTTCTTTCTTTCATTATTTCTTTCTTTTTCTCCTCATTCTCTTCACCCATTTTTCTTGTTTTTTCTTTCTTTTTTCTTTCTGTATCCATTTATTCCGTCTCTTTACTCAGGTTTCTTTAATTCTTTCTTTCTTTCTTTCTTTTTGTATTAATTTATTCATTCCGTCTCTTCACTTAGGTACCTTCTTTGTTCTTTCTTTCTTTCTTTCATTCTTTCTTTCTTTCTCCTTTCTTTTCTCCTTTTCTTCCGTTATTTCTTTTTCACTTCCTTCATCCTTTCCGATTCTTTCTTTCTTTCTTTCTTTCTTTCTTTCTTTCTTTCTAAACGTGCTGTCGCTTGGTATACTCCATAATTGTCCTACCTTGAAATATTCAACCCATTTACATAAATTTGCATACGCCTCTTTCAGTCTATACTGTCTCGTCTGCGTCAAATTTTCGATGACATCTTTTTTTTTCCAAAGCGGACGATAAGCAAACGTCTTGGCTTGTAGAAAACGCGTAGAATTGCCGAGAGCCGGAACGTCACGTGATTTGATTAAATCGATACTCGTTAACGACACCTGAACATAATTTGAATTTACTTTCCATTGGATGACCTTCATGCTTTGGAAAAGCTTGCCTTGGGGCAGACAACGTAGTTGACAAACCTGGCCGTAGATACTCGTAAGTTTTAATGAGTCTCGTCTTTTAATGTTATTTCTTCGAAACCAATTTTTTTTATTTCGTAGTTTGTCGACTGACGTTGTCATTAAAAAATATAAAGAAAAGAGAGAATTGTCTTGCTGTTTTATTTTGTGAAATTTAAATCCAATTTTTTCGCAGACGGCGCACTACAAACCGATTCCACTAGAGCGGGAGATCACAAGCGTTGCAAAGCTTGACAAAAAAAAAGTTCCTTCTCTTTGAAATGAGATGCTGATTTTCTTTTCAGTCATTTTTCATTTGTCTTTTTTGGCAGTTTTCGAAAAATTGCTGATTTATCATTCAAAGAGTTGAATTGTTCTTGTTATTCTCCAACTCGACCGCAACTCTCATTGGGTCTAATAATATGAAAAATATATCAAATTAGAAATAACCGTGAAAATTTCAGTTTTCCTATTTGAATTTTCTGATGAATCTTAATTCTTCAGTTAATGATTGTATAGACTCATAGAGAGTTCTACGACAATAAAATATACGTAGAAATTCTACTAACGCATCGTTAAATATTTGAGCTTAACAACTTTAACAAAAATATTGCAATAATAATCATAAATATGAACACTGGCCGTTATTTTAAGAAGTAAGGGGGTACAAATGAAATGATCTGAAATTGAAATTTCACTGAAACAGACGTTGACACTTTTATTTTCTGTCTTACTTTTTTCTCACTGAAACCAAATAGCGTCTCTTATATGTCTTTTCCGTTTTTCCAAACGGTCAAAACGGAATAAGCTATTATTTAAAAAAAACAACAAAAAAAAAACATCATGTTTAAGGCCCGGGGGACACTCGAGGTAGAGGTTTAGGTTAGGAGTCCATTTATATGTATAGGAGGAGAAGATAACGGTTAACCCTAGTCTTGAATAG
The DNA here is from genome assembly GCA_903632075.3 of Acanthosepion pharaonis. Taxonomy (NCBI): domain Eukaryota; kingdom Metazoa; phylum Mollusca; class Cephalopoda; order Sepiida; family Sepiidae; genus Acanthosepion; species Acanthosepion pharaonis. Next base: position 509,508 of record CAHIKZ030001066.1, on the reverse strand, counting down.
GTTAGGATTGTAGTGATCAGGGAAACATCCTGTTGGGAGTCAGTTCCACAGGGCAGTGGTTCGCAAGAAGAAGCTGTTCGAGTGAAACTTACATGTCATTGATGAAATACGAAGGGAATATGGTTGGTTGTGGTATTGATAGGAGACGTTAAGCACTTCTTTCTTTCTTTCTCACTGAAACCAAGTAGCGTCTCCGATATGTCTTCTTCATTTTTCCACGCGATCATAAAGAAATAGTTCATTATCGATGAAGTATTGGCTGGGCGTAACGGTCGTGCGAACTAACTAAAGGAAGGATAAGCAGATCAATAATCAGATATTAAGATTGTGCAAACGCTCTCTCACTCCGGATTTCTATTGTTTTATTTCTCACCTATTTTATAACAGCTTAGACTCTGTTGAATACACTGGAACAAGAAATGCTATCTTTATTATCAGAATGATATCAGAGGATCTAATATTATGTTTCATAGTTTACACAAAAGCATTTGACGCGACACGAAGAACTACTTGAACTATTAGAAAAGCTTGATTTACACGAAAAAGAACTTTAAATAAGCTGTAGACTCTAATACTTGCGAGTAGAAAATACTTTCATTGAATACATACAACCAGAAAGACGAGTAAGTATCGCAGTCATTATCCAGAACCAATATGGTGTCTGTATAGTCGTTAGAATTCCTTCATCTACATCTTGGTATTGTCTGGGATATCTCTGAACGATTCGAACAAATCCCTATCATCTACTATGAAAAGTTTAAGAAAACTAATTTTATTATTACCAACAACTCTGGACCTAAAAAAAAATTCGCCTATGTAAAAATAAGGTTGTCTATGAATTCTCATACCCGCTGGGAGATTTCATTTCCAAAATCAACAACAAATATAAACAGCATTACATATTTACATTGGGCATACAATTACCAGGCTTTCTCGCAGGTTAACCTTTCACCTATAAAAACTCAGTTTAATCCATGCCATCATGAACGACCAAAATTTAACTATCAACGTAAGACAAATATTTGTTGATAACACCAAAAATACTCTACAGAAGCCAATGCAAGGAAAAACTCAAAAATCTTGAAGCTATTATTATATAAACTAAACAGCCCGGATTAATGAAAATAGCATTCGCCACAGGAGATGGTAACTTGAAATGCATATGATATAATTGATGTGTGAATATAAAAAATAATAAATGAATCGCATGCTTTCGTGAGATCTCGTTTCCAATTGTCGTTACGCGTGACATCACATGAGACCATTTCAAAGTTCCAGCTTCCCAAAGAAAGTCAGAATGCAGACAAAAGAATTCTAACAATCACAAAGACGCAATTTTTTTTTTTTTTTATAATGGCTGCTATGGTCGAGAGTACTTGAACGAAATAATAAAATATAAACTTCGGACGGATTTTACACAACTTAGAGCACAACACTCAGCATCTTATTCGAAAACTATTTGAAAATTTGGAAATATATTACAAAATAAAACAGAAAGAATTTGTCAGTTCGTTTTCAAACAAACTTTTTGGGATATATAGATTATATATATATATATATATATATATATATATATATATCAAGCATGTTTTGGTCGATTTTAGCGTTCTTAAACAGCAATTCTCCACGACTTAAAAATAGTAAAATCGACCTTGCTAACCGAAACGCTCCTCTGTGGCTAAATCGGTAACCGCACGTCAGGCTATATGTCGTTAATACTGTTTATTATAAACAGAGCATTTACTGTAATATTTGTGTCTATAAAAGAACGTATAAACATAAAATATGTCTTAAAAAATAATTGTCGGACTTTTTGTCCATTTCATAATATATATATATATATATATATATATATATATATATATATATATATACATAATGCCACGCAAAAGATTACAACACATTACAAAAAAATCTTTTTTAGGTATTTTTAATACAGTTACATTAATTAAACTTTTACTGCTGGCAGAACATATATTTAGGTATTCAGTCGATTAATCAGTTTTAAAAAAAAAAAAAACTTCAAAATGTATTCCACGAAGAATAACCGATATTTTGTACATCAAAAGTTTACAGCTTTTTTTTGTTGTTGTTAGGATGAGGTTGTTTTTTAGAACGTTCTAGATTAATTTTATGATTACTTTCAGGAATGATTAAAAGTATAGGATCATTCTTTTTCTGTCAACCATCCTTTAAACATTAATAAAATGGGGAAAAGCAAAAGGATTGATCAAGACCTTAGTAAACGTATTGTTGACCTTCATACAAATGACCTTGGTTATAGGAAGATATCTAGTCAATTAAATATGACATTGAGTTCAGTTGGTACAATAGTTTGTCACTGAAAGACGTGCCATTCCATTCGTCCCAAAAATTGGTCATCCTAGAAAAGTAACGGAAAGTACTGTAAGATTATTGGCGAGAAAATTTGGCATTAAGTCCCGAGATACGCTTAAAGAACTTCAAGGAGGACTAGAAGTAAGTGGAGTAAAAGTGAATATGGATACAATTAGTCGTTCACTTTTTTGATATGACATCTTTTCGAGGACTCCAAGGTTAAAAAAAACACTTCTTAAGCAAAAACATGTTCTTGCTAGACTAGATTTTGTAAACGAGCATTGTATCAAACCTGCAGCATTTTGGGAAAATGTACTTTGGTCAGACGAAACGAAAATTGAACTTTTCGGCAGTAATGCTGTGGCAAAGGTCTGGAGAAAGAAGGGTATTGAATATTCGCCGGAGAATACTATCCCAACGGTAAAATTTGGAGGCGGATCAATCATGATCTGGGGTGGCTTTAATGTCCAAGGTGTAGGGAACATTGAAATAATAGAAGTGGGGGTGGGGTGAATTGAGCATATTATAGGGATATTTTAGAGAGAAATTTACGCAAGAGTCCACATTCGCTGGGATTGAAACCAGGTTAGGTCTTTGAACAAAACAACGATCCTAAACATACTGTAAAGCTTACAAAATCATGCTTAAGTTCAAATAAAATAGATGTTCTAAAATGGCCAAGTCAATCTTGAGATTTAAATCTGATTGAAAATTTATAGAGAGAGATGGAACTGAAAATTCAAAGAAGGAACCTGCAAAACCTGAAAGAACTAAAGGAATTTTTTGTCTGAAGAATAGATTAAAATATTAGCCAAGAAACATGCAAGAAATTCATAGGGGACTACCCTAAACGCCTACATGCTGGAATTAGCAATAATGGTTACACTACGAAATATTAATAAATGTATTGTAAATTTTAGCGTTATTAAATATTGGTTTTTCTTCGTGGGATATTTTTATTGATTATTTTTTTTAAATCTGATTTTTTGTCTAAAGGCTTATACATATGTATTATTAGCAGTAAAAGTTTCATCAATCTGTGTTAGAATATATATATATATATATATATATATATATATATATATATATATATATATATATAGTGCCACGTAAAAGTTTATAATACTTTACAAAAATGTTTCTTTAGGTATTTCTAACACAGATTAATGAAACGTTTACTGCTAATAATACATATTATAAAAAAGTAATTTATTTGCGTGGTACTGATTCAATGTCTTTCTTGAACTAGGGATAATAGTTTATATATATATATATATATATATATATATATATATATATATATATATATATATATATAAACTCTTATCACCAGTTCAAGAAAGACATTTCAATTGCTACTTGATTATATTGGAGAAATCAATGAGTGTCAAGCCCAGGTCCGTTATTTAGATTGGAACAGCGGATTGAGAGAAGCGACTTCTTAAAAGTCGGAACATGTTTCGGCTTTATATAATCTGCAAAGGGTTGATGAACCATAAAAACAAATCAATCAATCTCATATTCATTCGATAATTATCGAAGATCAACTCAGTTTCGTGATGCTTCGATCTTCAGAAAACAGATACGAAATTGATTTTCGATAAATATCATAAACTTTTCATATAATAGTTATTGTCTTAAAAAGAGCACTCTATTGATTTGAATTCTCTTTACTCTGACATCCGTTAGTTTTTTTTTATGTATATCGATAGGTATTTTATATATATATATATATATATATATATATATATATATATATATATATATATATATATATATTTATATTTTTTAAGACATTTTTATGTTTATACGTTCTTTTATAGATACAAATATTCTATATAACAAATGCTCTGTTTATAGTAAACAGTATTAGTGACATTTACCGGCCTGAATGTCCGAGAAATGCTCATAAAAAATATGTGTCATCCGACAGGATTCGAACCTGTATCCTATAAAGAACCGTCATATAGCCTGTCGTTCTTTAAGGTTTAGTCACAGAGGAACGTTTCGGTTAGCAAATTCGATTTTACTGCTTTTAAACTACAATTCTCCATGATTTTCTCTCGTACATTCATATCATATCATAAAAAATGTCTTAAAATAATTGTCGGACTTGTTGTCCATTTCATAATGTGTGACGTCATTAGTTTACATTTGGATACGCATCGAGCAGATATGAATGTACAGTGAATATGAATTATAGTTTAAAAACAGTAAAATCATCCTTTCTAACAGAAACGCTCCTCTGTGGCTAAATCGGTAAAGCACGTCAGGTAATATATGACGGTTCCTTATATGATACAGGTTCGATTCCTATCGGAGGACGCATATTTTCTGAGAATTTCTCGGACATTCAGGCCGGTAAATGTTGTTTAATACTGTTTATTACAAACAGAGCATTTACTTAAATATTTGTATGTATAAAAAGAACGTATAAACATAAAAAATGTCTTAAAATAATTGTTGGACTTTGTCCATTTCATAATATATATAGTGCAACCTCGGTTCTCGAACGTCTCACATGTCGAACAAATCGGTTTTCGAACAGAAAATTCGTGATGGAAATGCCTCGGTTATCGAACAAAATTTCGGTTCTCGAACAACATTGCCGAATCGAGTTAACCAAAACAGAATAATTTTTGAGTCGACCGCCGTGTTGTATACATTCGTGTGTTGTGTTGTGCTTTTCCTTTCTAATTTTATTGTACAGTGACTGTTTTTCTCTACATTGATTCCTATTGGAAACATAGTTTCGGTTTACGAACATTTTGGGTTACGAACGGCCTTCAGGAACGAATTAAATTCGTGAACTGATTTTCACTGTGTGGAAATATATATATATATATATATATATATATGAGAGTCGGGATTATGGTTTATTACTGTAATCACGATGGATCGTTTCTATACAGTATTAAATGTCATAAAAGAAAAAACTGTCAAGATATTGGCAAAACTTAATAAAATACAATATTTTCCTTTTTGTCAGATTCAATGAAACATGTATAAAAGAAATAGTGCTACCAAAATATACAATATATTTATAGATATAACTAAAATATCTGTAAAAAAACAATATGAAAAATACTGAATAATACGTTTTCCCTTTGTCTTTATTAATCATATATATATATATATATATATATATATATATATATATATATATATTGTAATATTTTATGAGCCTGGTTTTCACATTGAAAATGAAATAGGTTATTGAAGGGTCTTGAATGTATTTTCAATATGTTTCTCCTCTTAGTGTAAATACTGAGGGCTGCAAATTCGGAGTGCTCTTAAATAGAATCCACTGGTCATTCCGGATTCGATTCGTGCGCATGTGCAGATGTCGCAACATCAACAGAGCCTAGTTCGATGAAATCCACTATGGACTTCATTTTCTGGTGTTGTAGTCAGATGGAATTTACGAGCCTAGTGCTTTCGACAATTTCTAATTGTCATCTCCAGGGCGTAATTTTTCCATATACAGGCAAAACATCAAGAAGAAATATGTGTAGTGTAGACTGAAAGATGTTTTTTTTAAATATGCTATTTATTGACAGTTATATTATTTTGTTAAAAAAAAAAGGGATTGATAGTAAGTTACTGTCTCATTAAGTCTTGTTAGCGAAGTGATTTCGCCATAAATCTCGGTAACATTGTTAATTAATTCTTTGCATAAATTATTTCTTTTATGATATATATATATATATATATATATATATATATATATATATATATATATATATATATATATATATGCGTGTGAGTAAAGTGAAATAGGTAGGGACACAACCAGAATGCGAAGAAACGACAGCATCATGGCTATTTTGGTTACCATGAAATTCCTGTGGACACCCCACCATAAAAAATGATAAATAGTAACAAAGCTAAAAAAAAGAAAAAGAAAAAAAGATATAGAAATTGATGGAAAATGAAACGCTGAGTTTTCATCATCTCCGTTCACTCTCAATAGAATTTTCCAATTTTGTGGTCCACTGCTTCTCTTTCTCGTTTTTCTTTTCTTGTTTTAATGATTCCACAGAAATAGCTCCCACGCCATCCAATGAGTCTTCAACAAAAAGAATAATTACTAACTAAATGAATAAATCTCTGCGCATGCGCGGAAACATTTTCCAAATAATACTCAAAAAGCATACGCGTCGCCATTACTGAAAAGATATGAGGTCCATTTTTTGAAAACCCATTAATTAGTTTATATTTTCTTTATTTTGATGCTTGTTTTTTATTTATCACATTCTCCTGGCCTGTATATTCCATTTTGCCAAGCTTTCTGCCATTATACAAAACAAAATCTTTAAGAAATATAATGAACAATTCCATACGCATATTTCCTGTATACATTTTCAGTCCACTAGCGTCCAGAAGTTTGGACTTTTATAATTTTAACTGTTACTTCATAGAAGATTTAAAAAGAAAAGAAAAACACGAGTTTATTTGTTTAGGTGTAATTAGAACGCTTCATATTGATCATGAACGACTTAGCTTTTTGATTTGATCGTAATTTTAGTGGAAACACCTTGCCGGATCCAACCTGTTTGAGTTTTCTTCCTGTCGTCTGCTTTTGACAAGACGAGACACGACTAATTTGGCGATAAGATAAGGAAAACATTTCAGATGTGTGGCAAGAACTGTGTTTTATTTTATTTTATTTTTTATTCCTCATTTATTTTATTTTCTTAATTTCTGAGTCTGTTTTATCTTTCGTCGTCTTTCAAGCACACACATGTCTTGAAATGGTGATCAGGTTAGATTAAAAGAGATCATAATAAAACCCGAGAAGTCTTCTACCATGGGGTGATAGTTAAAAAACCTATATGTAGATATGTAAACTATTTTCGATCCTTTTTTATAATAATGTCCAGCCAATGCCATGTGCAAGAGTAGCCGATGACTGAATGATATTTTAGAGAAAGAAGAACTGCAGATTATTAAGATGTAGGATAGGTAATAGACGTGAAGAGATTAAGTTTGTAGCTATCAGGAAAGCATCCCCCCAGGAGTCTGAATGAGGTTGTTGCATGAACATAAGAGGAGGAGGTAAGAAGTGCTGATTGTGATGATGGTTGACCCTAGATTTGAAGAGGTTAATATCTTAGTGGTTGCAGAAGTATCCTCCCGGGAGTCTGTTCCACAAAGTAACAATGGGGATGAGGTTGTGGAACTTCCTCTTTATCAATGGAATACGAAGGGAGTGGGGATATTCGATTCTGCGTACGTGGCATGACGGTTCCTGGTTTTAAAGGTTTGAACTGGAAGAACTAAGTAATGTAACTCGTCTGAACATTTGCAATGGAAATAGCAATAGGCCAGCGAGAAGTGAGCAACGTTTGGTCTATGAGGAAAGAGGTTGTAGGGGGTGATAATTCAGTATTCACAAAAGTGATGATTTGGTAGCTGTCAAGGTTGTAAAATGAGGAATTGACAGCTCCAGCCCAGATAGGGCTGCAATCTTCCATTTTTGTTCTGATTGATTTGTTTTTTATGGCTTATCAACCGTTTGTAGGTTGTATAAAACCAGAAAATATATTTAGATTGTAAATGGGGATGTATAAACCCTACTAATTAACCTATTTTTGAATGGGGAGGAAGATTCCTATTTGCCCCAAGGAGTATTTCCGCGTAACTGAATATAACGAACCCGAGTGGAATTGAAACTCGGCCCTACGATTTCCAATGCCCTGCCGTCATCCATGTCAACACCTGCTTATAGCACCTGCTATTCGCAAGTCGTCTTCCATCTAGCTATTGACTAGGCTCGACGTAGCTTAACTTCGGTGATCGTACCAGAATCGGTGTTTCAACGTGTTATAGCCATAAGCCATTTTTGGTTTGATCTGATCCGTAGCAAAAGAAGGTAGGCTTTTTCTTGAGCCGTTCAAACAGACATCCACTTTCCCGGCCTCTTTAGCGATAGGTCGTAGATATGAGTTCAACCTGACGTCTGGAGTGATCGTGAGTTCCAACAGGTGTTCATGTCAAGGACTCTCAATGAGAGTGAGTTCCAACATGTATTCAAGGCAAGGACTCTCAATGAGAGTGAGTTCCAACAAGTGTTCAAGACAAGGACTCTCAATGAGAGTGAGTTCCAACATGTGTTCAAGGCAAGGACTCTCAAAGAGAGTGAGCTCCAACAGGTATTGAAGGCAAGGATGCTCAATGAGAGTGAGTTCCAACAGGTGTTTAAGACAAGGACTCGCAAAGAGAGTAAGTTCCAACAAGTGTTCAAGACAAGGACTCTCAATGAGAGTGTGTTCCAACATGTGTTCAAGGCAAGGACTCTCAAAGAGAGTGAGCTCCAACAGGTGTTGAAGGTAAGGATGCTCAATGAGAGTGAGTTGCAACAGGTGTTCAAGGATAAGGATTCTCAGTGAGAGTGAGTTCCAACACGTGTTGAAGGCAAGGACTCTCAAAGAGAGTGAGCTCCAACAAGTGTTCAAGACAAGGACTCTCAATGAGAGTGAGTTCCAACAGGTGTTCAAGACAAAATGTAATTATAGTCCGGTGCCCCTTCTGTTTGTCTCAAGGTTCTTGATAAGATCCAGAGACGGATATGCAATGTAATTGGCCCTGATCTGGCATCTCGTCTGCAGTCGCTCTCTCACAGACGTGCCGTCACCTCCCTTTGTCTTTTTTTTTACAAATACTTTCACGGTAACTGCTTCGATGAGCTGCTTTCGTTGGTTCCCAGACTTCATGAATTTAAGCGTTCAACTAGGCTGGCATCTCGCTCACACCCTTTCACTGTCGAAACTGTTAAATGTATTCGTCTCTTCTACTCTAATAGCTTCATGTCTCGCACTTCTGACCTGTGGAACTCCCTCCCCATTTCTTGTTTCCCTGATAGCTATTATCCCTAACTATTCAAATGTAATGTCAATCGACGTCTCCAGATGCCTTGATCTATCCCCTATCCTTTTCTTCATCCTTTCCTCTGTCACTCCTATTTGCTCTCGCTCCAACTCTCTATAACCCTTTGCATGCTAATGGCTTCCCGTATTGCTTGGGGTGAAACGCTTAAAAACAAACAAACAAATTTAGAACTACATAGAGACCTTGAGGTATTATGGTAACTGTAGTAAGAATGGTAAGTAGGAACGGGTTGTTTTGCTGTAAGGCCTACTGTGGTATGTTTGTGCCGGCAATTCTGGCTACGATAGTTTTTAATAAGACAGTTTGAAGATCATCACCCCCCCCCCCTTTTGGCCTTGTACCACATTTTTGTATTTTACAAGACAAATATTAATTTCCGTTATGGTACCTAAGCGTTATGAATTTAAGTGCAGTACTAGATTGGGAGCAAAGTCTCATTTTGCAGTTGAAATGGCTAGATGTAACCGTAAGTTCTATGCTAACATTTTCTTCTTTCGCCCTTCTCGCTTGTGGAATGCTCTTCTGGCTACTTGCTTACCAACTTTGACCTTCAAAAATTTAATTGCTATGTCTATCGTTATCTTCCGTTTTCTTAATTCTCGTTCTTTTATTTTTGCTCTTTCATTCAAAGTAGTTTTTCTCATATTCTCTAACACGCAGTAACCCTTTTGCGTCTTAGTGGCTTTATTGCCTTGCTTGTGATGAACTGATTAAAATAAATATGAAGTTGTGACGTTTATCAGAGATCAAAATTATCTCTCAAGTTTAAAGCAATATGTTATAAATTGAAGCTCTCGATAAATCATACTGGCCATGTGCCATACATCATAAATATCTATAGTCATGTGAACTTAACGTTAAAACACTATTTTCGATTTTCGTGTTCTATTATCGATTGGAACACTTTCTACCCAGAATGCACTTGTGTTTATCAGCGCCTCTTTATGTAATATTCCAATTATATATTTCTGTTATGATTTAATATTTTCGTTGCTGTTAATTGTATTTTGTTCTTATTTTCGGGTCTCTTTTTATCCTCTGCCTCACGACGCAATTATTTCTCTGTATTAAAGAAAATCATTTTCTGTTGTGTTCTCACCTGTTCTTCTTCCTTCTAACAGGTATTTTCATTGTTTTTTTCTACTATTTTTTTTGACTTTTGGTTTCTTTCTTGCTTCATTTTTTACGGTGCCATCTTTGATTTTCTTCTTCGGCTTGCTCGCTTTCATTTTTATTTTTTTGATTTTTTCACTAGCCTACTTTCTTTCTTTTTCTTTTCATGTTTCTTTCTTTCTTCCTTTCTTTCTTTCTTTCTTTCTTTCTTTCCGCTTTCTATTCTTAATTTATTTTTTTCTTTTATCTTTCTGTTTATTTATTTCCTTCTTTTTTCATTCGTTTTTCCTTCTTGTATTTATCTTTCTTTCTTACTTCCATCTTTCCTTCTTTTTTCTTTCATTCTGTCTTACTTTTTCTTTCTTTCTTACGTTCTTCTTTCTTTCTTTCTTTTTTGTCACTTTCTATTTTTCATTGTTATTCTCTTTTTATTTTTTATTTTTTTTCAGTTCTAATAATATTTTTTGGATATTTTTCGTTTCGTTTCTTTCTTTTTTCCCTTTTATATTTGTTTCTATATCTATTTTTTCTTTCTTTCTTTCTTTCTTTCTTTCTTTCTTTCTTTCTTTCTTTCTTTCTATCCTTATATTTTTTAGTCTTTTGTTTGTTTCTTATTAGGTATTTTGGCTTGTAATTGAACAAACCAATGCCTAAGGTAAAATAAGGGATAAAAAAAGAAAGAACTAAGACCCCGAAATTGAGGCGAAAACAATCGTCCAGAATCCAAGCTCAGAGTCCAAAGATAAAAAAAAACCCTCCAAAACGAGTAAAGCAAAAGTAACTACGTAACGTGCTCAATATGCTAAGAAGAGCAAACCTAAATATGAACCTAAAGAGCCAGGTAAACCTACCTGGGTTTCACCTACGCGGATCGTCAGGCTGTATAGGTTCATACTTCTGATCCTTACCCTCTCCTTCTCAATATTAAGTATTATAATAAAAAGAAATATAAAAATAAATTTTAAAATTCTCCCTTCCCTCTCTAAACTCGACCATATCTCTCACACCATTCCTCGTTACTCTCTATGTTAACTTATATAAGCTTAATACTGCCCGTCAAAAGTGTAAATTTTAATTTCATTTTTCGTTTCACCTTTTGAAAGTGATGTCTGAGGATCCAGGGAAAATTAAAAGTCTCTGGTGAAATAAACTATTACAATGGAGTGGTTTGTTTTTTTTAATTTAATATATATATATATATATATATATATATATATATATATATATATATATATATTAGTAATCTTATAAGTATAAGAAATTATACTCGTTCGAAAAACCTTCAGTGTTTTGATTTGCAAATAATCAAACCAATACAAAAGGGAAAAAAAAGGTATAAAAAGTAAGGACCAAGAACATGTACGTTAGCCGAAAATAATCGTCTAGCATCCAAGTCCAAAGGCCGAAGAAAAAAAAAACCAATACGAGTAGGCAAAATAACTAAATAAAGTGCTCAATACAGTAAGTAGAGTAGACCTAGTTAAACCTAGAGAGCCAGACAAACCTACCAAGGTTTCACCTAAGGATCGTCAGGGAGCCTTCCTGACGATCCGCTTAGGTAAAACCTTGGTAGGTTTGTCTGGCTGGTTTAACTATATTTATATATATATATATATATATATATATATATATATATATATATATATATATATATATATATATATATATGTATGTATAGAACCGCATCATGAACTGTGTCTGCTATTCTGTGACTGTTATTGTTGCATGGCAATCTTCTATGTCAGAGAATTTTATCTTTGATGGTGAATATCTTTGTTTAAATGTCCATATAATCACACTGAAGCAAAAATTAAAGCAACCATAAGAAGCATAGAACGGCTCATGATCAAACAAAAGAGACATTCGTTGTCGGTAGCATTTAAGTTAATATATATATATATATATATATATATATATATATATATATATATATATATATATATGAAAAAAGTGTATATAAATATAAATAAATATATATATGTATAATTATTTATATATTATATGCGGTACTTATTAGAAAGCGCTCAATACCAGAGATAGAGCTAACAAACTCACATCTATCCCAAATAATATATATATATATATATATATATATATATATATATATATATATATATATATATATATAACAAATTAAAGGAGACCGTTTGACCAACACAAGGATTGACAAGGTTCATGTTAAAATAATAAAAAAACAAATGAAAACTACAGACAAAATTTCATTTTCTCCATCAAGATATTCATTCATTTCTGTAGTTCACTGTTACCAGCAAGCAGAAATATTTTTTTCTCCTGATGATGGCCATCTTGGCCGAAACTAGTCGAGGAATCTAAATGAAATAATAATAAAAACGAAAGAATATTAATATACAACCCAGTGTGTCTGAAGATTTAAATTTTTTAATATATATATATATTATGAATTGATAATTATTAAGGATAATTCCAAAGAGGATATAAATCCGAAGAGAGCTCAATGTAAGAACAGAACAAATATAGTAATGATGATGATAGTGGTGTGTATTTTATTTTTTTAATATTGTTAATGTTGTTGCATTTTTGTGCATGTTTGTAACATTGAAGATGGAAGAAAATCAGCAAAATTTTAAACACATTTTTTCCTTTTAAGAAATACAAAAATGAAAGCCAAATTCACAGAAGACTCAGGCTGTATTACTGTAAATGATTGAACAAATCGACAGAGTTTCGAAGACTTCCATGCTGGAAATTTCTTGCCGAAAGTTGCTCAATGGTTGGATGGACAAGATGATCAAATGAAAACATTAATGGAATTAACCAATGTTATCAAGCTCTCCGGCAGTGGAAATGATTTGTTCCAGTTTGATTATATGTGTGCCTTCCAGTGTGACTCATTTTTCGATTCGAAAAAAAAAATGATTTGGTCCCGGCCAGAGGAAAGCAACCCTCTCGTTTGAAGTACGCGAACTGAAAAATGACTGCCGCTTTGGTCACTGCATGGTGTGACGTCACGAAGCAGCGTTCGTATGACCCAGGGAACTTATATCCACCAAAGGGATATAAGCGTCTTCTGTATCTGAATGTTAAAACTGTCAACGTCCCGAGCCAATAATTCCCGGTTTTCTGTTTCAGGAATTTCCTAACATTAAATATTCCAAGGTTAAATTTTTTTATATGTGATGGAAGGCATTTCCAAATTTTAAATCAGAGGTTGTCAACTTTCACTTTTCGACAATAAGACTGGTCATTACATTCTCCGCCAAGGCGTCATCAGATAAACGGGTTTCATTTCAACTAAAAAAACCTACATTATCACGATAGAACGTGATTTACATTTAATCATATGAACACTTGATTTGTTTTGCAGTTTTTTTTTTGTTTTTGTCTTTTTTTTTTTTTTTTACTTCCACTACCTTGTTTATATAATGGCTGAGAAGGTAATGACATTTCTGGTTGTCAATCATTAAAACTTTTTAAATGGCTCCAATTGCATATAAAAAGATTTTACCATCGAGACATTTAATATTAGATGTCTTGTGAAAAAAAGAAGCAGGAATCATTGGTTCTGGGTGTTGATACTTAACAGTGATGTATGTTGTCTCCAATAAATCAAAATCAAAGAATGACTTGATATTAATAGTTCATAGCTTTGGAAACAGTAAATATTATGGAAATGGTTTTAGTTATCAATACCAAATGGAGGAATAACATCGATCGACTTTGGAAACTCTCAGACAGAATATCAGTTTTGCAGTTCAAGAAAAATTAGACTGGAGGTAGAAATTTGAATGCTTTCAGACTGGAGGTAGAAATCTAAAAGCATTCAGACTGGAGGTAGAAATCTGAGTACATTCAGACTGGAGGTAGAAATCTGAAAGCATTCAGACTGGAGGTAGAAATCTGAATGCATTCAAACTGGAGGCATAAATTTTGAAATGCATAGAAGAAAATTAATATTAAAGGAAAGGAATATCTCGAATCAAATGTTTCACAGCCCGTGTTCATCAGAACTTGTAGTGAGTACCGATAATTAATATATATATATATATATATATATATATATATATATATATATATATATATATATAAAAAGCAAAAAAAAAAAAAGACAGAATTCAAATTAAAATAAGGCATTTGCACTTAACTTTAAAACCCTTCTATCTTTCTTTCTCTCCATCTAAACTTCTCTCCATATACTTCTGTCCCAAGAAGGCAAACTTCAAACAATAAAGAGAAAGAAAAAACTGAACTCGGCAGTAAAACAGCGGAAGTTTGCTGGACCAGACTCTAGCCATTTGTGACTAAAAAAAGCAGAGAAATTCATGCATAACTTTCGCTATAAAAAAGAAGAAAAATGAAAAAGCAAGGAACGCCGGAAAATAAAATAAATTGGCCAGTGAATACAAAGGGAAATTTGATGTTAGCCGAAACCAAGGTTCGCTATTTCTACTCTATCCTCGATTACTATTCGGATCACTATTTCTAGTCTATCCTCTATTACTATACGGAGCGCTATTCTCTACTCTATTCACTATACTATTTCTCTATTCGGATCACTAGACGGATCATCTGCGTATCTTATGTTGTTAAGATTGTGTCTATTTATTGTACCTTTACATACAATTTTGGCACAAGGCCAAAGGAGAAGTGGCTTGAGGCTGGTCGTCATTGACTATCCAAGACCTAGCTAATCTGATTCGCGACCCATTTATTCATTACAATCTACTCATTCACCACAAGAACACCTCTTCACCCAATCCTATATTTACCAAAATATCACCCACAGAGGAACCCACTAAAACCCCATGACTAAAAATTTATGGATATTTACAATTTTTATTATTTTTCTCATGTTTTTTAATATAAAAATTATATATCATGAAATGAGGGATTCTTTCAATAACGAAAAAAACAAAACAAAAAAACCCCCAAAAAACAAGCAAATATTCAAACTAAAACAAAAAAATATGTTAGTAGGACCAGCCCAACCCGAGAAAAATAAGAGCGGCCGCTGTATTCTGCCGACAGGCAAAATCAAGACGTTCACTCACTGAAGTTGAGGGAAGGACAAAATAAAATGTGGAGGTAGAGAATCAAAAGCTAACCCGGTCAAGATAAGGAGGTAAAAAACAAAATTGGGGAGATTAGGAATCTTGATAACAAACGAGAACTCCGGGAACAATCCGGGAATAACAGTCACTCACATTAGGTTCGCCTTACTGCAGGCGTTGAAAAAATCTGGCCAAAAGGTACACCATTGTCTTACATCACTTTCAGTTTTTTTTTTCTGTAATTGCTGAATTCATTTTCTATCCATATGCAGGTTGGCTCCCAATAAACATTCTGGCTTATTCTAATATCTTTCGCAAATAAATCAAGTTTCTCTTAGTGGTTGCCATTGAAGTGCCTGTGTTGTCTTTGATCTGATTTGATAAAAGCCTTTTTAGTGGCCAAGATTAAAGAAATTGGGAACATTGAGAATCCCTTTATTGTCAAGATGCCATTTCTTTTGATTTCATGAACAGCCAACCAACGTGTCATTCCGACCATTAATTACCAATACAACCCAAGACGCCCTCGACTACTTATTTCTCGTAGCCTCCGCCCATCTTTAATTTATCTCATGATATCCCCCATTTCCAACTAGGCTCCCCCTTTTTTAAAAAAATCTCTTTTTCTTTTTGAATTCATCGACTATTGTGTCTCCTCTTTATATATTCATAAATAAATTTCAACCTTATCGGATTATACGACCTTTTCTCTCTCATTTTACGTTTCTCTCCCACTCTCTCTCTTTCTTTATCTTTCTTACTCTCTCTTTCAAACACTGGGATGCTCTCTCCCTCTCTGGTATTTCAAATATTTATTCTCTCACTAATAAACTTTTCATCACAACCTCTTTGCTAAACACCACATTACTTATAATAATTTCTTTCTTTTCCTTTTTCTTTTCTTTCTTTCTTTCTTTCTTTCTTTTTTTCTTTCTTTCATTTCACTGTTCTTTATTTTCCCCTACTTTTCCGGGCTTTTTTTCTTTCTTTCTTTCTTTCTTTCTTTCTTTCTTTCTTTCTTTCTTTCTTTCCCCCCACTTTTCCGGGCTTCTTTCTTTCTTTCTTTCTTTCTTTCTTTCTTTCTTTCTTTCTTTCTTTCTTTCTTTCTTTCTTTTCCTCCACTTTTCCGGGCTTCTTTCTTTCTTTCTTTCTTTCTTTCTTTCTTTCTTTCTTTCTTTCTTTCTTTCTTTCCCCCCACTTTTCCGGGCTTCTTTCTTTTTCTTTCTTTCTTTCTTTCTTTCTTTTCTTTCTTTTCCCCCACTTTTCCGGGCTTCTTTCTTTCTTTCTTTCTTTCTTTCTTTCTTTCTTTCTTTCTTTCTTTCTTTCTTTCTTCACCACCATTTTTGGTCTTACTTCAGAGTGTTTGTTTCTTTCATTTCCACTTTTTAACCCATTTATATTTCTTTCATGTACTTTTTCTTTTTTCTTTTCTATTCTTCTTTCATTATTTTTCTTCTCTGTTCCTTCTTTTTATCTCTTTTCGTTCTTTCTTTTCCCCGTTTTAGATTTTTCTTCATTGTTGTTCTTTTTTTCCTTCTTTTTCATTTTTCGTTTTTCTTCATTTCTTTCAGTCTTTCTTTTTTCTTTTTGTATTATTTTACGTTTTTCTTCACTGTTCTTTCTTTCTTTCACTTCTTGTCATTCTTTCCTTCTTTCTTTCTTGTCTTTCTTTTCTTTCTTTCTTTCCCCTATACATTTTGGATATTTTTCTGCATCTTTTTTTCTTACCTCCATTTAATCTTTATTTCTTGTTCTCATTTCCTTTCTTTTCTTTCTTTCACTTTTCTTTCCTTCATTATTATTCGGCACTTTTTTCTTATTCTTTTTGGCTCGCATTTTTTCTTTTGTGCTTCCTTTTTTTCTTTATTCCTGAATTTCCATTCATCGTCTTCCTCTTCTTCTTCTTGCACTTCTTCATCTTGTTCTTCTTCTTCCCCTTTCTCTTCCACCTCTTCTTCTTCCTCCTCCTCCGCCACTTCTTCTTTTTCTTCTTCCTCCTTCTTCTCCACCTCTTCTTCTTTCTTCACCTCTTCTTCTTTCTTCACCTCTTCTTCTTCTTCTTCTTTCTTTTCTTCTTCTTTCATTCCTTCCTTCCTTCCTTCCTTCCGTCGCCATTTTCACTAGTCTTCTTTTCCTTTTATCTTTTTCTCATTTTGATTATTTTTCAACTTTCCGTCTCTTCTTTTTCTTTTACCTACTTCTCTCTCTTTTTTTCGCTCCTCCTCTTCCTCTCCCCACACCTCATTCCTCACTTTTTCTTTTCCTTTTTCCCTCCCCCCTTTCCTCCTCCTCTTCTACCGTCTCCTTCTTATTTCTCCTACTTTCTCAGGCATAAAGCCCAGTGCTGATGGAATTTTCCATGACGTCACTACGCATCACGCCACTTTCTTTACAGACAATAATAACCAACCTTGGCTTATATGATTAAGTAAGTCAACCGCCAGAGGGCGCGTTGGTATAATCTCCCAAACTAATCTCGAGATTGCAATTTGTTATAACGTCAGCAGTCATTTTTCTTTTTCCTTTCTTAATCAAAAGTTTCTTCCGCCGTGAAGGAAGCTGAAGGAGGAATGAATGAAATGGCAAGAGACTGAATGAAGTTGATGAAGAATGACCTCCCGTGGAGAAGGACCGAAGGAATGATGATCGGAAGAAACCAAGTATAGAACTGAAGTGGAGAAATTCCCTGAAGAAAAGAATGGCAGAAAGAGGGTAAAAAGAAGGAAATTAAAGAAAAGGAAAAAAAAAAGCATAGGAATAAGTAAAGAAAGAAAGAAACAATGAAGTAAGAAAGTAAAGAAGAGGGGATAGAAGGAGATAAAGAAAAAAATGACGGAAAAAAAGAAGGAAAGAAAACAAAGAAAGAAAGAAAGAAAACAAGGAAAGAAAGAAACCAGCAATGAAGGAATGAATGGAGGATGGATGAACAAAAAGAAGAATGAAATAAAGACGAAAATAAGAAAAGAAAGAAAAAAGTAAAGAAGGAAGGAGAGAAATTTGAAGGAAATAAAGTTAACGGACAGGAAGAAGCACGGAAAGAAAGAAGGAAACAAAAAAATGGAAGGAAAAAGGAATTATGAACAAATGAATATAGCAAGGAAGGAACGAACGAAGGAAAGAAAAAGCAAGAAAAGAAAGAAACCAACAATGAATAAATGAATGAAAGATGAATGGACAAAAGGAAGAATGAAAGAAAGAAGAAAAGAAAGAAAAAAGAAGGAAGGAAAGAAGGAAAAAAGAAAGGTACCCCAAACGAATTATGAAGAACTGGAGGAAGCAAGGAAAGAAAGTATTAAAGAAGCAAGAACGGAAAGAACGAAAGTGGGAATGAATGAAGGAAGGAATGGAGTAAAGGCAACAAAAAAGACGGAAAGAAAACATGGTAAGAAAGATGAAAAGAAAAAAATGAAGGAATTAGGGAGAGAAGGAGGAAAAGAAAGAAAGAACGAACGAATGAAGAAAAAAAGAAAGAAAGAAAGAAAGAAGGGAATATAGGATGTAGATAAAGGAAAAAAGGAAGGAAAATATCAAATTGTACAGAAGGAAAGTTATGACAGCGAAAAACGATAAAGAGAAAGAAAAGGTGATAATCACAATGAATGAAAAACAGAACGAAATGAAAAAAGAAGAAAAATACGAAGAAGAGATCAAAATTTTGATAGCACTCGCTGGCTTAAGCAAAAATGATCGAGCTGAGTTTGGCACAAGGCCACAAGTATGGAGCACCTAGTGAGGATCAAACTCATTGCTCAGTAACAATTTTCAACAAGACTATCTCGCTTAACATAACCATAATGTTGAGGTGCTTTTTTTTGTTATTTCCTAAGCTTAGCTTAAAATTCGATACAAAGCCATAAGTGAAGAACACAGGTTCGAAATCACTTCTCAGTAGTAACAGTTCACCAGACTAGCTCGTTAACCATTACTCCATTGTGCCTTGTTGAATTGGGTAGTTGCTTGTTTGTCAGTAGCTAGTGTTTTAGCATTTTTCACAGTGGTGTTCATTCTGTACAAGACCAGAGGGCCACTCGAGGTAGAGGGTTACATACAGTAAGAGGGATAGCTTATGTGGATATGTGCGGAAGATAACGGTTAACTCTAGACTTAAACAGGTTAAGATTGTAGTGATCGGGGAAGGAACCTCTTGGAAAGAAGTTAGTAAAGAATTACGGAGAACTGAATAAATGAACGTCGATTACACAGGATGTCGAATAAATACTTCCTACATATGGCCCCCAGAAATACCTCCCAGAAAATAGTAAGACATTGGTGACAATGGTGCCTTCATCTAGCTAATGGCTTATGACGCATCTAGATGACGTCAAAACTGGGTATTGGTGTCAGCTTCAAGAGTCAATGACGAAACACATTTCAATGACATTCATTGCTTGTGTGAAACCATGTTGTAGAAACAATCACTGGATTTAAGTAATTTACGGAGAACTGAGAGCAATCTGTCTTAAGTTCAAGCAAAAATGATTACAGTTTGCCGGGTGGACAGGGAAATGGTCCCATCCTTATTTCTTATTTTCCCAGGTACTCAGGTTTTGGACATTAGGGATCTGGGGACAGCAATACAGGACCGAACAGTGTGGAAAGGGATTGTCAATGGAGTTGCGACCAACGATAGGGAGGTCGAAGGATGATGATGATGATGATGAGATATGAAGCAATAAAAGAGAGAGAGAGAAAGAGAAAGAAAGAGGTGTAAAGCAATAAATGAGAGAGAGAAAAAGAGAGAGAGAGGGAGAGCGAGAGAGAGAGAGAGAGAGAGAGAGAGAGTGAGTAAGAGATATGAGTTTTCCAGCCACTGCCAACGAACGGACAGGGAAATCATCCCATCCTTACTCCTATAGCATCCTTCTGGAAGTGTCTTATCACGAAAATTGATTTTGCCAGACACCATAGCTAGGGACTCAGGGTTGGACATTGGGGATCTGGGGACAGCAATACAGGACCAAACAGTGTTGTTGACAATCCCGAAAGTTATTGTCAACTGAGTTCCGACCAACCATAGGGAGGTGGAAGGATGATGATGATGACGACGATGATGATGAGGCTGACGATGATGAATATTACTAAAACTCAAAATTGACTCATTTTTTGTTTTACACGCCTTTGTCTAAAAAAGGGATTTTCAAAATATAATGTCATCCATAAAAATAGAAAAAAAAAATTGAAATGCAAGTTATTTTTCATAATCAGCATAAAAAATACTATATTAAAAACAAATAAAAAATTGTCTGAAAATAAAACGTTTTTCTCAAAATAATTCACGGGGAAGGGATTAACATTGTTAAACACTGTGTTTTTTCCTTCTTTTTTTTCTTAAAACGCGCTCTCCTCTAAAATGATGAAAAATCTTGGAAGAATTATATTAACCACATTTCTTTATTATTATTATTATTATTATTATTATTATTATCATGTTTTGAGTCATCTCATTTGTTTTACAAGTTGCCTCTACATTTTATCCTTTAACCTCAAGAGACTGTAAGTCAACAGATCATGTTTGTTGGTCCAGTCGGTTGAAATAACATTGGCATTCTCAGCATCATTTTTTCTTCATTGTATGATGTCATAAATGTAGTTTCAACTTCTATTAAAAAGTTATTATTATTATTTGTGCATGTTATGTTTCCTCTTTTGTATCCTGTAGAGCTGGGTCCAAACTATGATCCTTAGGCCCTATAGGAAAATTGTCATTTAATTGATAGCACTTTTCTTGGTATATGGGATATTCCCAGTAGGGCAATCTTCTGCGCAACTTGTATGTTGATGTTACCTAGGACATTGTTAATAAAATTGTCCATTCATTTTCTCACGAGGCCCAGTGCTCCGATTACTATTGGTACAGTCTCAGTCTTCATTCCTTACAACCTGTTAATCTCGATCTCCATGTCCTTGTATTTGGACAATTTCTCGATACTTTTCATGGAGGTGTTTCTCTCAGATGTTACTGCTATGTCAATAAGCATACACTTCCTGAATTTCTTGTTTTTTATGAGAATATCAGGTCTGTTGGGGTTTATTTTCTAACCAGTCTTCACGTTCCAGTCTCGATAGAGTCAAAAAGCGTCTCGGCGTCCTTGTGGGTGATGAATTATTTTCCACTTTGCA
This sequence comes from Acanthosepion pharaonis, assembly GCA_903632075.3. NCBI lineage: Eukaryota > Metazoa > Mollusca > Cephalopoda > Sepiida > Sepiidae > Acanthosepion > Acanthosepion pharaonis. The sequence goes on along the minus strand of CAHIKZ030001066.1, from coordinate 488,017 downwards.
AACCCTTTTCTCACGGATGAGACGTCGAAATTCTCTCGCTGGTCTTTCGCTATTTGGGGTGTGTTCACGGCTAAGACCCACCATGCCACCCACATTGTAGCGAGCCACCCTTATTCTCTTCATATACCCCCGGTGAGATGTAAGTTGCAAGCAGTTTCTTCCCACGAACCGCTAACCGACTCCCAAGGGGCTATTTCCCCGATCATTACCTATTTAAGTCTAGAGTTAACTATTATCTTTTCCCCGTATCCGCATAAGCTGTACCTCTTTGTAACCCTCTACCTCGAGCGGCTTCCGGGCCTTGTATAGGGGGAACAGCACTGTAAAAAAAACAAGAAAAATTAATATAAAAAATAACACCTTATGCATAATAGATAGCACCTGCATAGGTACAAGATAGGTGGTATTACAGATGTGATATATACAACGTATTCTTGGACAACTCGGCGTGGTGTAATGGTTAGCAAGCTTGTCTCGCTAAAACAGTTACGACTGAATAGTGAGTTCGATTCTCACTGAGTGCCCCGTACTTTCCGCCTTGTGCCAACATCTAAGCCACGCTTGGAAAATCGCTGTAGAATGTATTCTATCTTCTCTTTTAATGGACTATTCCAGAAAGGACCTAATAACAGTCAGCCAGTTAAGTGCCATCATGTGATACACACTTGGGCGATCATATCTCGTTTAATTCATAACTGACGAGGCAGAAAATTTTCCCGTAATCGGTTGTCTTTTTTTTCTGCGGTAGACTGGTTGCCAACCAAGGCTACAGAAACTAGTCTGTCATGATATTCAACCTAGAAGATAGATTCTTACAAAAACGTATTTGAATGTAATGAATCCAACTAGAATTCGAATCCTCTATTTTACTTCGACCTAATAACTTTTAAAACCAAAGGATTTCCAAATTATGTCAGTGACCAGAAAATTGGTCTTCTTCTAGTCTGTCTGCCAACCAAGGCTAGAATCCAGTCTATTCTTCTATCTTACCCATACTTCCTTACTGGGGCAAGCAATTATGGTTTCAGACCATTTCCAAAGATATTTCCGTGAAAGTGAACGGAATGATTTTGGTTGGAATTTGAACTCGGCACGTCGATTTCATTTTTCGTAAGCATTCATCTACCACTCTACAATATGTCCGACGAAACCATGACAATTCACAAATAATATAGAAAAAGATTATGTAGAAAACTATGCTCGTCTCAGTCCTGAAGGGACATGACATTTAAAATATATAGCTTTCTTTATAGTTTAATTTTATCTTCGAAATTCTAGGCGTATCCATTTCATGTTATCTGTGACTGCCATCTTGAAATAGCTGTTATTTCATCGCTATCAGATGAAATGTATAGCTTATCTGTCACAAAATAACCTGCTCGTCGTCAGGGGCAGCATGACGTGTCTAACTGCAATAAAAATAAGACAAGGACAGAGGTCAGAGGGTATCAGTTATTCAATAAAAATGATAAGCGCAGGAAGATGTTATCTTAATGACGTCATGGAAATTTCCATTTGCCGTCTCTTTTATTCTGATTATCACCCATAATTTTTCTCGTTCCATTCTCAATTCATTTCTACACAAAAATTCTCATAGTAGCGTTATAACCAAGCAAGGTATTAACACTGTCGTGAATTCTCCTCACTAATGTGGCCTTGAGTCAGCCAAAACCAAGCTTAATATAATAATAATAATAATAATAATAATAATAATAATAACCAACAAATGAACTGGAAAATCTGTAACTTCTGTGGGAAGGAAACTGAAAGAAAGTGGTATGAACACGACCCAGACCCGGTTACGGAGATAGGACCTGTAACAATTTTATGGGACTACACAATACACATTGACAGAACAATCAAAGCCAACCGCCCAGATATTGTTATTAAAGACCACAAACAAAAAAAGTGCCTCCTTATTGATATAGCAGTCCCTGCAGACTGCAATGTATCTGAAGATATTCAAAAAGCTATCAAAATACCAGGACCTTGAAATAGAAATCTAAAAAATGTGGCATATGGGAACATCAACAATCCCTGTTGTAGTTGGAGCCCTAGGACTGGTTGGAAAAGATTCCAGTAGACTAATTGAAGGGATTCCTGGAAGTCCATGCCTTAAAGAAATACAAAAAATTGTTCTCACGAGTACAGCCCACACCATACGAAGGGCTTTGTCTCTGTAAAATATGTGATCTTTTTTTTCAGTGGAAAATGTCCTGATGCCATTTCTAACCTTAGGTCCCTGGGCGGGACTCGGAAAGAAATGAGTGTACACTAGAAATCAAAGGAAATAATAATAATAATAATAATAATAATAATAATAATGGACTCTCCCGTTGTTTTCGACGTATGAGTGTCTTTCAGTTCAGTTTTTATGTTTATGTTTCGTATGAGACATCAATCCTGCACGGGATTTGCAAACAAATCCACACGAAGGCCATACTGAAGGGTTGACCGTCATGATATATATATATATATATATATTAGCCCGAGATTTAGTGTTGCTTCTTAATTTTCCCAGATGGTTCAGACGATTCTTTTCAAGGTTAGTTATACCTCGGTAGCAGGTGTTCAGTTTCCTCGGTTTTTAACAGCAAGTTCTAACTTTTTATATATATATATATATATATATATATATATATATATATATATATATATATATATATATATATATATATATATATATATATATATATATATATATATATATATATATATATATATATATATATATATATATATATATATATATATGTTAGTTAGATCCAGTAAGAGGACCCAAAGAGTGTGAGTTCAATACCCGGTTAAGGCAGTAGAGAACTTGGAGAGGGGAATTTTGAATGTATAAGTATATATTTGGGATTGTAATCATTTTTTGCTACCATAAATAGATGCTGATCAAAATTAGGCTTGAACGGTGAATTATTTGTAGGTCTACGTTCCCAAATATATTGTATATTCCCCCCCCCCCACCAAGTTCAAATACTAGTCATGGGACAAAAGATTGCATTAACTTAGGAGTCGTGTATGGGGAAGAAAGAGGATACTTGGAACAAGTTGTAAAAAAAGTGCTAATTGAAGCAGTTACTTTGCCACTCGACGTTGCAGTATCTCGAAAAGTGTTCAGCATAGTGTTTTAAGGGGGTGTCACTAAGAGAATCCGATCTCGACTGGGCAGTTCCAGTTGGTGGGATTACGAGAAGATGGTCGTTCAGAGACTTAATAAGTATCGGCGATTTGGTGAGGTCTGGATCGTGGTGGCATTGATACGCTATTTGCCTGGTGGCTTGGCGTAATGCGTGCTCTTCGGCTGGAATCTCAATTTGCAGCAAACCAGTCAACGATCCGTATCACAGTCGGCGATCTGAAAAGACCCTTCAGATTAGACGCTGATGTCGGAGGGAACGGGCGTTTTTTTTTTTATACTTGAACCAAGCCTGACTGTATAAGGCATTAATATTATCGAAGAGGATTTCTGTGTCTTTGAAGAACCTGATGAGCTAATGTTTACCCAGAAGTCATAGACAATCCTTATTTATACCAAAACTACTTCTATAATACAGTAACATTTAACGCACATCGAACATTGTTGTTGAAGTATCTACTGGTCCAATGTTTATCCAGACCCCGTAAACTATCCTTTACTTGTACCTAGCCTGACACTAAAATAACTATTAACCTATTAAAGCCCACCCTCCCCAAAATAGGTCTGTGCGAATTAATGGATTAAAGTAAAGTCTTGTTAATAATCTCCTTCTATGTGTCGTGTCCTTTCAGGGCATGGCGATCATGGCTCTCCACAACCTCTACAGTTCTTAGGTTTGTCTTTTCATTCTTACCACCCGTTTACACACGCTTGTTAAGTTTTGTAGCATACCTACGGACGATAATGGGTGTGTCCACATTCACATAAATCTAGAGTTGGGGATTCATTGTTAAATTCACTTCCCGGTGCGCTTGTCAAACTCTCTGTCTCGGGACAGAGAGGAACCCAGACGAGGCTATGTCGAAGGGTAGAACCTCGTCTGGGGAGGTAGATAGCTACCCGACCCCATGTATACGGGGTCCACGGGGAATTTTTACCCGAGCTTACGGGCTCGGTTTACCCCACATTAAATTCGGCCTTGTGCCACACCTGACCGCATGGGTAGGTTAATGATACATTCACTTGTCTCACTTCTAGCAGTTGACTACTTCTTCGATGCGCTGATGGCGAATCTTTATATGTGTTGTTCTTGTGTTAAATATTATCGTTCATTACCAACCTTCGTTTGATTAATCTATTCAGTAACCTTCCCTAGGTTACGACATTAAATAGGTTACTCGCTTTTTCCTCCTCTCTCACTTTTGCCTTCAGTATGTCTTGTGAGTGTCAATTTCTCCAAGCCCTCTTTCTTCATTATGTGTCCAAGAAAGATTCCAACTGTTTTCATTAAAACGTCCTCGTAGACTGAGTCATTATAATCAATTTCATTTTTTAAGAAAATAATAAAAAAAAAACACGAAATAACAGAGACGGCAAATGAAACACGTGTACCACATAAAAATTCCATTTATATTGATAAAAAATAATGTCAGATTAAAAATTGATTTAAAAATTACCTGAATATTTTACACTAAAAAACTAATATTAACCTATTCATTTTTGACCGTAGTCAGGATCGCGGAGTCAATACGAACCATTCTTTCTTTTGCTGCGCCAGGACTACGTACAGTTTTCAATTCAGAGTTTTCCTTCTCCTAGACCGGTTGACATCCAAGGCTATAGAACCCAGTTTGTCCTGCTACTTTCCCATAGCTAGGGGAGGGAGAAGAGTTGGATTCAAACCTTTTCCCAAGAGTATTAGCTCATAAGTCTATAGTCTGGATCATCGAGTCAAAACGAATGATCCTTTCCTTAGCTGCCCTGGCGAAGCATATACTAATATGTTTCGCCAGGGATACAAACAGTTTTGAATTCAGAGTTTTCCTTCTCCTAGACCGGTTGACACCCAAGGCTATAGAACCCAGTTTGTTCTAGTATTTACCCATAGTTGGGGGAGAAGATTTGGATTCATATCTTTCCCAAATGTATAAGTCAATAGTCGGGATAATAGAGTCAAAACAAATGATCCTTTCATTAGCTGCATAGTATGTGATTCCCATACAGTTTTAAATATTGAGTTTTCCATCTCTTAGACCTGTCGACACCCTAAGGCTAAATAAACCAGTATGTCTTACTATTTACCCATATGGAATCAAACCTTTTCCAAGGTTATTAGCATGTAAGTGAATGTAATGAACTTGACTTGAATTCGAACTCGGATCTCCGATTCCTCAATCCGAGCCGTAATCCATTACTCGATCGTTCGTTTCTATCAATGCTTATCGTTCCCAAAATAGAGGCTATTAACAGGTATTTAACAGGTTTATATGTAAATCTGTTGAATCTGACAGGTTAATATTTGCCCAGAGATCTTAACGTGTTCCTAGTCCAACGCTATATAACTTTCCTATTTAATAAGAGAACTGCCTCAAGTGATTCAATTAAATATGTCGAATCTTTTACATACATAGGAAGCAAAATAAATGCTATAGATAAATAAATTTGCCCAGCTAAAGCCTGGGCTGCCTTGAATAAAATGGATGTAATCTGGAAATCTGATCTATTAGACAACCTCAAACGGAAATGATTTTGAACCACTGTAAAAGCAATGCTAATGTATGGTGTCAACATTAACTTGAACATTAACTAAAACACTAGAGTCAAGATTTGTTGGAGCCTACACTAGGATGCTGAGAGCTATTAACATCTTTTGGAGAGAACAATCAACTAGATCACAGCTCTATGGACTCATCCCTGATATTTCTAATGGATGTTTCAATAAGATGGATCAAAGTCAGCAGTAAAGAAATCAGTGTCATTGGCAAAACTTTCTTTATTTCTCTATTGGATCATGTTATTCAAGTCATGGCAATTATGTGTGAAAAATTATATCACCCAAACGTCCGCCACACATCCACTCGATGGTCAAAACTTTTGATGACGTCTCTGCATAATTGGCCCTAGAGATCACCAATATGTCTTATTATCTCATTCTTCCGCTGTTGAATTGTTGTTGGTTTATTGGCATAGTTTTACATGACCCCTAAAGGAAGAATTCTAAAGGTGTCAAGTTGCACGATCGTGACGGCCAATTGACTTCGTTGTTTCGAAAGATGATGCGTCCTGGGAGGTGCGTGAAATGCATTTCTGTTTGAACGTCCATTTTCTTAATAATCATTAGACGCTTAAACTAAATTCAAATTTCATTGGAACAGCCTTTACAATCATATGTGAATGCCGAATGCGCTTTGCAGGACATCGGTGGCGAGCAAAACAAGAACTCGTGAGTGGTCTACCAAACTGGATAACTAGCCATGGCTCAAGATGAGCTGGTCACCCAGCAACCACCCACATTGTCCAGCTATGTTATGACACAAAATGCCACCTTCATGAACTTCTGACAATTATGCTGAACCATGACGGTTACAGGAAGAGACGCGAGAATGAATGAAGTACTTTGACTGAATAAATAATATGTAATAATTAAGAATATATTGATGGGATCAATTTTGCTGTAGAAGATTCATTATATATATTATGACCTTCTGACCTTCATGTTGGACCATGATGTTTGAGTTGATAGGCTCATTAATATCGGAAATAGCTTGATTGAATAAATAATATATAATAATTAAGAATTAATTGGTGGTGTCAATTTCACTGTAGAAAATTCATTGTACATATTATGACCTTCTGACCTTCATGCTGGACAATGATGGTTGCTGCGATAGACTCATAAATGTCTGAACTAGCACAACTGAATAAATAATATAGAAAAAATGTACTGACAGGAAAATATTTTCCTAGACATCCTTCTGTAACCCTAACTTAATAATACAAGAGTTTTAAATAATGCGACTGGACATATATGCTATAATATAGCAATTACTCATGAATTGATGGGATTTGCTTCATATCAGTTTTTTAAAAATTGATTATATTTTAAGGGCATCAAGGAAGACATGAATTCTAGTAAAAGTTCAGGGTGGCGTTGAGGGATATTGGAATGATGCGTTTGACTGTAATAATATTCTTATCGGTCTAAAACTTAATCGACAGGTTGTTGAGTCCCAGGAGCAACAGAGGTTTGAAGTATTTGCTACGTACGGGCTGTAGTAGCAAAATTGCCCAAATGGTTTAAAAGAAGCGATAACTGTCCGTCCTACTAAATGTTTAATATCTTTAAAAAAAATCGCTAAACTAATTGAGTTTCTCTTTCTCAGGCTGTTTAGTCATCTCGACTCCATTTGTCGTAAGAATCACTGAAAAACCCTTTAGTTATTCAGCTAGAAAGAGAACAGTTTAAAATCGTTTTGTATTATCCCCAGTATGTCTTCCCAACTGAGCAATGGCGAGAGGAAAATGATCATTCAAGCCTTCATACTCGTAATCTAAAAATTGGAAAATTCTGCTGTTACTCGATTTGGCAATTTTGTTGTTCCCACCTCGTATAAAAGATTTAAATAAAAACAATGAAAACAAACGTTGATGAAAGATCAGAAAGACAAAAATGTCGACGATGAGAACAACCGTAATTGACTGGGTTGGTAGACTTTACGACATTTCAAACTGCTTTTATTTATTTTTTTTTACTTCTGTCTATGCGCTAACATTGATCGGGATTTTATTTGAGTCTATCATTAAAGATTTGTTGTGTTTGTACTTGAGTCCATAGATAAACATATGTCTGGTTTAAACTGGTCCATTTAATTTCCAATATGGCATTATTTCATGTTGATCCATAGATAAATATATTAGTCAAGTTTAGACTTGAGTCTATAGATAAAAGTTGGTTGATTTAGACTTGAGACTATATGTAAGTATTGGTCGGCTTTAGACTTGAGTTTGTAGAGGACCGTGTGGATTTGAGTGTTGTTGAATTAGGAACACCTGCTGTTTATTTCTGCTAGAAAAAGGTCCAACTACAAGACAATGGTGGACTCAAGTTGAGTCCAACCGAAGATGTAAAGAAAACAAACAAGAGCGATATATATATATATATATATATATATATATATATATATATATATATATATATATATATGCAACAAATATATGTATTAACCCTAGATCACTAACCATGGGTATATAGTACCCAGCGTAAATTTTCCTATTTTTAATTAGTTTTCAGTACCTGATTTTCTTACCTAAATAATGTTTTTCAGTTCCTATTGTTAACTCACAGTACAAACTTTGAAGTGCCTGCATGTAAAATATTTCAAATAAAGATTTATATTTAATATTTTTTTTGATGTTTTCAAAATCGGGTATGATATACCCATGGTTAGTAGTTTGGTAACTTTAATTGATGGTTAGTATTCTAGGGTTAAACAATAATTTTACAAGTGACAAAGACATCAACATTTGTGTCTGTGTGTGAACGTAAAGAGTTTGTATGTTGGTGAATGTTCATACATATGTGTATGTGTGTTTCATGGCGTTTTCACACAAGTGGACGAAAACGCGGATCTCTGTGAGAGATTACATTTTTAAATGTGTCCGCTGAAATGCAAAGTGAAAAAGAGAACGAGGCAAGAAGTCGCCCAGTATTTATAGTGTAGGGAGAGCGACCCCTAGTGAACAATTAGGGAATTAAGGAGGAGCTAACTCCGACAAGTCTACAGGTAAAAATTGGTTGACTTTAGACTTGAGTCTATAGGTAAACATTGGTCGGCTTTAAGCTCAAGTCTATAGGTAAAGCTAGATCGAGGTTAAACTTGAAGACATAGGTAAACATTGGTAAAATTTAGACTTAAGTCCATAGCTAAAAATTCGCCGTGATTTAACTTGAGGCAATAGGTAAACATTGATCGGCTTTAGAATTGAATGTATAGCTAAAAATTGGTTGCGGTTTAACTTGATGTCATAGGTAAATATTAGTCGAACTTACACTTGTGTTTATAGTAAACATTGGTCGGGTTTAAAAGCTAAAAAGGCTACATTTCAAGTACTTTCTACTTATTATTTGGGAACTTTAATACACCAGTTTATATTAACTATATTGTGGGTGTGCTACATATGTTGAAAACTATAGTTTCCATTGGAAAAATACTAGTTTTCTACTACTGTTCACTTGTTTTTGAGAGTCAAGAGATAAACATGGACAGGCTTTCGACTTGTGTATATTGCTATACATTGAGAGGGTGGGGCAGTCTTAACCATCTTCTATTCTTGGTATTACCATCAGAGCAATTAAAGGGATGGAGGTAATAGCTCAGTTTCAGCATTTGAAAATTTCTTTTCTAACCAGATCCACAGAGGAAACATTTTTAGAATCCTTAAATCTTAACAAGCCCCTAAAGATATGCGGGTAGTGTAAAAGATATCTGCACCAAAGTGGGATTGGCGAGACGAATTCAGATTCGGGTTTAGTCTGTTGCGATCACTTTCGCACCAATTGTTTTTAGTTTTTTAATCATTTCGACACAAGCAAGGCGATAATACCATAAGGACGCTGCAGATCACAGTGAGTGAAAGAGAATGAGAATACATAGTGAGGAGAAGGACAATAAAAGAATAATATTCATGAAGGCAGAAGATAGCCATTGATGTTGCATTTAAATTTTTTAAGATTGTAGGTAACAGGGAAGCGAGAGTTCCACAGGCGAGAAGTGCAAGAAAAGAAAATATTAGAATAGAAGTGATGGTTGCATCTGGCTGCTAGTTCAACAGTAAAATGGTGAGACCTAATTGCCAATCTAGTAGGACGATTAAATTTATGTAGTTGAAGCACTAAGGAAAAAAAAACTCATCAGAACATTTACCATGAAAATATTTGTAGAAAAGACAGAGGGAAACCGCGTTATGTCGGCGAGAAAGTGACTATGGTGAAAGCTTTTGGGAAATGCAGGAATCCATATATTTCTCTATGAGCCATGGGTTAAATAACAGAGTTGATGAATCTAAGAGAAGGAAAAATCTGAATTGCGAATCGTGGAAAAAGGAAAATTAAATTATCTTAAGAAATCATGGCAACCCACATCGAATAAAAAAATATATTCTTTGGAGAGCTATGGCTGTCTGCTTGTTGAAGGGACATAGCATTAAAAACAAAACATAACCAATCAGTATTGTTGAAAATTAACCAGTCGGCATTGCTGAAAAAATTACCCAATCAAGGTTTCTGATAAAATGAACCAATTAACGTTGCTGATAAAATTAACCAATCAACATTGTTGAAAAAAAGGACTCCTTTTTCGTCGATCACATTTAATTAATTAATTTAATTAAACAACCAGTTTTATTTTAATAATTCCCAATTTTGTCCCGGTATTTCTATAGGGAATTTTTAAATAAACATTTAACTTCAATCGTATTAAAGTCGGGAAAATAAGACAGGGTGAAATAATTACATTTGGAAATTTAGTATTGATTTTTTCCATGGCGACTAAAACAACTAGAAAACAGAATATCTTTCGTTAACGAATATTTAGAACTTATTTATAGCCTCTAAATCACATAATTGTTTTAGTCATACAAAAATAAATCTTCGAGGTATTGTAACAACTGACCATTGATCAAATTCAATAAGCATTTTGTTTTCATTACTAAATTTAGCCCAATACAATAAACTTGAGGTACAAAGTAAGGTATTGGTCGGGTTCAGACGTTACTCTATGGGTAAAAATTGGTTGAGGTTAGACTAGAGGACATGGGTGAATATTGGTCGGGTTTATACTTGAGGTGTGCACAAAATTTCGTCGAGGTTAAATTTGATGCCATGGATAAATATTGGTCGGATTAATACTTGATATATGCATAATATTTGGTCGAGGATAAATTTGAGACCATGGGTAAATATTGGTTCGGTTTATACTTGAGGTATGCATAAAATTTGGTCGAGGTTAAATTTGAGAACATGGATAAATATTGGTCGGATTTAGACTTGAGGTATGCATAAAAATTGGTCGAGGATAAACTAGAAACAATGTGAAAATATTGGTCGTGTTTATATTTGAGGTATGAATAAATTTTGATCGAGGTTAACCTGGAAGCCATGGGTAAATATTGGTCGTGTTTACTCTTGAGGTATGCATAAAATTTGATCGAGATTAAATTTGAGCCTATGGGTAAATATTGGTCGCGTTTACACTTGTGGTAGGAATGAAATTGTGCCGTATTTAAATTTGAGGCCGTAGGTAAATATTGGTCATGTTTACACTTGAGGTATGCATAAAATTTGGTCGAGTTTAAATTTGAGACCGTGCGTAAATATTGGTCGGGTCTATACTTGAGGTATGCATAAAGTTTGTTAGAGGTTAAACTAGAGGTCATGGGTAAATATTAGTCGGGATTATACTTGTGGTAGGAATAAAATTGTGCCGTGGTTAAATTTGAGACACTGGATAAATATTGGTAGGGATTATACTTGGGGTATGCATAAAAATAGGTCGAGGTTAAATTTGAAGTCATGGGAAATATTGGTCGGGCTTATATTTGATGCATGCCTAAAATTTGGTCGAAGTTAAACTAGAGGCCATGTGTCAATATTGGTCATGTTTATATTTTAGGTATGCATAAAATTTGGTGGAGGTGAAAACTAGAGGACATGGGTAAATATTGGTCCTGTTTATACTCGAGGTATAAATAAAATTTGGTCTAGGTTAAAGTAGTGGCCATGGTAAATATTGGTCAGGATCATACTTGAGGTATGCATAAAATTTGGTCAGGGTTAAATTTGAGGCCATGTGTAAATATTGGTCCGGTTTACACTTGAGGTAAGCATAAAATTGTTCGAGGTTAAATTTGAGACCATAACTAAATATTGGTCGGTTTCATAACTGAGGAATGCATAAAATTTGGTCGAAGCTAAACTCGAGGCCATTGGTCAATTTTAGTCGTGCCTATACTTACTGTATGCATAAAATTTTGTCGAGGTTCAACTAGAGGGCATCGGTAATTATTGGTCCTGATTATACTTGAGGCATACATAAAATTGGTCGGGGTTACACTAGAGGCGATGGGTAAATATTGGTCGTGTTTATACTTGAGGTATGCATAAAATTGGCCCTATATTATATTAAATTTGTGGCCGTGGCTAAATATTGGTCATGTTTTACTTGAGTTCTATAGATAAATTCCGTCGTGATTATACCTGTAATAATGGGTAAAAATTGGTCGGCATTAGACCTGTGTCAATAGTTTATTATTGAAATCATTTGTATTTACTATAAGTCTGTCCTACGTATATATATATATATATATATATATATATATATATATATATATGATGAATAGAATTCTTTCCGAGTTATTAGTGATAGTTTTTAAGCATTGTTTACTTTTTGATTTATTGGAAACACCAGGTTTTACTTATAAGAAGTGAGCATAAACTCCTCAACTGGGGAGTATATACTCATGATTATTCATTTTAAATTGGTTTTGATGGATGTGTGATACGAACGAATGGAGTTGTTAGGAAGTAAAGTCCATGAGAATAAAGAGGAACGATAGTGATTAACCTTTGACTTGAAAGAGGTCAAGATTAGAGTGTTTAGTGAAGCACTCACGCGGGAGTACGTTCTACAAAGCGGCATTTCTTGGGGTGAGGTAACTCTTTGAGTTGAAATTTCTTCTTCAATTTACGACTCGGAGGAAATGATGGTGAATCGTCTCCATGGATATTGCATGCCGTGTTCTTGCCAAAAAGATCTGAACTGGTGGAACTAAAATAACGGATCTCATCTGGATATTTGCCATGGAAACAGGGGTAGAGTAGCGACAGGAGAAGCAGGGCAGAAATTGGATGATAAGTCATCACCCACAAGGCCGCGTAAGCAATTTTGAACTCTAAGACTGGAAAGTGGCATGTACGTATAATTTAATTTGCTGACACAGTTATTCAAGTTTTGAATACAAAGGAACAAGATGAGCTTTTTGCAGGTAATTCGATATCATTTGGAAGGTTGATTTGTTTTCTACGGTTTATCAACCTTTTCAGGTTATTTAAAGCCAGAAAACCTTTATTTTTGTGAGGGTTATAAATATTTAATGATACCAGTCCTACTAATTAACCCATAGTTAGGGAAGAAGAGGTGGAATCGTACCTTTCCCAATGGAATTTAAGCATAAGTGAATATAATGAACCCAGCTGGTATTGGAACTCAACTCTCCAATTTCCAATTCTGAGTTATTATCCATTACACCGCCTGCACATCCAGCTTACAGCACTTGGTATTTTTAGGCGTATACACATCTAGGTACTGACTAGGCTCGATGCTGTTTGATTTAGTTGATCCTACAAGAACCGGTGATTCAGCGTGATATGTCCGAAATGATTTGGAAGAATACCGCTGAAGAAACCCAAGAGTAACTTTAGAAAAAGAAAGGAGTTCAAACGAATAGGAACCAGAACATAGAGGAGTGAATTTCAAAAAGAGACATGTTACCAAATCCAAAAGGCTCCAAAGAAAGGCGAATCGCAGAAATAATGCCAAACTAGTTACATTCCATAATTGCCAGTCGAACCCCGGACTATGAACGGGGATGCTCTGTGCCTTGATAATCTTTCTTTTTATGTGCGATGTCATTTCCGGGCGTAGGTGGTCATGGCTCTCCACCTCCCTCTATTCCTTGCATCTCTCAAAAAGTTCCTTCCCTGTGCTTCCTCCCCCAGACCACGTTCTGTCATCCACTTGCTTAAGTCTGCCAGGTATGTCACACGTTGTTTTCTCTTGTCTCTCTTTCCCTCTATTCGACCCGTGAGTATCAGATTTTCCAGGCCCTCCTTCCTCGTTATGTATCCCAGAAACATCAGCTGCCTCTTCCTGATATTAAGTATAAGCCTCCTCCTTGTTTGCTATCTCTTTAAGATCTCATCGTTGCTCAGACGCTCTGTCCATAATATTCTTAGCATCCTTCTGTAGAACCACATCTCCGTCGCATCGAGTCTCTTCTTCATCTCTGAGAAAATGGTTCAACATTCGCTGCCATAAAGAAGGACAGATGTCACGTAACAGTTCAGTATTCTTTTCTTTGTTACCAAAGAAATCCTGCTGTTTCGCAGTACTCTGTCCAGCTTTTCTAATGTTTCTTTGTCCATCCCAATATGTTTACGGATTCCGGTGACTCACACCCGATCTCAAATGAAACTCATACATACGATCCAGCACTAAAGATGCAGGACATATGCTCAGCTCCCTATAGCGTTCCAGTAAGTACCTGACTCCTCATGCTGTCTTCTACCTTTAGAGCAGACCAAGAATGGACTATTGTCATCCTACATCCTATTTGAGCGGGAGCTGCCCAGTCCTCACTTTCCAGTCTTGATAGAGTTCAAAGGCGTCTCCGAGTGCTTGTGGGAGAAGAATGATTTTCCACCCTTCAACCTCTCTCTCACAGGCGCAGTGTAGCGAGTCTCTCATTGCTCTTTCGCTACTCCCGTGGAAAGTGCACGGACGAACTACTTTCCTTGGTCCCGTCAGGTCAAACCTTTACAGCTAGGACCCGCCATGCCACTTCCATTGTAGTAAAGCACCTACATTCCTTCCGTATTTCATCGCTGAGAAGTAAGTTCCACTAGAACAGCTTTTTCCTGCGAACCACTGCTTTGTGGAACATACGCCCAAGTGGATCTTAATCTGTTCACGTCTAGGGTTAACCGTTATCTTCCCCTACTATCCGTATAAACTTCCTCTGAATGTAACCCTCTACCTCGGGTGGCCCTCGGGCCTTGTACCGGGCGAACTTCAATCTAAAGAAAATAAAATAAATAAAGACGAGAAACTCGGTCTATAAGAAACAATAATAAAATGATAACGACATATTGTTCAAGAATTTCGGAGGGAAAAGGAGGGTGAAAACCAGGAACATTTTATGACAAAAACTAGAAGAAAAAGATACAAAAGAAGTCATTTATTCTAGAAAAAAAAACCCAACTAGAATAGAAAATACAGATCAAAGTGTAAAGCAGAGAAAAAATATGACTGGTGATGCAAGAGAGCGAAAGGATTGAATGTATATAATTGTAAAAACACCTTGATTCCGAAAAGCGTCGAGAAATATGGCCGCTTTGTAAAGAGGCGGAAGATTTGGCAAATTGCCAAAAGCAATCAATGGTTAATTTTAAGATCTCGGCTCATAAAGAAAGGCAGAAATAAAACCAAATTCTAAAAGACAAGATACAGATGGGTTGAAAAAACAATGAATTTAGGAAAATGATTGAATATATAAATATAAAAGAACAAACAAACGTCGGCTCAAAAATACAGATAGATATATATATATAGAGAGAGAGAGAAAGAGAGAGAAAGAAAGAGAAAGAGAGAGAAAAAGAGAGAGAAATACAGAGAGAGAGAGAGAAATACAGAGAGAGAGAGAGTGAGAGTAAGGCAGAAGGAGAAACAGAGAGAAAGAGAGAAAGACAGACAGACAGAGAGATAGAAAATAAGAGAGAGAGAGATAGACGTACAAAGATACAGAGAGAGAAAGAGGGAGAGTGACAGAGAGAGAAAGAGGGAGAGGGGCAGAGAGAGACAGACAGAGAGAGACAGACAGAGACAGACAGTGAGAGAAAGAAAAACGGAAAGACAGACAGAGACAGAGAGAAAAAGATAGAGATAGAGAGAGAAAGAAATACAGAGACAGACAGAAAGAGAGAGAGAGAGAGACATACAAAGATACAGAGAGAGAAAGATAAAGAGGGAGAGAGGCAGAGAGAGAAAGAGCGGCAGACAGAGAAATAGACAGACAGACAGACTGAGAAAGAGGAAGAAAGAGACAGACAAACAGAGAGAGAGAGAAAGAGAATGAGAAAGACAGACAGAGAGAGAAACACAGGGAAGAAAACAGAGACAGGGATAGAGAGAAAAGAGAGGGAGAAAGACAGCGAGAGAGACAGAAAGAGAGAGAGAGAGAGACATAAAAAGATACAGGGAAAGAGACAGAGGGAGAAAGATAAAGAGGGAGAGTGACAGAGAGAGAGAGAGAGGAAGAGAGAGAGAGGGGGCAGACAGAGAGACAGAGAAATAAAGAGATAGACAGACAGAGAAAGAGAAAGGGTGAGAAACAGATACAGGGAGACAGAGAGAGAAAAAGAGAGACAGAGAAAGAGAGAGAGACATAGAGAGAAAAAGAGAGTGAGAGAGTCTATAAATAAAAGTAGCATTTTAGAAAAAAAACAATATTAATGGCGGGAAAGTAAAGCAAGACTAAAATGTATAAAAGAGGAAAAGTTGAGAAAGATTATGAATTTCTTGGTGTAGCAGTTATCATTATTTACATCATTCGGACTATTGTCCTCATCTTTGTCGCCATATTTATTACAACGATCGTTGTACGCTCTGGTCTTCTTCAGGTGGGTGGAATGTCGAACTGAACCCTTTATTTCGTTCACTGGGATAGACTGTTCTAGTTCCACGTGCCATGTCTAATGGATGTCAGTTATCAGTTATCTCCTGTTAATTCCCCTCTCCAAGTTCTCCACTGCCTTAACCGGGTATTGAACTCACACTCTTTGGTTCAGTTCGACATTCCAATCACCTGATGAAGGCCAGAGCGTACAACGGCCGAAACGTTATGGCGACAAAGATGAGGACAATAGTTCGAATAATGTAAATAGTGTACATAATACCTCATCTCAGAAATATAGACAGATACTGAAAGGCCGAAACGTTGTAATAAATATGGCGACAAAGATGAGGACAATAGTTCGAATAATGTAAATAGTGTACATAATACCTCATCTCAGAAATATAGACAGATACTGAAAGGCCGAAACGTTGTAATAAATATGGCGACAAAGATGAGGACAATAGTTCGAATAATGTAAATAGTGTACATAATACCTCATCTCAGAAATATAGACAGATACTGAAAGTCCGAAACGTTGTAACAATTATGGTGACAAAGATGAGGACAATAGTTCGAATAATGTAAATAATGTACATAATACCTCATCTCAGAAATATAGGCAGATACTGAAAGGCCGAAACGTTGTAATAAATATGGCGACAAAGATGAGGACAATCGTTCGAATAATGTAAATAGTGTACATAATACCTCATCTCAGAAATATAGGCAGATACTGAAAGGCCGAAACGTTGTAACAATTATGGTGACAAAGATGAGGACAATAGTTCGAATAATGTAAATAATGTACATAATACCTCATCTCAGAAATATAGACAGATACTGAAAGGCCGAAACGTTGTAATAAATATGGCGACAAAGATGAGGACAATAGTTCGAATAATGTAAATAGTGTACATAATACCTCATCTCAGAAATATAGACAGATACTGAAAGTCCGAAACGTTGTAACAAATATGGTGACAAAGATGAGGACAATAGTTCGAATAATGTAAATAATGTACATAATACCTCATCTCAGAAATATAGACAGATACTGAAAGGCCGAAACGTTGTAATAAATATGGCGACAAAGATGAGGACAATAGTTCGAATAATGTAAATAGTGTACATAATACCTCATCTCAGAAATATAGACAGATACTGAAAGTCCGAAACGTTGTAACAATTATGGTGACAAAGATGAGGACAATAGTTCGAATAATGTAAATAATGTACATAATACCTCATCTCAGAAATATAGACAGATACTGAAAGGCCGAAACGTTGTAATAAATATGGCGACAAAGATGAGGACAATCGTTCGAATAATGTAAATAGTGTACATAATACCTCATCTCAGAAATATAGACAGATAGCAGTTATCATTATTTACATTTTTTACGCTCAGACTACCATCCCCATTTTTTACGCTCGGACTACCATCCCCATTTTTTACGCTCGGACTACCATCCCCATTTTTTACGCTCGGACTACCATCCCCATTTTTTACGCTCGGACTACCATCACATTTGGGCTGCTCTGGCATTTGGCCTTCTTCAAGTGCTCGTTGATCAGGGTAACCTTCGGGAAATATGGACGTTCTCAGTACAAACAACATTCTTCCAACTGGAGTCCTAAACGATTCCCGAAACGTCCAAGTTCACACACACACACACACACACACACACACACACACACACACACACACACACACACACAGAGAGAGAGAGAGAGAGAGAGAGAGAAGCACAAACACACACAAAAACACGCACACAAACACACGCACACACACACAAACACACACACAAACACACAAACAAACACAAACACACAAACACACACACACACACACATACACACATACACAAAATTCCCCCTGGTTCTTTTGAACTGGAGTAGAGATTTAATCCTTTTCCTGTTTAGGACTGTATTTCCGGTTTCTTTCTAAAGACTTCTGTGAGGAGGCACGGTGGCGTAATTGATATCGGCTCGGATTGAGGAATAAGAGAGCCGGGTTCGAATTTCAGTCAAATCCATTTCATTCACTTATGTGCTAATAACATTGGGAAAGTTATGAATTCTCTTCTTCTCACCCCCCAGCTATGGGTAAATAGCAGGACCGACCGGGTTCTATAACCTTAGATAGTAACTGGTCTATCGCTGAAAGAAATGGCAACCTACTGCGGGAAAAAAATTCTACCTCGTCAGTCAAGTATCAAAAGATACATGATCGCCTAAGAGTGTATCAGTGACTCTAAAGACTTCTCATTCACTTTTATGGCCAGTAGCCCCTTGCGTCTTAGTGGTATTATTGCCTTGCTTGGGGTGGATTGTAAAAATCGGTTTACAAAAAAATTGCTGTTCAAACTGTGATTTGGAAACCGAATCAAGTGACGCATCCAAATTGAAGGACTCTAGTGAGGCAGGCAAATTAAAAAACCAGGGCCAAGGGAGTTACCGGATGAAACGCACGCACAAGCAGTTATCAACTCCAATACTAGTTTCATAGGAAGGGAATATAGGATGTAAAAAAGGCGAAAAGGTTAAAGGCGATCCTTCTTTTTGTCTATGGGAGTGACACGTTTTTCCCAACTGAAAGACCTGGTCACACCTCAAGCCTAAAAGCTCAAAGTTACGAGGAACTCTCGCTCACATTAAAAGAATACTGAACTTCAGCAACATCCGTTATTGTCATACGATTAAATTTCTATATGTGACGTAAACGTCCGGGTCAAACTGTTTCGGGTTTCATTTAAACGAAAATTCTAAATTTGGTGAACACAGTAGCAGACATACTGAAAGATTTGCTGGTCGTGGGAGACACGGACGATTCTATTCACAAGGCGTCTTACCACAGAGAGCAAACTGCAACATCCTCAGTCTAGATATAATCGAAAAATCGCTGGCAAGACTGCTGGAGACATTGTGGCTCGTCAAACCCCCCAAATATATAATCGCAAACCTGTTTGGACAACCCATTCACTCTGGATTTAGAAACTATAAACGAAAATTGTTCCCGATGAAATAGAAAATATTCTTCAGACTCATGTCGTTACAAAGAGGCAACCCACAATTTGTGTCATAAAAGGTCACGTTGCACCAGTCTCTCTATGACCCGAAAGCAAATAGAAAAAAACAACAACAAAAAACCCCCGAAAACCGAAGAACTCATAGTGTAGAACCAGCAAATTAAACCATTCCTGCTACAAGCATTTTTTAAAACATTTCACTCAAAAAAAGGCAATAAAGCCACTAAGACTCAAGAGGTTACTGAGTGTTAGAGAATATGAAAAAATACTGTCAAGGAGAGAGGTCAATAAAAGATCAAAAATTATGAAGACAGACAATAACGGTTGACATTGCATTTAAATTTTTGAATATCAAACTTGATTAGGAAGCAAGAAGCCGTCAGAGATTTCCACGACAAACGAGAAGTGCGATAGAAGAAACCGTTAGCATAGAACTTACGGTTATAATCTAGTCATTTCAACTGTAATATAATGAGACCTAGCTGCCAATCTAGTACTGCGCTTAAATTCATAGACTCTAGGTGCCATAGAGGAAAGTCCATCAGAACGATTACCACGAAAGTATTCATAAAAAAGGCAGAGGGAAGCTACGTTACGGCGGTGGGAAAGATGCCAGGTCAGGACTAATAACATTGCAGATACTTCTTTCGGTTTTATCAAGGACCTCTAAATGTATGCCGGGATTACCAGACCAGATGTGGCAGCAATATTCATAGCAAGGACAAATGGTAGATTTATAAATAGGCAAAATTGATTCTGGCTAGAAAGAATGTCTAGCACGACAAAGTGAACCAACTTTCCTAGCAGCGGACTTAGAAATTGATTCAATATAATATCTCCACCAAAGATGAGGACAATAGTCCGAATAATGTAAATAACGAAAAGAGAACAGTTTCGCTTCCGAGGCGTTAAAATTAAAATTACCCGGGGTTTTATCTAGCCATCTCTATGAAAATTATTCGTTCATGTGCCATTAGCTGAAGACTGAAAACAATAACTTACTATCAATGCAACACATAGACATTACAGGTTCAGCCATCTACGTCTGGGCTAATGTCAGTTCCAGCTATCTAACATCGCTGAATAGATATTCTATTTGCAAATGGAACATATATGTCAGCGATCAGGATGATGTATTGATGGCAGGACCGTCAGCCGTCATATCATTTGGTCAAATCTTGATAGAGTGCCAAGGAAGCTTACCAAATATTGTCTATGCGTTCGCCTGAAGAAAAAGTGTTAATTTATGGCACCATCCATAATCTGGATCATTGGATTGATTCTAAAGGCTTACAGAAGACAAATCTGTACCATCTGGGATGCACCAGTCCCGCATAATGTGACAGGATTTTCTGGCTTTATCCCAGTTTTTAAATACTAAATCTTCACCCAATACAAGGCTCAA
The DNA here is from genome assembly GCA_903632075.3 of Acanthosepion pharaonis. Lineage (NCBI taxonomy): Eukaryota > Metazoa > Mollusca > Cephalopoda > Sepiida > Sepiidae > Acanthosepion > Acanthosepion pharaonis. The sequence goes on along the minus strand of CAHIKZ030001066.1, from coordinate 467,208 downwards.
GATCCCTCAAGGTAGAGTATTACTAAATATGTCGTACGAGAGGAAAGGGGGAAATAAGTGCAGATACATGCAATAGCTAACAGTTGAACAGATTTGAACAAATTAGGATTGTAATGTTCTGGGAAGCATCATCTTGGGAGTCTGTTCCATGAAGTAGAAGATCTTGGAAAGAAGCTGTTCTTTCTTTTATTTTACAGTAATGTTCACCCTGTACAAGGCCCGTGGGTCACTCCTGGTAGAGGGTTATATTAAGATACAGTTTATACGGATAGGAAGGGAAGATAACGGTTAGACCTGGACTTGAACAGGTAAAGATTCTATTGATCAGGGAGACATCCTCTTGCGAGTCTGTTGCACAAAGCTATAGTTATCCGAGTGGAACTTCCTGTCAAGTGGCACTTGATCCCGAAACTTTTGTTTATTTATTTTATTTATTTATATACAGAATCCCTCGATTAGTGCGGCTAAAAGATACACAGTATAGAGGACCGTGTGTGTATTTACGTGTTGGTGTACTATAAACACGTGTGTGACTCTTGTTAGAATAGTAAAAAGTTCAACTACAATAGAATGTTCGACTTGGATAAAGTCCAATTAAAGATAAGGAAGACAGACAAACAAGACAGATATATATATATATATATATATATATATATATATATATATATATATATATATATATATTATGTCGACAAATATATGTATTAACAAAACAATTACAAAGCACATAGACAGTTAACATTGTGTGCGTGTATGTGAACATTTGTGTTTGTTCTTTGGTGAATGTTCGTATTTTGGTGAATGTTCGTACGTACGTGTTATGTTTGTAATGTTCATAGCCTTTTCCCAGAGATGGGAAACGCTGATCTTCTAAGAGCTTACATCGCTGAAATGAAGAAGAAAGAGAGATTTACCTTAACACCACGCGAGGTGGGATTCGGCACGAGGCCTGAAAGAAAGAAGAGAAAGAGGCAAGTTACCCAGTATTTATAGTATAGGGAGAGAGACCCCTGGTGACAATACGGGAATTAAGGAGGAGCTAACTCTGACAATAGGAAATGATGTAATTTGTACCTCAAATTTTAGTCTCATTCACAATTAATTTCTAATATGCGTACTTTTTAATTAAAATATAGGTACGTATAAGAAGATAGAATAAAAATGCTATGAATTAATGTTTATTAATATGATATTTTATTAAAAAAAACTTAGAGTTATTTGCCGCATGGTATATTTATGTTCTTCAAATTTTCCAAAGATTTAATCATTACTCTTTCTTCTACATAGGGAGGACGTCCCAACGTTTGAATCTGAGAATAAAACATTTACCCCCCAGGATTTTGAATCCGGATGCCAGGAAAAGCTAACTAACCAATACATCTGGCTCTGCTGATGCAGAGCATGTAATAAATAGCAGGAATTGTGTGTTTGATTTTAGTGGTGACCGTTTTTCGATTTTATCTAGGTCTCACTCCACATATCACCTCAGGGTTCTAGAGTCCTTGTATATCAGATTTGATTTATAATCTTTCCATAGTAAATGCATAGCTATTTTTTTTTTATAAATGTAAATTTCTTTATTTAATTAAAATCGTTCTTTTCTGAAACAAAAAAATCAGAAATTTCCTTTTAGGATCTTCAAAATAAACAAAAAAAAAAAAAAATCAAAATATATATTTTTATTATCAGCTTTTATTCTAAAATTTATCTATTGATAACAGTCCATTTTTGAACACTATTCTAATTAATCAGTACGTAATACTTGACCAACAAAATATTTACCCATTTTCCATTTTTAAATTTTAGAAAATTTTTAATTAATCGGTAAATATATATATATATAAAAATCAATTTTCAATTACTATGGTTAAAGTGAAGAATGTTTTACCGCGCTAATCGAATTTTGGGATTTTAAAATTTTAGCGCACTAATCGAAAACGCATTAATCGAGGGATTTTCGAATTTATTTCTCTTTCTTCTGGAAATATAACGATTAACCCTAAGATACTTTACCGACCACTAGAGCCTTAACCTCCTGAAGATTACCGTGGCTGGGGAAGTTTCCACCTTGGATTCTGTTCCAAAAAGCAACAGTTCTTGGGAAGAAGCCATCTGAATGGAACTTACTCCTTACTAATGGAATACGAAGGAGGTGGGGTCGCCTCAATGTAGGCGGGGTAGTGGATCTTAAGTTGGAGGGTTAGAGGTCGGGGAACAAAGGAATGTAGCTCGCTTGAACATTTGACATGGAAATAGCTGTAGAATAGCGAGAGACTTTTAATTTTTCGTCTGTGGGGAAAGGGGTTGTAGGGTGGGAAACAATCCATCACCAAGATATCCGCGTAGACGCTTTTGGAGTCTATCAAGACTGGAAAGTGAAGATGGGGCCCAGGTATGGTAACAGTATTTCATTACAGGGCTGATACTGGCTCTTGTAAAAGTAGAGCATAGTAGGAGTCAGGTGCTTACTGGAGTGGCATAAGGAACTGACCCTCTTTAGCGATGGATCGTATACAGGAGCTTCACTTGAGGTCTGGAGTGAGTTTGAGTCCCAGTAGACGTTGAAAGCAGGAAACCTCTTTGAGAGAATAATCATTCATTGGGATAGACGGAAATTCAGGAGTTGATGATGGAACGTTACAAGTTATAATAATGTTAATTACTTTATTAGTACAATTAATGCGATTAAAAGTCTAATTACTGTTATAGCAAATTTGCATCCTGTGTTGAACGTCTGAGATAAAAAAAAATGTAATCAATAATTGTTTCAGACGTGCAGATGCTAGAAATCGATACACGCTTAGTATATTCAGCCAGCCGCCGACCAGAGTTGAACTTATAAGTCACGATGATGATTTAACCAAATATAAGTTAGCTGTTGCCCGTCTGGACAAATTCTCTTCACAATGGATTCCATTACTTCAAATCGTAAATGCAAAATTTTCTTTCCTTTTCTGTCGAAGATAATGTAAAAAAATATATTTAATGGCAGGTTCTTTCGAATTTAATATCGCATATTGGAGGAAAGAACTAAAACTAAAAATATTTATAAGTCTACTATTCGTTCATGCTTAGAATATTGCTGCCACATAAGGTCCGGTATCCTGATGTTTCCCTTGAGCTTCTTAATAAAATCCAAAGAAGAATCTGCAATATTATAGGTCCTGATCTGTCAGCTCGGCTTCAGTTACTTTCCCCACAGCTGCAAGATTGCCTGTCTGAGTCTTTTTTATAAATACTTTCATGGTAATTGTTCAGATCTTCGCTATGGTGACCAGACTTTTTGATTTTAAGCGCAATACAAGATTGGCGTCGAAATCTCATCAATTAACAGCCAAGTTGGATAGATGTAGCCGTAAATTCTTTACTAACAGTTTATTTCCTCACACCTCTTTCACTTGTAGAACTCCCTTCCAGCTCCATGCTTTCCATCCAACTTTAATCTTCAAATATTTAAATGCAATGTCAATCGCTATCTACTGTCCTCCTGATTACTCTTTTCTCTTCCCACTCATTATTAATGTTTATGTTTCTAATTCTTCCACACACTATAATTGCCTTGCATCTTAATGTCTTTACTGCTTTGCATGGGGTGAAAACGATTAAAAAACATGTACAAATCGAGTAAAATTTTAAATTATTTGTCAAGAATACAATGGTCGTTTTTAGTTTGTATCAATGTGGGTGTATCACGGAGAAGATTAAATTAAGGTTAAGGATTAGAAGGAAAAAATATGTCAACTAAAGACAGACACACTCATAATATTTCTGAAATATGAGATATTTGACAGTTTAGGTCACAAATCCCGCAAAAAAAAAAAAAGAAAAAGAAAAAGAAAAAGACGGATGTGGCAGTGCCTTTTCATTGGCCTGTGAATTGACGAATCCGCAATCATCGAAAAACTATATTTCCTGGTAAAAAAGGGGAGTTTTTACATTCTAAAATTATTCATTGAGAATGTTCTCTTCTTCTATCACTTCTCCCTCTCCATCATTGACAAGTTGTTGGTAAAATTTCCCTACTGGGGACAATAAAATTAGCCAATACAGACCATAGGTGTTGTTCTATTTAATACTACAAAAAGGCAACATTTCTCTTTGTGAAAAGACAACTAAATTTGAGATACTGAGTGCGGCTTTTGTGTACAGACTTGAAGACAGCCTTGGAGGTTGATATTGAGACACAACCAAAACGGCTCACCTGAAAAAACGATCGTGGTCACCAATTATTATTTCAAGCCATATACTGTGTGACAATTGTAGAATCAATTACTTTATTCTTTGTGCGAAAATAGGAGATTCTGTAAATATTTTGAAAATTTTGACATATTCCCTTCTGTAAATTTAAAGGTTTTGTCACTAAGAATGTCTTACAATGATCTGGTTAAATGAAAATCTTAAAGTGCTAAATCAGGGATTCCCAAGATTTTTTGAGCCATCGCCCATTTTCACATTGAAAAAATTTCCACCACCCACCTGTATAGTAAATATTCAAAAAACATACCAAAATTGTCTGGTTAATGTTTGTTATTGGTTCGTAAACTGATTTATGATATAATAAAAATATACCAAAAGGCTTAGGCGGCTGCTGCTATTACTACCGTATTAAAGAACAAACAAAAGCAAACTTGACAATTGAAAACTAAATATATATATATAATTTAGTTTTATGGTTAACGTTAGTTTTAGGTTTAGGGTGAGCGTTACAAGTGTTGACAAATAAGTTAACAATTTTTATTCATAATTATAAAAAGAAAATACAGCGGGGTTGAATAAGTAATCGTACACATGAAAATATTTCATATTTTTATTTGTAACATTAAATTAACAAAACAGGAATATATCTACTGTATCAGATTGCATACTAACAATGTGTGCATATAAAACTAAATAATATTCCATGGTTAAGAAAATATAGAAATATTTAAATTTTTAGGGGTTTAAAAAATGATCGTACAGCAGAACAAAACATGTTTTCTCCATTTAATATTTTGTAGCAAAGCCTTTATTAAGTTCAACAGCATCCAATCTCTTCCTTTAATTAACGATTCACATACTTTAGTAGGTATTTTGTCCCAATCTTCCTGAGTAATTGTCTTCAGGTTTTTGATGTTTGTTGGACATCTATCATGGATCTTATTTTTCAAAAACCGCCATAAATTCTCTATTGGATTCAAATCCGGCGACTGACTAGGCAATTATAAGATGTTAACGTTGTTATTAGCAAGCCAATTCTTCGTACTCTTAACAGTATGCTTAGGATCATTGTCCTGCTGGAAGATCCAATCAGGAGGAAGCCCAACATTCTCTACAGAAATTGATAAAGTTTCACTTAGGATTTGTTGATATTTTTCTGCATTTATTCTACCGTCTATAATTGCTAGTTTGCCAACACCTCGCATCGAAAATCAGCCCCAAACCATGATACTACCCCCACCAAATTTGACAAATCTTGGGTGCGTATGCTTCGCCGTCTTTCCTTCATACATGATTCAGGGAATTGCGACCGAACAACTCAGTTTTACTCTCATCTGTCCAAAGAACTCTTTCCCAATAGCAATTTTCCTTATCTTTATGCTCTGTTGCAAATTTCAAGCTGGCATCTCTATGCCGTTTCAGAAGGAGTCGTGTCTTTCTTGAGGAGCGCGACTTTATACCGTCTCTGCGTAGTTCATTACTAATCGTTTGCTTAGTTACGTTAACTCCTAACAAACTCAGATCATTCTGAAGGTCTTGTCTGATGCCCATTGGGTTTTTGGGATCTGTCGCATCAACTTTCTTCGTAATCTGGGAGAGATCTTCCTGGGAGCACCGGGTCTGCCTTTTGTTCTCAACAGTATTACATCTTTTAAATCTTGCAATAAATGAACCAATTGTTGAAAAAGGTCACTGGAGATGTTTCTGTAACTTTTTCCATTGTTCCATAGCTTAATAATTAGCTCTTTTTGAGCACAAGTCATTTCCTTACATCTAGTCATTATTAGAACTGTTATCAGTGAACAGTGACTTCAGAATGATCCAATTTTGAACTGAATGTTGCAATAGAGTTACTGAGAATATTCTAGAACAGTTTAGAATCTTCTACCTTGAAGTACAACCAAAATCTGCCATATTATAATGCAAAAATTGATACTGTACGAACACTTTTTCCACTATTCGAAATATAAAAATTTGCATAACTATCACTTATCGATGAATTTCTAATTTTAAATTGCAGATTCTGATTCTATGCCCAAAATACATATATAACATTGTTATTCGAGGTTTTCATTCGCTATAAGTGAGAATAACAAGCATTTGTTTGCTGTACGATCACTTATACAACCCCACTGTAAACTAGTAACAACTAATAATAATTACCTAGTAATGTGACTCAGTTATTCCCAATTAGACACCTGGTTTGTTATATATAAGTTCTTTGCCTATCTCCTTTGAATATTTTTCAGGTTGCATATGATGAAATATTCAAAATCCTATATCGCCCACCAAAATTTCCAATTGCCCAACATTTTTTGTTCAGTTGCACATCACCGGCCCGACAGTTCAAATCGCCCAACGATGGGCGATATCACCCAGTCTAGGAAAATCTGATTTCCAGGTTGTCGACTGGTATTTCACTAAATTTCTTATTAAGTTTTAGAGACTGGATATCATTCTATAAAATATGAGAGGGCGAATGTTCTAATTAAATTAAAAAAACATGGATGTTAAAAGAGCATCAATATTGTGTTTGGAAGCCTTAGTGATTATTTTAATACACGCAAACACACACGCACACATATTATTATTATTAGTAGTAGTAGTATTATTATTATTAGTAGTAGTAATATCAGTTTGTAATTGTGATGGTTATAATGCGATGGGGGTGGTTTCGTGACTTAAAATGACTAGACAATTTCAATGTATCCATTTTGAAATATGATCATTACCTTCCCCCACACCACCCTATTTTCTAACTTGTCAAATCCGGGGAATGAAATATATTCTAGGTCACCATGGCGACTGGTTTAATTCCTTTATTTCCCTCTCACTCTCTTTCTCTTTACCCCCCCCATGTTTATCTATCTTTCTCTTCCCCTTAACAAACTGTATATTGAAATCTGTCTTTCTCACACCTTTTTCTTTCCACTCTTAATATTAAAACTTTTTCCTTTTTCTCTCTTCCTTGTGTATGAATACACTGAACTCCATTTATTTTGTAAAATTTGGTCTGAAGAGAAGGACGCCTTAGTCCACGAAATAAATTATCACCTGAATGTATTTTTAAGGATTCTGTATTCATTATTATATTTGCTCTGTTCTTACTTTAAACTCTCTTCGGATTTATATCCTCCTTGGAATTATCCCTACTAATTTTCAAGTGATATATATATATATAGTGCAGATGATCGATCCGTTGAGAGTGTTACAGCAAGAATGTTCGGTCCGACTGCATTGAGCACTTTACGTAGTTGCCTTTACTCGTTTTGGAGGGTTTTTTTTTCTTTGGACTCTGAGTTTGAACTCTGGGCGATTGTTTTCGCCTCAATTTCATGTTCTTAGTTTTTCTTTTTTTGTTCCTCATTTTCCCTTGGGTATTGGATTGTTCAACTGCAAGACGAAATACCCAAGGTTTCCAAGCGAGTACCACTATATATATATATTTCGTGCAGGACCATCCACACTTTTTGAAGGGCCGATTACAGAGACCTGGTGCACTAAGTGCCACAAGGTTCCCAAACGACCCTCCGCAGGTTTTGAATTCAGAGTTGTCCTTTTCCTAGACCAGTTGCCATCCAAGGCTATAGAACCCAGTCTGTCCTGCTATTTTACCCATATATACCCATATATATATATATATATATATATATATATATATATATATATATATATTTATTTTCATATATATATATATATATATATATATATATATATATATATATATATATATATAATATATACCCTATATATATATATATATATATATAAAGAAAGAACAGTAAGATTTAAAAAGCTACTCCAAAATTCGCTTGAGGATGAAATGCAACTAATATCTTTAATTTAATTACAAAATTAAATTCTGAGCTTTTAGCTTCCATTTTTGAAACATGGTTAGAACTGCGTAGCGGAAAAAAACATATTTTAAATCAATTAATTTATGATATATATATATATATATAAATTTTCCAATAAATTCTTTGCTGCTGTTTGTTGGAAATTCTCTTCTGTAGTTCCAGTCTTTAAGAACTCTATCGCTTATTAGATTTCTACCCCTTTTTAGTAGTGTACTAGAATCTCTAATCAACTCTGAATTGGTTAAACGTCTCACCTGGCAGGGTCCACTTTTGACAAGCAATATGTCTTTTATTCTTTAGCTCAACTTCTTAATGGTCATTGCTGAAAGATGCTATCAAGGTTTAAATAAAAATGGTGAAACTCGGACTGTTTCTTTAAATATCTTGAAGTCATTTGACAAGGTTTGGCATGATGGTCTTTACAAATTAGAAGATTATGTTATTTCTAGACTAATCTTTGATTTGATTCAATCTTTTTTATCAGATCGCAAAAAGAAGGTTGTCATGAAGACAATGCTTCTAGATATTTTAGCATTAAAACGGGTGTGCCCCAGGGCTCTTGGACTTAGGTTGTTTGTAATTTTCGTAAGTGACCTTCCTGATGTCATCAGTTCTCAACTCGCTATTTCTTCTTCTTCCTCTTCCTTTTCTTCTGTCGCTTCTTCTTCCTCTTATTTCTTCTTTTTCCTCGTCTTCCTCCTCTTCTTTTTCTTCCTCTTCTTCTTTATTTATTCTTCCTTTTTCTTCTTTTTATTTTCCTCTTCTTCCTCTTCATCCTTTTCTTCTTCCACTTCTTCTTCCTTTTCTTCTTATTCTTTCCTCTTCTTCGTCTCATTCATCTTCCTATTCTTCTTCTGCCTCTTCTTCTTCTTCTTTTTCCCGTATAAATCTTCTAGATCTTTTTGAATTATTGCAGTCCCCACCCCCGGGCTCTATCCTTGGACTTACGTTGTTTCAACAACAACCTTGACGATGTCATCAGTTCTCAGCTCGGTATCTATGCTGATGACACAACTATTCACTTCAGTCTTAATGGTAAGTCTGATCGATTCGATAAGATCAAATTGGCAGCTGATCTAAAAATTGGACTGCAATCTGTTGTTAACTGGGGCAAGGAATGACGTGTTAATTTTAACGCCTCTAAAATGAATCTACTTTCTTTTAATCGTCGAAGGGAAACTTTTTGCCTTCCGTCAACATGGCTGATGCTAATTGACATCAAGTAGAACGATTATATTGAATCAATTGCTATATCAGCCATTTTACCAGTGCTCATATTGCAATTTTTGCTGTTATCATTGCATGTTTTTTCACCAGAGCTCATATCAATTTTCGGTGTTATTGCTTTTTCTCTGGCACTCCTTACTACTGGTTCCTATATTGTACTAATTTCCATGCTTCCAACCAACTGAAGAAGGCCGGAGCGTACAACGGCGGAAACGTTGTGATAAATGCAGCAACAGAGATGAGGAGAATAGTCCGAATAATTAAAATAATACCTCATTTCATAAATATAGACAGATAGAGAAGGGCCGAAACGTTGGGATAAAGATGGCAACTGAGATGAGGACAATAGTGCGAATAATGTAAATAGTGTACATAATACCTCATCTCAGAAATATAGACAGATACGGAAGTGTCGAAACGTTGTGATAAATATGGCAACTGAGATGAGGACAATAGTGTGAATAATGTAGATAGTGTGCATAATACCTCATCTCAGAAATATAGACAGATACTGAAGGGCCGAAACGTTGTGATAAATATGGCGACAAAGATGAGGACAATAGTCCGAATAATGTAAATAGTGTACATAATACCTCATCTCAGAAATATAGACAGATACTGACGTGTCGAAACGTTGTTATAAATATGGCGACAAAGATGAGGACAATAGTCCGAATAATGTAAATAGTGAGCATAATACCTCATCTCAGAAATATAGACAGATACTAACGTGTCAAAACGTTGTCATAAATATGGCGACAAAGATGAGGACAATAGTCCGAATAATGTAAATAGTGAGAATAATACCTCATCTCAGAAATATAGACAGATACTAACGTTTCAAAACGTTGTCATAAATATGGCGACAAAGATGAGGACAATAGTCCGAATAATGTAAATAGTGAGCATAATACCTCATCTCAGAAATATAGACAGATACGGAAGGGCCGAAACGTTGTGATAAATATGGCAACTGAGATGAGGACAATAGTGCGAATAATGTAAATAGTTTACATAGTCCCTCATCTTAGAAATATAAACAGATACTGAAGGGCCGAAACGTTGTGATAAATATGACGACAAAGATGAGGACAATATTACGAATAATGTAAACAGTGTATATAACCAGTTTCTTAGATCAATGATTAAAAATGGCTTTGAGCGAGTGAAGCTTGTAGGTCCTCGCGAGGAGCATCCCTTTTCGAAACTTGTGGGTCTGTCGCTACAGAATCACAAAGAACTGCCCCAAATAACAGAGACCACATTGCTTGAAGAGTACCAACAGTGGCAACAGCTAAAATGGATAGCACAGGTAAAACGAAAGAAAATAATGACATAATCACGATGTTAACTTTCCACACAACTCCGAATAAAAGGTTAGGAAAGAAACTTCCATCAATATGGCAAAGATAACAGCTAGTAAAGTTGAGAAGCCTACTTTCCTGAAAAAAATATTTTAAGAGAAACATTTTATACAATTCAACCGACAGTGGCTGCTCGGTCAGTGAATGTCGAATGTTTCCTTATAAGGAAACGGCTATAATACTAGTACCATTTACTTTTCCACATTAACGCTAAAGACTTGTGAAAACATATTTTCCTGAAAAATTGTTTTAAGAATTTATAAATTTTAACCTACAGCAGCATCGATCAATGAATGCCGAGTATTTCCACATTAGGAAAAGGATAATATTAACCATTACCAGTAGAGATAAGGGGAACTCTTGGATCGCAGTCCGATAGTCAGGGAGTGATCATGGCCCTCCACAATTTTCTGTCGTTTGTATTTCTGAATAAATTTTGTCTTTTATTATCTCTCCTAAACTGTGTTCTGTCATTCATTTACACAAACTCATTCTACTTCATCTTCTATGTTCCATGTCCCTTCAGGACGTTGGCGATCATGGCTCTCCACAATTTCCTGTCTTTTTTAGCTCTTAACAAATATTGTGTTTTTGTTATGTCTCCTAAGCTTTGTTCCGCCATCCATTTACACAAGCTCATTCTTCTTCTTCTACCATGTGCTGTGTCTGTTGAAGATGCTGGCGATCATGGCTCTCCACAATTTCTTGTCCTTTGTAGCACTTTTGTCTTTTTGTTATCTCTCTATAAATCCTGTTCCATTTACTGAAACTCGCTAAGCAGGTTATGTGTTGTTCATCTTGCCTTGATAAGAATTTTCCACCATTAATCTACGTCACAGATTTTACTGACTCATGCAATAATTTCTAAAAAATTGTTTCTTTCAAATTTGAAAAAAAGAGATAAATATTTTATTCTTTTTTATCAAACAATACGTCATATTGGAGAATTCTGTTCATATTTTTCAACGTTTTCATGAAAGTTATAGCAATAATTTGAGTGAATGATATCAAATAAAATTATTGGTGTGAAGCTGCAAAATTAAACAAAGAAAAATAACTGAGTGGATGGGAAAAGGAGTGGAAAATGTTATGAAGAATTTGAATGAAGCATTATGGGTAAAAGTTGAAATGGCTTTCTATCCTGTTTTGCATTTGATCCATCCATTTTAATCCATTTATTTGAAATGAATTTTGTTCCTTTGACAAAAATTGTTTTATATAGTTACTTATTTATCAACGTTGCGTCTAGCGTCTAAGCTTCAGTTTAATGTGAAATGGATACTTTTCAAAACTTTTTTGATGTCACTTTTGTAATATACAGCTCTTAAAAGCTAAAGAATTATTACGAGAATTCGAAAAAGCGTTGTACGGAAAGGAATAAATTAAAACGTAGTTTTAAGAATGACGTCTGAAGCATTTCTTCATTTATGTCCTCCTCCTCCTACTTCTTGTTTTCCTCCTTCTGCTTCTTCTCCTGCATTTTGTTTTCCTCCTCCTCCTCCTTGTTTCCACTTCTTCCTCGTTTTTATCCTCTTCCTGCTTTTTTTCTTCTCTTCCTACTTCTTTTCATACTCCTCCTGCTTTTTGCTCTCCTACTGCTTGTTATTATCTACCTCTTACTACTTCGTGTTCTCCTCCGCCTGTTACTTTTTCACCACCCCCTCCTGCTTCTTTTCCTCCTCCTCCTCCTCCTCCTGTTGTTTCGTGTTGTTCTCCTCCGACTTTTCTACTCTTCCTGCCACTTCGTCATGTCCTCCAGCTTCTTTGTTTTCTCTTTATATACCTCCTGCTTTTTATTCTGGTTCTTGTTCTATTCCTCCTCCTCCTTTTTATTCTCTTTCAGTTTTGCTCTCCTTCTCTTCATTTTCTCCATTTCTAACTCTTATTCTTTTCCTCTTTCCTCTCCTCCGACCTCTTGTCCTTCTTCTTCTTAGCTTCTTATACTTCTTCTACTATTCTACTTTTTCCTTCCACGTCATATTCTCCTTAGCTTTCTCATTCTTGCTACCGTGTGACTAAAAATGTTGCCTCCTCCATTTTGCTTTTTTTTTACTCTTCCTTTTGTTTTTCCTTGTCTTCATAACCCCCTTCTTTTCCTCTTTTCCCCCTCTCTGTTCATTTCGTTCCTTATTTTCTTCTTTCTCTTCTTACTCTCCTCATTACCCTTATTTTCTTCTTGTAATTCCTCTTGATTTCCCCCGCCTCACCTTTTTCCCTTTCATTTGATCATTCATTTATTTTGTTCATTTTTCTTTTTCGATTTCTCTGCTTAATTTCTTAAGGATATCCGATGGTTTTCTTTTCCGTCTCAACATCATATCTTTATATCTAAATCCTTTTCTATTTCAACTTTGTCATATTTCTTCCTTCAATTTCCTAATTTAAAACGTTTTAATCTTGTCGATTTTGTTCATTTAACTACCGGCCATATTTCATATCCTATTCTTCGTCTTTTAATCTTTTTCTTCACTTTTCCACGTTTTATTCATTTTCTTTATTCTCTTCATATTCCGAATATATTAATTACTTTTTAAACTTAGAAATTGTCTGCTGCAAAAATGACAAAAATGTTCTTTCATTTTTTTTCCCTTCCTTTTTCGGTCTTCCATTTTCTTCATTCTTTTCTTCTTTTATTAAAGACATTTAATTCTTCAACATTTCTGTATTGCTTCTTATAGACCAAGTTTCTCTTTTTTGTTTATTTTATTTTCTTTACAGTGAGATTCGCACTGTACAAGGCCCGGGGGCCACTCAAGGTAGAGCGTTACATTAAAAGGCAGTTTATACGGATAGTAGGGGAAGAGAACGGTTATCCCTACATTTTTCATTCATTTTATTAATATATTTCTTCAGTTTTTCTTTTTCCAAATCCGTTTCTTTCTTTATTAGATTTGTTTAATTCTACTCTTTTGTTGGAACGGATTTTTTCTCTATTTTGTTTATTTCTTTTTTTTCAATATTCACTTTTTGTATTGTTTCATTCACTAGTAGCCATACCCAGCTGGTCGATCATAAAAAAGAGTTCAATTAGAATGGAGCAAAAACAGCATCATGTCTAAATGTAGCAGAATCTATCTTCTTCAATTACTTTAAAGAAATTTCATTAAAAAAAACGTTTTGAATTAATGCAGTTACAGATTTAACAGAAGTAGTCTGTACCTATTCAATCAAAGTTAACTGAGAACATGAAGGGGTAAAACAGGCAACATGAAGACCCACTTCCGACCACAATTATTTCGGAGCTTTGAAATTCAATTTATCAGTGTGCTACCAGGGATGTAAAAGAGGATACATTTATAAAGCAATTGTTAAGTTTGATGAAAATTGGTTGAGAGATCAGCGAAAAATAAGAAAGAAACCATTTAAAAACGCCATTTTTCGCTATTTACCCGGGTTTTCACCATATGGCTAGATTCAATTATTAAGTTAAATAACTGTCAGGCAATCAACTTATTGTTGGTTACAACTGAGTGAAGTTTGTATTAGATTGCTTGAAAATTGAGGGCGATTTTAGTTTAAAATTTGTGTTGAAATCGATTTTTCGTTTTTTGCGGTTGTTCGTTAAACGCAGTGGCGTAGAAATAAAAATGAGGTATCGTTGAGCTCGTCATGATGTAAGTAACCTACATACCGAGGTTGAACGAAATCGGAGGAAAAAAGTTAAATTTATCGATTTGTGATCGGCCTTATCGATTATTGTTTTTTTTTTAAAAAAAAAATCTTACATTGTACAATGTATGTGCCAAATTCGGTCAAAATCGGTTGGATGGATCTCGAGAGAAAAGGCATCACACAGACAGATATCCTGTGTTTTATATATCGACTTGAACAGGTTAAGATTGTATTGATCGGGAAAGCATCCTCTTGGGAGTCGGTTGCGCAGAACAGTGGTTCACGGGAAGAAACTACTTTACACTCCGGTTTTATTTGATCTGTATTTTCTATTCTAGTTGTTTTTTTTCTAGAATAAATGACTTCTTTTTCTTCTAGTTTTTATCATAAAATGTTCCTGGTTTTCCCGCTTCTTTTCCCTCCGAAATTCTTGAACAATATGTCGTTATCATTTTATTATTGCTTCTTATAGACCGAGTTTCTCGTCTTTATTTATTTTATTTTCTTTAGATTGAAGTTCACCCGGTACAAGGCCCTATGGCCACTCGAGGTAGAGGGTTACATTCAGAGGAAGTTTATACAGATAGTAGGGGAAGATAACGATTAACCCTAGACGTGAACAGATTAAGATCCACTTGGGCGTATGTTCCACAGAGCAGTGGTTCGCAGGAAAAAGCTGTTCTAGTGGAACTTACTTCTCAGCGATGAAATACGGAAGGAATGTGGGTGCTTTACTACAATGGAAGTGGCATGGCAGATCGGGCCAGGTGGAACCAGAAGATGCAGTTCGTCCGAGCATTTTCCATGGAGCAGTGAGAGGCTCGCCATATCCCGCCTCTGTGTGTGTGTGTGTGTGTGTGTGATAGATAGATAGATAGATAGATAGATAGAGAGAGAGAGAGAGAGAGAGAGAGAGAGAGAGAGAGTGGAAAACAGTTCGTTACCCACAAGGATTCAAAGATGTTCTTTGATTCTATAGAGACTGGAGAATGTGGATTGCGCAGCCCCCCCCTCAAATATGAAAACAGTACTGCATTTTCGCTTGATTGATTTTACGGCATATCAACACCTCAATGGGTTATTTAATGCCGACAAATATTTTTAGTGCTGGTAATATTTTCTTTCAAAATATACTATAGGTGGTAATATCTTTTTTTTCTAAAAATGTATTGCTGGTAATAATTTTTTTTTACAAAGTATTTCTGGTATGTATTAAAACCTATTTTTATAAATTCATAGTGTTTTGACCCCAGTTTGTCAACTATTTGACCACAGCTGGGGCCCTAACAGATGCTATCACCACAGGTCAGGGTGGACCTGGGAACATCAGCAATTAAGAGGTGGTTCCACGCTTCTCAAAACCTCTTGATCAGAGGACTTGCTGCTGGATGCAGTTTACCGTCATACACAGGTGTCCATCTAGGGGAAGGAAAACCCTGATTTTAAACCTCCACTACCTTGAAGGAATATCCAAACACAGAAAAGATTATGGAAGTAAATCCAGACAGTAAACCCGGAGTGGAGCTCCGAAGTCAGTTGGCTTTCAACACCGACAACTTTCTGGCAATTCCTGCAGCCAAGCCGTCCCCAAATATAATGGCCTGTATTCCTTTGGATCTTGTCGGTACGGCCGAGACGGGTGGGACATATAGTCTGGCCAGCGTACGGCCTCCGTATACCATCGCCAGTCTAAGAGAAGGTAAACTCTGAATTCCAACCATCTGTTGCATTGTAGGTCTTGCCTCTCTAAGTGGAGGGACTGCTGTAATCTCACCATCCCCGATGCAAAAGGAAACGGTAAAACATTGCCCTCTTCTGCTCTTAATATTCCCATGAGCCACAATTGTAAGATGTCGAGGAGGTTTACAGCGGCGCAAAATGTGCTGACGGAATAAATGAATGAATATAAGTAAACCCACTTAGAAAACCCGGAGTAAAGCCTCGAAATCGATTGTCTGTCAACACTGACAACTCTCCGGCAAATTCTGCAGCCAAGCCGGTCCCAAATATAATGCCCTGTATTCCTTTGGATCTTGTCGGTACGGCCGAGAGGGGTGGGACGTATAGTCTGGGCAGCGCATGGTATCCATACACCATCGCCAGGAAAACTATAAATTGAAACTAGCCTGCAGGTCCTGACTCTAACTTCTGAGTGGAGGGACGCGGTAAACCTCAACATCCCTGGTGCAAAAAAGCACCGGCAAGCAGTATTCTGAATTGAATGTCATTCTTCCTGCTTTGTCTGTCCTTAATCTCCCTTTCGTACGAACTAAATAGTAATAACTATGGATACAAAATAAGCAAGAAAATATTTAATCCCTTATTGTCCATGAATGCTCTCGAACTTTTTTTACCAAAGTGCTGTGGCCTGTTTAGGGGCCAGAAAAGAAAGACACGGAAGACGAAGGTAGGTTGAACAAATGTATTGAAATAAACAGATATATACAAAGCAAAAGTGTTAGTAATAAGTAGATAGAGGTGTACGTCCGAACGATCAGGTTACACTGCTTCTCGGCGATATTGAACAGTCCCCCCCATGAGGAATGTATGTGGCACATGGCCGAGTTTAACGTGGGTTTCTCCGAGCCCGTTGGCTCGGCCAAATAATTCCCTAAGAACCAACATAAGCGGGTTCGGGATCTGTCTACTTCCCCGGACGAAACTGTGCCCTTCGGCAAAGCTTCGTCCGTGTTCCTCTCTGCTAAAGCAGAGAGTTCGAAAGAAGTTGCACACAGTCAGAGACTGCGTCTCGGCTGCCCTAGGAAGTCTCGCAGTTAGTATTTATGAGAGGAGGAAGAGTTCATTCTCTTGTAGGAGGGTTTACCACAACACAAAGACAACAATGAGTTGAACGATCTCTTCAATATTATAAAACCTTTCGGTAATGACGTCGGTATGAACTTCAAATTAAATAAATGTACAAAAGAAACTTTCAAGAAAGGTAGAATTACCGGCTGAAGAGATCTCAAAATTACCACAAGGATTAGGGAACTAGAACAAGTAGAAATCTATAAATGCATAGGAGTCAGCGAAGGCGGAGGTAATACAGCATACCTGCAAAAGGAAATAATATTACAGAGGTGTGTGTCTGGTGCTAAATACCGTCATGAATTCACAAAACAGCATATCAGCCATAAATACAGAGGATGTTGCAGCAAAATCCGATATTTGACAAAAAAAACAAAAACGAAATAGGCAATAAAAATAAAAGTAGTATATGCAGATACCCGACAGTTTGACGTCTAACTAACGTTTTTCTCTCTAGCCTTTTACAGGATGGAATATGGGCGCAGAGCAGCAGTAGTAGCTTCTTTTCGCGTCGGAAAGAAGCCTACGGAAGTAATGGTCTCGTTTGGGTTCGAAAGGACCATGGTCATGGACATTTGGAGGAAGTGGAAGGCGTGTGAGAACAAGGACGAGTTTACTGCCAAACGAAAGGCACGCAACGTTCGTTCTTCGGCCGTTAGGACCGACAAGTTCGTCGCCGCCGTCAAGGAGACAGTCGGCAATGATGGAAGCCAGAGCTATGCCAAGATCGCCGCTGACATGGGCTGTCACAAGTCGACGATCTGCCGAACGATCAAGAAGGACATTGGTTACTCCTCCTACCACAAGTTTCACCGCATGTTCATCACTAATGCCTCCAAGGAGTCGATGAAGGTCAAGGCAGTGGCTTTGCTGACTGAGCTCAAACACTGGTCCGCTGGGATGCTGAGGTTCTTCTCTGATGAAAAGAATTTAATCCAGGACCAGACGAGCAATAGGCAGAACGACGGGTGGATCTGCAAAGACAACGAGGAATTTCCCGTCTTGAAGCATACGAAGTTTCCCTCCTCTATCATGGTCCTTGGCGTCATCTCCAGCGAGGGGGGACGTCATGCCTCCGTTCTTCTTTCGAAAGGGCCTGCGAGTCACCGCTGAGATCTACCAGGAGGTGCTGAGGAGCGTGGATGGACGAGATCGCCGCTGGACGCCTCTACGTCTTCCAGAAGGATTCCGATCCTGCACACAAGGCCAAGACGACCCAGGCGTGGCTTGCTTAACAATGTTCCTCACCACTGGTCACTGGACTTGGCCGCTCTTCTCAACCGACTGCAACTCCCTTGACTAATTCTTCTGGGGCGTGATCGAGGCCAAGTCTAACAAGCACGCCCACAACACGGTCGACTCTCTGAAGGCTGCCATCGTGGAGGTATCGGCCGCTATGAACAACGACGTAGTCGCCAAAGCGTGTGACTCATTTCGTGCTCGGTTTGAAATTGGTCGTCGCCGCCGCCGGCGGTTACATTGAAAAATAATGTAGTATGTTAACTCTAACTGTTGCTAAATAAACTGTTATGTCTCTCCATGTACAACCTTTGTTTTGTCTATATTTCTGAGATGAGGTATTATGTACATTATTTACATTATTTGGACGATTGTCCTCATCTTTGTCACCATATTTATTACAATGTTTCGGCCGTTGTACGCACCGGTCTTCTTCAGGTGGTTGAAACGTCGAACAGAACCCTTTATTTAGCTCACTGGGGTAGACTGTTCTAGTTCCACGTGCCATGTTTAATAGATGTCAGTTATCAGTTATCTCCTGTTAATTTCCCTCTTCAAGTTCTGCACTACCTTAACCGGGTATTGAACTTACACTCTTTGGGTCCTGCCACTGGATCTAACTAACGCCTTTATCCACTGTGCCATGTGTCCTCAAGCCGATAGTAGTTCACTCCAAACCAGACTGACAGTCATACTAACACCTTCCACAACTTGTATTATTATTTCGTGTAATATACCTTTGTTATTTCTACTCTTGTGTTCGTGTTGTTCTTCTTTGGTCCTAAAATTGACCATAACAGAAATATAGACAGATACTGAAAGGCCGAAACGTTGTAATAAATATGGCGACAAAGATGAGGACAATAGTAAGAATAATGTAAATAGTGTACATAATACCTCATCTCAGAAATATAGACAGATACTGAAAGGCCGAAACGTCGTAATAAATATGGCGACAAAGATGGGGACAATAGTCCGAATAATGTAAATAGTGTACATAATACCTCATCTCAGAAATATAGACAGATACTGAAAGGCCGAAACGTTGTAATAAATATGGCGACAAAGATGAGGACAATAGTCCGAATAATGTAAATAGTGTACATAATACCTCATCTCAGAAATATAGACAGATACTGAAAGTCCGAAACGTTGTAATAAATATGGCGACAAAGATGAGGACAATAGTCCGAATAATGTAAATAGTGTACATAATACCTCATCTCAGAAATATAGACAGATACTGAAAGGCCGAAACGTTGTAATAAATATGGCGACAAAGATGAGGACAATAGTAAGAATAATGTAAATAGTGTACATAATATCTCATCTCAGAAATATAGACAGATACTGAAAGGCCGAAACGTTGTAATAAATATGGCGACAAAGATGAGGACAATAGTCCGAATAATGTAAATTATGAACTTTTGTTGTTATTTCGTTTTCTTTTTTAAAGTGTTGGATTTTGCTGCAGCCCTCTGTAATTGTGTCCCTGTGGGACAATACACTTTCAACATCCTTAATTGTGCCATAGCTGACATTAAGCGAATAGATGTCAAATTTAGAAAGGCTAAAGTGGATCGTCTGTATGTGTCTGAAGGAAGCAGAGGATAAGTTCAACTAGAACTGTCATTCAAAACAACATCAATCGGCTTTGAAAGATGCTTAGAAAGTAGAGAAACTGGATGATGATTTGTGTCAAAGAACATAAAATAAATAAGGCACTTTATTCAGTAATAAAGGAAACCAACAAGTTCTAAAGGGAATTTCAAGTGAATAAGGACGAGCAAGTAAACCATAATACACCTACAGCATAGGCAAAGAACCGGAAAAAGAAAGTAAAAGCAACTGTAACGTACCAAATGTAGAAACGATGGCAAGATAAAAGGCTTCATGATCAATACTCTGCCCGTACCAAACTGATGTAGACAAACTCATCCGTAGTTGCGTAGTGCAGAATTAGAAGCTGAAGCCAAAGATTTTATCCTTACTGTACAGGATCAATGATTGCTAACTTGAAATTATCTGACAGACATACTGAAAAATTGTGTTAACCCCAATTGCAGATTCTGTAATGCATATCCAGAAACACTTGTCCATTTTGTATCAGGGTGAACGGTACTAGCATCTACCCGACTATAAAACTCAGCATGACAGGGCAGACCAATATCTGTATTGGAAAATCTGCAACTTTTATAGGAAGAAAAATGCAGCAAATTGTTTCGGACACTTGCAGACTTCGTTACAAAAATAGAATTTGTAACAATTTTATGGTTCTGTATAACAGATAAAAACCAAGCAGTCTAAACACTCCAGACCTAGTGATCATAGTTCCTGCAGACAGAATATCTCAAAAAGTTTACCCTTATCAGTGTGTCTTCTCATTTTCATCCGTATCCCTTCCAATCTTCTCAACATTGTAATTAAAAAAAAGCAAAAAACAAAAAACATAGAGACATTTCAAAACTTAGTTACCTCCCCTAACGTTTACATCATGTAATTTAAATCATACAGCACATAATTTTAACGTTTTTAACTTCACAATTAAAAAAAAACCCAAAAAACTTTCAGATGAACACAAGGATTTTGTCTTAGAAAAAATTTCCCCCTGATGATGACATTGTGCTACTGTCAAAAGTACTCGGAGTAAAAGAATATGTATCAAAATGCTAATTTTAAAAAATATATGGATATTTCAAAAATTAGTTACCTCCCCTGACGTTTGCAACGTGAAATTTAAATCGTACAGTACATAACCATAGCGTTTCTCACTTCACTGTTAAAAAAAATAATTTTCAGATCAAAGTTAATCCTTTACCATTAGGAAGGGAAAAATAGAATCCGTCCCAGACACCAACAGACTTGCAGTATTTGTAGAAAAGTCACCCTTTCGGCGGCTGGTTTAGCCAGTCATGTCAGATCACACCCGGAAGGTCAGGTGCAAACACCTGTGAATGCAACCCTAGCAGAAAGACCTGCAGGTTACTTGTGTGAGTTTTGTGACAAAGTATCTAAGTCTGTTGCGGGGCTCAAACATCCTATGATTGCACACAGGGACAAGCAGGTTTCCAACATAGGTAACACAAACAAACTTTATGTTTGCCACGTGTGTAAGAGAGGTTGTAAAAGTGAAGCTGGCATGAAGAAACACCCACAGGTCCATAACAGAGCGTTAGCTCGGGTACAAATGATAGAAATAATAAAATTATGAATGAAAAACAAAAAAATCTACCAAGACAGTTATCACCATGTATTTTTCCAAATGTAGTACCCGCCTGCATAACAATGTGGATGAAGGAAGGTATGATTGTTTTCAAATGTATCAGCGGAGTGCTTAAAAGGGAGGAGAAAGAAAGGGTGTATGTTTTTAAATATATCAGCGATTTAGTTGTCTCAAGTGGCCAGCTGGTCGCATTTCGGTTCTGGTTATGTTACGAAAACCGCAGAATCGGAGAATGGACAAAATTTACTTATCGATTCTGATTTTGGTTGATTTTCCATACAGTTAGATATATCTCTAGAAATCTGACTCGAACGTGATGCTTTAATTCTCACTGGTTCGAGATTTTATATTCTAGTAAGAAAGCTTCCTGTTTAGTTGGTCGAAATATGACTTTCTGTCCCTGGTGACTTTGAATATACATCTATTTTTAGAGATGGTGAGATTTTGGTCTTCTTGTTATTATTTGTTATTTCTTTTTATATATCCTGATTGTGAATCATTTCTAATAGGTTGGTTGAAGTATGACTTTGTGGCCTGGCGATTTTGATTATACATCTGCTTTTAGGGATGGTGAAATTTTGGTCTCCTTGTTATTATTTATTTTCTTATTTGTTTATCACTACACTGCTATGCATTATTGATCTCCCTATATTCCCTTATAGGTGAAGAGAAGACTTGATGCAATAAAGACATAGTTCTTCAGAAGAATGCCGGGAATACCATGGACGGAGCATGCGATCAACGAGGAATTCAGGAAGTTGTAAGAGTTACAAAGAATAGAAAATTGACGGGAGCCATGGTCGTCCATATCTTAATGAGGAGCGACACGTGAAAAAGCAGTATATTGATACGAGGAATGTAATCAGACGTTAATGTTGCATGGCAAAATAAATTCAACGGTGTATAATATTGCTTATATAGCGTTGTATTTACTTGTTGCAGAGAAGGGACAATAATATACTTATAGTTTTAGAATATTTTGCCCTTTTTCTGAGGGTGTCTACTGGCCCTGGATTCATCTTTATGCAAGATAATACCACTTCTCATAATGCAAAAAAGATTAAAGCAGTTTTTTTGGAACTCAAAACGCCCCAAACATAGTGGAGCTGAAGGTCATCAGTTAGGCAAGGAAGCCGACGACAACGCCATATATGTGACTGAATTTGCCAGAGGAAGGGGAAAATCATGAACAATACATTGGTGAAATGTTGTGATCGTAGACGTGCATAAATAATTAAACGTCATTCGCTGTAAACATCTTATTAATATTATGTATCAACGATAAAGCGATAATATCGTTAATATAGTATAATTCCCAGAACAATTCTGTGGATAAGATAAATTCGCATAAGAATGACAATATATATATATATATATATATATATAGTTGTATATTTAGGCAGCAATCCTTCGTTTATGCATGTTTCATTAAAAACGACAGACAAGGTACTACGGTTAAGCTTTTTATTTAATTTTTCTTGTGTTCGAACAAGAGCATTCTTTTCTGGACAAAGGGTGTGTAAGAACTGTCCAAATGTTTTAGATTTCCGAGCGCTTTCGGCTATACCTTTAGCCATTATCAAGGATGATTCGATTTTTCAGCTTAATTGAGTGTGTCCGTTCTGTGTATGTATCAGTGTGTGGTAGGGATGTTTTTAATTTCCGAATACGGTTAGCACATTGTGGCCTTGTTCGTAGTTAATATTGTTAAGAGTTTTTTTTTCTTTTTTATTATTAAAGCTTCCATTATTTTTAATTTTTTTTTTACAGGTGGATGTAGTTAATATATTTGTGCTTTCTACTCACTTACACACTTTGGTACTTAGACTTTACGAATTTAAGCGCAGTACTAGATTGGAAGTTAGGTCGCATCATTTTACAGTTGAAATTGATAAGTTAATTATAAGTTCTACGCTAATGCTTTTTTTTTACATGGTTTCTTACTTTCCTGTCAATTATGATATTTTAAAAAATTAAATGCAATCTCAGTTGTCATAATCTGTTTCTTTGACTGCTACTCTCTGTGTTAAGTAATAGTTTAGCAGACATTTAGGGGAAATTGTATCGCAGCTGCGATTTCCAGAGATTGACCTTCGAGGTCAGATGCAAGCCAAAATAAGGTAGTCGATTTTGATCGGCTGTGCCAGCGTGGGAAAGGAGATAGGAGAAAGTTTTCAGTGTGTTGAGTCATAACCGTCAAAAAATGTAGACGTGTTTTTTTCGTGTCTGAAACGGCTCCCCCAGTGGGGAGGGAACGACTCCCACTGGATAGATAGAACATATCGACATGAACGTTAATAAAATAGTTAAGTTGAAAATTCCCTGTGTTGAATTTCTTTTACCGCTGGATTCGAAACAACTAGCGATCACCAGCCGCGAGAGAAGAATGCAACTTTATTATCGAATTGACGCCGTCACCCAAGACCTCCCAGCAAGAGGGGGCTATACAATATATGAACAAATTGGTGTAGTGACCAGGGCTTTCCAGCATGCCTTCATGCTGGGAAGCCCTGGTCACTACGTCAATACAGCACAATATGCAACTAGAGAAGATTCAACATTTTATCGAATTGGCGCCGTTGACCGACCCAAAATGACGGCGGCTATACAACATCACTTTCATTTTCTCAGTATCCCCTAACGTCTTAGTGGCTTAATCGTCTTACTTGGGGTGAAATGATTCTATTGGTCAAATTGTCGGGTAAAATTGAACGGGGTAAAACTGAACAGCGCCGCCCGAGAAAAGAAAATATGGATAAATAAATATTAAGATTAATGTATGAGACAATACAAAGGTTTAGGAAAGGAAAGTTTAATAGAAAATAACTTTTTAGAATTTTATTTCGTGGTTTAATAATTCTGAAATACGTCTTTAACAAGCCGGTAGGAATGGAATTCATTTGCTAAGTTGAGATGAAAAGCCTAAATAGCAAGGCTAGGTAATATGGATTGTAAAACTCACGGGGTTAAAATCTTCTGAATAAATAGGTGTCGTATTTTTTTAATGGATATCATAGCCAGAAACACACTAGCTCTTATTGTACCATGTATAGGACTTAGCAGGACACAGAGTACGTTCCTCGTATCAATATACAGGGCAACCTCGGTTCTCGAACGTCTCACATGTCGAACAAATCGGTTTTCGAACAAAATATTTGAGAAGAAAATGCCTCGGTTATCGAACAAAATTTCGGTTCTCGAACAACATTGCCGAACCGAGCTAACCCGAACGAAATCGTTTCTGAGTCGATCGCTATGTTGTATATATTTGTGTGTTGTGCCGTAGTTTTCTTTTCCAATTTTATTGCCCTTTGACGTTTCTCGACATTGATTCCTATTGGAAAAATAGTTTCGGTTTACGAACATTTCGGGTTACGAACAGCCTTCAGGAACGAATTAAATTCGTGAACCGAGGTTCCGCTGTATATCTTTTATGTGTCGTGTCTACTTAGGTATTCTCATCATATCCAATGGTAATATTAGCCGTTTCCTTATAAGGAAACACCAGGCATTAATTGACCGAGCAGTCAGTATCTGTTGAAAATTGTAAAATCTTTCTCTTAAAAGACTTTTTCAGTAAAACAGGTTTCTCAAGTTCACAAGCTCTTTCCAGTATTTACGGTGGCTTCCTTCTTCGCCATTTTGGGTGGAAGGTCAGCGTCTTGATTATGTCATTATTTTCTCTTGGATTTCTATCCATTTTAGTTGTTGCTGCTCTAGAAAGTCCTCAAGTGATAGGGTTTCTGTTATTTGTCAATCTGTAGCGCCAGTCTACGAGGTACGAAAGAGGGTGGTCCTTGCTAAGACCTATAGGGTTCATTTGCTCGAAGGCATTTGATTTGAGAAAGCGGTTGCATTCAGCTGACAGTTTACAGAGTGAGATGAGTAAATTGTTGCCATTTTATATTTTTAATTTCGCGAATGAGCGTTTTTTGTTTTTGATTTTGTCGACTACATACTATAATAGGGTCAGTTGTGCGCTGTTTGTGAGAAAAAGAACACCATGACGCAATACACTCCGCCAGAAATTTGGAAACAGTATGCTGTATTGTTTGGCATTTATGCCGGAAGCTCCCATACCAACATTTCAGAATGTTTGGGTGTCAATCTAAGGACAGTGCTGATGATGCGGAAAGAGTTGGACGAGTCTAATGGAGATTACGAAGGTGTTTGGAGTAATCACTTGTGATGGTGACGTTATGCCTCCATTCATCTTCCGGCAGGGCCTCAGACTCAACCCAGAGCCTACATCAAGAGCCTTGAGGATGTAGTGCATCGCTGAGTCAAGAGAGAGGCTGTTGGAAAACTCTATGTCTGGCAACAGGACTCTGGACGATGCCAAACAAACAGGAGAACCCCAATTTCTGTGACCACATCACCCCTTACATAAGGCCACCTAACTCTCCAGATTGCAATCATCTTGATTATTATGTGTGATATGCAGTTGAAAGAGAAACCATCAAAACTCTTTGTAACACCAAAGATGAATTGAAGGCAAGGATTATTTCAGCATTTACCAACTTAAACAAAGAGACCGTCCCTAAGAGTTGCAGGAGATTCCGAAGCTACTCAGAGGCCGTGGTTGAAACCAATGGCGATTGTATTGGATAAATTTACTCTTTTGTATTTCAAGATAATTTTGTGTAATTTTGGTAAATATATCTGTTAAAATGAGATGTCAGTGTTATTTTCATTTTTGCGTCGTCTAGACGACAATTTATCGATCATAGCCTGTCGATATTTCTGAACGATTTTGGCGCCATCCTTGTCGTTCATATGAAAGTCTTGATATGACAAAACTATTAAATCGAGTTTCTAGATTATTGTTTTGTTTTTTTACGAGCTGCCTTTTCACTCGAACGGCTACCATTTTACAACAACAATTTCACTCGAACTATTATCCTTCCAGAAAAACAAACTTTATGTAAATCTGCGGCTCCAGATTCCTTTCACTCACTTTCCGCTAATCGTATAACATGAACACATTCAACTTCCTCTACTATTCGGCAACGAATGATTCATCTGGTTTGCATCTCAAGAAAGCGGAACTTAGAACCTGTCCAGATATGCCCCGGTATAAATGTTTTCCTGAGTAGTTGCATGAAGAATTGCCTTACTTCTCCTGACTGGTTTGTAGTGCTGTCCAGAAAACGTCACTAAATAGAAACAAATATTCGTTGTATTTAAGTGATTCTTTTTAACATTAACATTGGGTTCATTTTTAATGTGTTTGTATTTCATTAGTCCATTTGATTTACTATTTTTACTTCTCTCTTAATTCACTTATTTAGTTATTGCCAAGATGTAGTCTAATATTGTCAGAATTTAAAACGCAGACTCATTAACAAAGTAAAACCCATACTGAAAGAAAACATGTCCAAGAACTGCATGTATAACGTACCATGCAATTGTGATAGAAAGTACAAAGGTGAAACCAGGTGCCCTATAAATGTATTAATTGGGTGTTCACTGATATGACTGATCATTAGGGCAGGCTGTTTTTTTTCTCTTTTAAAATGTCAATATGGCACTCAGTGTAGAAAGCTAGGAATTGATGTGATAAGTAATGACATCCAAACTTAGATTCATAGCTTTTACTAATCTCTGAGCATTTAGTTTTAAAGATCCCTTTAAAGAATGTGCAGAAATACTTTACAAACTTACTTCAACATTTTACTGTTTCAAGAATAAATCCAGATAAATTTGATATTTTCGTATTACATGCATTAAATAGAAAATATATATTCAAACCAGAATTCTAATTATGAATCACCCCAAGCAAAATATGCAATTTTTTTTTACTCTATTTGATAAGTAAAAAACTGTTAAAAATTGTTAAAGCTTACAAAAATGGCTACTAAATGAATAAGATTTGTTAGATCATTTGATAGATCGTAATTAATAAAATCAAAAAATAGATAAAAACGTATATACTGCTGGGCACAAATTATAAGACAAAATGTTTTAAATTTGCATTGTTTATTGAAAATCACACTAAAACCACTGCACTCTATAACACATTGCATCATAGCTAAATTGTTTAGTGTAATTTCCTTTTGATGTAAATGAAGATCTTATGTGATGGCACAATGATTTAGTAATAATGTACTTGTGCCATGTATCTTGTCCATATACAATTTGTAAAGTTCAAGTCAATTATGAATTTTATAAGGCTGTGATGTAAGGCTTTCACTGATCACTGGAATGAAATTCCAACGCTATGATTTTGAACCTAAGCTTAATCTTTAAACTTTAAAAACAAAAAAGGTAATGATTTGGAAATTATAATTTTTGTCTATTTATCATGTTAAAACCCGATTTTCAAATCGAGTGCAATACCACGGTTCTAAAATCAACGTACCCTAGCATGTGTAAAGAAGGAAGGCAGAAACCTTTGTGGAAAGAAAGCAAAATAATAAACAGGGAATCATTGTCGAATAAGAAAACTGAAGAAATTAGCCTACATGTTCTGCTCACATAAATCAGTAAGCAAGCCGATTATTGACATCATTAGTAGCGCGGGTTACCATTAGTCAGTAGACATGGTAGCAGATACAAAGCTGAAGGGTCGGCCACGACACCAGCGCGAACTTCAGAGGAAGACGGCTTCAGGAACAGAAAAAAAAAACCGATCTCGGTCGGTCGTGAGTGAGCAGGCGGCCTCAATGAACACAAAATAGAGCTGAGGAAGCCTGGAGAATACACAGTCGCAACGTTGTTTACACAAGCAACAAAGACAATAAAATTAGTCATTTTAAAACCACATACACGGATTACGACACACTGTTAAACATAATTTAGACAAGAGCCAACAATATCGATAAGGACAATTGAATCCAATAAATATTGAAAATCTCGAAGGAGAACTAACATTGTTTAATTGGTACAAATGGCGAGGCGATTTGGTGCCAATTGTGTTACTGTAATTAAATAAAACCGGTGAAGAAATATTTGCTTCGCTTGGAGGAAACTCCACCGCACTTACCATTTAAAATTTAAGAACCAGGTACGCCTTATCTAGACGTGACTGAGCAACACTGAAAAACAGTTTCCCAGGCGACACTGACAAAAGCACACATCCATGGCTGACGGATATTTCTCGTTCTTGTATCAAATTCCTCCCCCGCCACCCCGTAGAAACAGATGAATAAAACAAACCTGTTCTCTTTCATACCCCAAATCCAAAACGTTTCCATTTTTTATGGTCGTTATCAGCGGACTTACCAATGCTTATTTACAACCAATCAAATCTACTCTTGTATTCAACTCGGTTCAATCGCACACTATCTTTTCATCCATTTTGTTCAATTATTACCCTGTTACTTCTGCATCTGCCTTATTGATTGATTCATTTTCTACGGGTTATCAACCCTTTGCAAGTTATTTAAAGCCAGGAGATATTTTTAGATTGCAAGATTTTGTTTGGAGATAATAATGGTTTAGTGATAGATCGTAATTAATAAAATCTCACTAATTAACCCATAGCTGGGGGAGAAGAAGCGGATTCATACCTAATCAGAATTGAATAAACAAGTAATTATTATGTGGTTATAAAATGGGGGTCAATTCTATATTATAGTTAGTATGTAAACCGATCCCTCACTTTGTGGCCATGATAGTTTCTATACATTTATATTCCAGAGAATATAAATAAATCAGTTCAGCAAGTTATTTAAAGCCAGGTGATATTTCTAGATTGTAAGATCTTTTTGGCGATAATAATGGTTTAGTGATATAAGTTTTACTAATTAACCCCTAGCTGAAGCAAAAGAGTTGGATTCATACATTTCCCAGCTGTATTTGCACGTATGCCAATATAACGAATCCAACAGGAATTGGAACTCGGCTCGTTGATGAACAATTCTGAGCTGTTAGCCATTAAATCACACACACACACCCAAGCTTACAGACATAGTTTAGGCGCTAAATAAAATAAGGCTGCAGCTGCTTAATCCTCAATTTAAAGTCCTTCTGCCATATTTCATCTTTACAAGAGTCAGATTAAATCCAAAATGGAGTATTGCTGCCATATCTGGACTGGAGCTTCTCAATCCTCAATTTACAGTCATTCTCTCATGCTTCATATTTACAGGAGCCAGATTAGATCCAAAATTGCCTGCCATATCTTGGCAGGAGCTGCTCAATCCTCAATTTCCAGTCCTTCTGTCATATTTTAGCTTTACTAGAGGCAGATTAAACCCAAAATCGAGTATTGCTGCCATATCTGGGCTGGAGTTGCGCAATCGTCACATAACCGTCCATCTTTCATATTTCATCTTTAAAAGTGTCTGATTTGACCCAAAATCGAATATTGCTTCCATATCTGGGCTGGAGCTGCTCAATCCTCAATTTCCAGACGTTTTGTAAAGCTTCATTTTACAAGAGCCAGGTTAGATCCAAAATGGAGTATTGCAGCCATGTCTGGGCTGGAGCTGGTCAGTCCATAATTCACAGTCCTTCTGTCATGTTTCATATTTACAAGAGTCAGATTAGATCCAAAATGGAGTATTGCTGGCATATCTGGCCTGGAGCTGCTCAGTCCATAATTTACAGTTCTTCGGTGATGCTTCATCCTTACAAGTGTCAGATTAGGTCCAAAATGCAGTACTGCTGCCATATCTAGGCAGGAGCTGCTCAATTCTCAATTTCCAGTCATTCTGTCATGCTTCATACTTATAAGAATCAAATTAGATCCAAAATTGAGTATTCCTGCCATATCTGCCCTGAAGCTTCTCAATCCTCAATTTACAGTCCTTCTCTCATCCACACAATAGTCAGATTAGATACAAAATGGTGTATTGCTTCCATATCTGTGTTGTTGCTGCTACTCAATCATCATTTCCCAGTCCTTATGTGATGTTTTATTTATACAAGAGATTAAATTCCAAATAAAATAAGGCTGCCATATTTTGCTGTAGCTGCTGAATCTGGGTATGTTTTTGAGCTGATCCAGTTGTTCCTATCAAATCTTGAAATAAAAGTTGTCCTGAACAGCCACTTGTCTACATCCTTTCGTACTAATGTATGAGTCACCCAGGGCTTCATCCTTTGTCCTACACTGTTTTTAATTGTTATTAAGGAACCTTCGGATGATATCAGGTCTCAGCTTCACATCTATGCTGGGGACACTATCATTTACTCATGCCTCAATAGTAAGGCTGATCAAACCAACAAGATTAAAATGGAAGCTGATGTATAAAAGAACCCAAGTCTGTCATTAACTGGGGCAAGAAATGACTTGTCAATTTTAACACCTCTAAAACTAAACTTCTCTCCATTAATCATCTAACAGAGCCCTCTCTGCCTTCCATCAGCATGGCTGATGCTATCCTCCAGGATAATGAATTGTTGTGCCTTCTTGGGCTAACGTTCTCAGCTGACATGAGCTGGAAAGACTTCATTGAGTCTATTGCTGCAAAGAAAGTCAGTTCACTGTGTCAGGTGAGACAATTTTTCTCTCTGGAATCTATCATGCATATCTATATGTCTACTATTCATCCATGCTTAGAATATTGCTGCTATATATGGTCCAGTGCCCCTGCTACCTGGCTCTATAAGATAAGATCCAAAGAGAAATCAGCAAATTTATTTGTTCAGATCTGGTGATTTGTCATCAGTCACTTTCCCATCGCCGTAAGGTTGCCTCTCTGCACCTTTTTCATAAATACTTTCATGGTAATTGTTCAGATGAGCTCTTCGCTATAGTGGATATATGAATTTAAGTGCACTACTAGACTGGTAGCAAGATCTCATCAGTTTACAGTTGAGATAGTAGCCGTTACTTCTATGGTAACATCTCACACTTCTGGAACTCCCGCCCCAGCTCCATGTTTTTTTTAAATAAATATTTTCATGGTAATTGTTCAGATGAGCTCTTCACTATGGTACCTAGACTGCATGAATTTAAGCGCAATACTAGTTTGGTGGCAAGATCTCATCAATTTACAGTTGAGCTAGCTAACTTCTATGCTAACAGCTTTTTATCTTGCAGTTCTCACTTCCAGCCAACTTTAATCTTCAAGAGTTTAAATGCAATGTCAATCACTATCTACTGTCTTCCTGATTACTCTTTCTTCTTCCCTGCTCATTATTAATGTTTATGTTCCTAATTCCTCCACACTCTGGGATGATACCAATTAAAAAAATATAATAGAGATACATTGTGTCTACTTATTTTTATCCTGATCCTTTCCAGTTGTCTAACCAGTTTCTTGATGTTACGGTCGTTTTCTTACAAAAACAAACTTCTCACATTTACAATAATTTTGTTTTTGCAATTTACTCTTGGAGATTATCTTGTAAAAGATGGACAGTATTTGGGTTAAAAAAAAAACTACGCTACATTCCTTGATGAATTTCAACTTACATAAAGAAACTGATTAGACAACCAGAAAGAATCAGTAAAAAAATAAGTAGACACAATAGGTCTATATTATTCAATGAAACACACACACACACACACACACACACACACACACACACACACACACACACACACACACACATATACGCGTTCGCACACACACATAAACAGACATACGCTAGAAGTTCATCTCTACATACACATATTCATTCATTTTCACTCATACTATTTCGTTTTCTAAGGCAATAAAAGATCTTGTTGTGTGTGCATTTCTTCTTATTCTTTTTGAGGAAATTCCAAGGTACCCACTATCATATCTGTTATGGGATCTTACCCATAATAATAATAATAATGGACTATTTCATACTTAATAAAACACTGCGCCTCAGGAGTAGGCAGTGAGTCAGTCGTTCACCTCTGAACCGACTGCACGGTTTGAAGGGGAGGCTATCTTCCTAGGTTAAACGGGGCCGGGAGGAACCCACGAAAAAGGCCTTTGCCGATGACACCCCTCGTGGGGCGGAATATTGTCAGTCGTTCACCTCTGGGGCAGGTTTGAAATCTTCCCATTGCCCAAGGAACCCGAAGGGCGGAGTTTAGGTACGGGTTCAAATTCAAATGGCTATTTTTTGGCCGAGCCTAATGGCTCAGGAATGCCCACGTTAAAAAGGCCTTGTGCCACATGACACCCTCGTGGGGCGGTGACTGAATATTGTCAGTAGTTCAAATGGAGTCAGTTGAGTCAGTAGTTCAAGCGGAGTCAGTAGTTCAAGTCGAGTCAAGAGTCGAGTCAGAGGCAGTCCGAAACAGAGTCGCGTTCAGACAATTACTGCAAGACATTGGAATAGTGATACTGGTCGAGACTACATTGTTCTCTCTACTAAACCTGATTGTTCATACTAACACTTCTACTTCTCTGTATATATTCCTGTTTGTAATATATCTGTGTTATTCCATACCTGTGTTCGAGTTCTTCTTTATTGGTTCTACCTTGGACAATCACCGCACAAGGAACCGGACCATAACAATATCAAATAAATATTCCTTAATATTTATTTAATATTTATTTATACATATCCAAAATGTTTAATATCTAAAAAAAAAAAACTGAGTTTCTTTTTTTCCAGGTTTTCACATAAGGAGTTTAGCCATCTTGACACCATTTGTCATAAGTATCTCTGAAAAACTCTTTGAGTTATTCAGCTAGAAAGAGAACAGGTTAAAATCAGTTTGTGATAGCCCCACTATGTCTTCCCAACTGAGCAATGTTGAGAGGAAAAAAGATCATTATGACATTCATTAATTGCACCAACATTCATACTCTGGATTCCATCTTCAAAGCTCTACGAACCCAATCTTAACCTCTTGAAACTAATATTGATGGAACCAACACTTGGATTCTGAGAGCTTTACTTAACATTCCTTGGAAGCAATATTCTCAAAAATCTCACATGTCTTTGTCTTTGAGACAACCTCCTCAAAAAATCACACTTCTATGGAACTATCCTTGATAGTTCTACAATCTTAAACACTTGAGACTAGGTTTGATGAAACCTACACTCGAATGCTGAGAGCTAAACTTACCAACTCTTGCAGACAACATCCAAGAAAATCTCAGCTATATGGACCATAGCTGATAGTTCTACAATCGTAAACCCTTGAGAGTTAGGTTGATGGAATCTACACTAGGATATTGAGAGATATATTTAACATTTCCTGGAGACAGCATCCAAAAAAAATCTCAGCTCTATGGACCCATTCCTAATATATCTACAATTTTAGTGTACATAATACCTCATCTCAGAAATATAGACAGATACTGAATTTACATTATTCGGACTATTGTCCTCATCTTTGTCGCCATATTCATTACAACGTTTCGGCCCTTCATTATCTGTCTATATTTCTGAGATGAGGTATTATGTACACTATTTACATTATTCGGACTATTGTCCTCATCATTGTCGCCATATTTATTACAACGTTTCGGCCCTTCAGTATCTGTCTATATTTCTGAGATGAGGTATTATGTACACTATTTACATTATTTGGACTATTGTCCTCATCTTTGTCGCCATATTTATTACAACGTTTCGGCCTTTCAGTATCTGTCTATATTTCTGAGATGAGGTATTATGTACACTATTTACATTATTTGGACTATTGTCCTCATTTTGTCGCCATATTTATTACAATGTTTCGGCCTTTCAGTATCTGTCTATATTTCTGAGATGAGGTATTATGTACACTATTTACATTATTTGGACTATTGTCCTCATCTTTGTCGCCATATTTATTACAATGTTTCGGCCTTTCAGTATCTGTCTATATTTCTGAGATGAGGTATTATGTACACTATTTACATTATTTGGACTATTGTCCTCATCTTTGTCGCCATATTTATTACAAACGTTTCGGCCTTTCAGTATCTGTCTATATTTCTGAGATGAGGTATTATGTACACTATTTACATTATTTACTATTGTTCTCATCTTTGTCGCCATATTCATTACAACGTTTCTTCATCTTTATATTTCTGAGATGAGGTATTATGTACACATTTATTATTCGGACTATTGTCCTCATCTTTGTCGCCATATTTATTACAACGTTTCGGCCCTTCAGTATCTGTCTATATTTCTGAGATGAGGTATTATGTACTGGACTATTGTCCCTCATCTTTGTCGCCATTTTATTACAATGTTTCGGCCCTTCAGTATCTGTCTATATTTCTGAGATGAGGTATTATGTACACTATTTACATTATTTGGACTACTGTCCTCATCTTTGTCGCCATATTTATTACAACGTTTCGGTTATTGTACGCTCCGGCCTTCTTCAGGTGGTTGGAATGTCGAACTGAACCCTTTATTTCGCTTGCTAGGATAGACTGTTCTAGTTCCATGTGCTATGTCTAATTGTTGTCATTATCAGTTATCTCCTGTTAATTCACCTCTCCAATTTCTCTACTGCCTTAACCAGCTATTGAACTCACGACTCTCTGGTTTCTGTCACCGTATCTGACCAACGCCTTTATCCACTGTGCCATGTGTCCTCAAGGGTAAGGTTGATGGCAGCTACACCTGATAGTTATATTTAACATCGCTTGGAGACACAATTCAACTAAATCACCGCTCTCTCTGGATCGATCCCTGATATTTCTACAGTCTTATGTGAACGTAGAATGCGCTTTGCAGGAGACTGCTGGCGAGGAAATTATAAGCTTTCGAGTGGTCAACTGGTCTGGACACCTAGCCATGTAGGAAGTCGGGTTGGTCGCCCAAGAACCGCCTATATTTGCCGGCTACGTTATGACATAGAATTACACTCTAATGACCTTCCAATCTTGATGCAGAGCCGTGATGATTGGCGTAATAGACTCATCAATGTCCGTACTAGCATGACTGAATTAAAATATCATTATTTGGCGTTCATCCGACCGGCCACGCCTATTTGTTTCTTACGAGCTAATGCATAGTCATCTGATAGTCGATAGTTGTTTATTCGGCGAAATGGTAATTTTATAACCCCTCGGCGTGCACAAGATTTTGTGATGAGGGTTGCCGTTGAATACCATACACGCACCGGATAAACACAATGAAGCCGAAAAATCACCGTCATTTTAGGGAAACAAAGCAAAACATCAGAATAATATCTTTTACAAGTGTGCCAAAAAAAAAAAAAAAATGCTTAGCGTTAGAGAAACAATTGGGTCTCGAAAAATGAGTGCAACGCTAAAATCAGCAAAATGCTCGTCAAAACCGGGTCCTTAGAGCCTGCGTAGCAAAACGTTAAAATAAATGCTCTGCTATTTTTGCATTGAGCTCTTTTTCTCTGAATTACCGCTTCAGTATACACTCTTGGAATTAACTTTGTGTGATTATTGATATACGAGGGTGAAAAGTTCATGAGCTGACTAGTAATGAGTGATATAAGAGCTATGAAATCTTGCATGCATTAATTTCTTATTTTATCTAGGCCCCACTTCTCATATCACCTCAAGGTTCTAGAGTCCTTGTATATCAGATCCCGTGGGCCTTCCCTTTGTAAACAGAATGCTTGCTGGGTCTGAATGTTATTGGACTCTAGTTTTCTTGAAATTCATTTTGTTTTTCCTTCCATTTGTTATATTAATTTAATTCAGACGCTTATATATTTTTTTTTATATTCCAGAAAAATAAACTTGATAAATCCTCGGACAAAACCGGTTGTTCGCTTTTAGCTTTTTTAAAAATGCCATTTAAATTTTTGCTTTTTCCTAGCTATCGTTAAATTTTGTACCATAAAAAAAAAACTTATTTAAATAATTTCTTATTATTTCTTTCCAGTTCAACTGACATCTGACAGTTCAAAGAAGACACGTTTATTCTGTCGGTAAAAAAAAAAAGGTCTTCAGTAGATATGACGTCATCATTATTACCATACTAGTTTCCAGCCAAGTGTTTTTTTTTTTTCATGTTGGGAAATAGATGATAATCAAATTAGGAGAATAAAGAGGGTGATCAACCAATATTCATGCAGGACAGCCACAAATTCAACCCGGATATTAACCTTATGACACTAAGTTGGGATTCTATATCCGGCTTGAATTTGTGAAGCTTCTTCCCTTTAAGACTGCTGCTTTCCGCCCTCCCCTTGCCACTGACGCGGGCATTTCGTCTGACTCAGGCATTGATATGGGTAAGCCCTGTATCTATTTTTCGATTGCTGTTAAAGTTATATTTTAAATCTCTAATTCCGATATGAGCACACAGTCCATCTACCGGAGTTGAATAAGACCGATGTACTTTGTGTTGGTGGAAATACATCTATCCTCCCATATGTGGTAATTTGGGATTTGGTTGTACAATATATATATATATATATATATATATATATATATATATATATATATATATATATTATATTGTTACCCACAGATAGACTGTTTCGTTGTATCACAGCTCATCGGTGTGACTATACATCCGGTTTCCTCTAGCTAGGATTGAATTGACGTCAGTAGGGGGATTCTACCACTAATTTGGCACACGGCAGGGATGAAGGTGAATTTTAAGCGTATTTATTTTTAGATAAACACACAGTAACTGAGAGAACTCGATTCGATTTACCAAAGTGTCTTATATATATATATATATATATATATATATATATATATATATATATATATGAAAGTGAAATATAGAAGCCAACACTTGGAGGCGACAGTCTGTTTCAAGCTAGATGGTGTTGTTATTTTCTCCCAACTAAACAGCATATATATATATATATATATATATATATATATATATATATATATGCACCAAATTCTCTTTTTTAGACCGCGGGTAACGAATCAAGGTAACATTATTTACCTGAATCTGCCTTTTCACAAGGCCACGTTTAAATTGCCAGGTGATATTGTTCTGGTGGACTGATGGATTCTTGAGTATGAAAGGATTTTATTAAAAATTAGCAGACATAATATCTGCAATTTATTCAATCACACACACACACACACACACACACACACACACACACACATATATATATATATATATATCAGAATGTTAGTATTGTCAGTCTTAGCATATGATCTCGGTGTACGGAGCCTTTAGGAACCGCCTGAAGATTATACCAAGGGTTTGACTCAAAGGGTTTGACTCAAAGGGTTTGACTCAAGCCTTGTGAGTTAAAATGTGTAAAGCCAACTATTCGGAAGCCGTCGTTGGCTGTGTTCGCACGATATCTTAAGTCATCGTGACCGAGTGTTTTTAGCTTACTGATCACACTAGATTATGGGTTATTTCCAAGAAACTGGAACTAAAGTCTCTTCAGCAGAGTTGCATTGTAAATCGTGGTTTGGTTCTGTTGGTGTTGGAGAAACACAAATCTGACTGAGCGAGCGATTGCAACAGGGGCCATAGCAGATGGGTGTGTTGGTGAACGAGCAGCTAATTATAAAATGAATTGAAAGACCGATATTAACAGTTGAGACAGGATGAGCCACGACTTTCAGCTATGGAAGTGTATTTTCGGGTGTAGTTTAATGAGTATGTGTAGTGATTTCTTTTTAACATTTTGTTTTTTGTAACGGACTATCAAAAACATGTTTTGCGAGGACAAACAAACAAGGCAGATGATAACAGCCCCAATGTGCAAAAACAGCAAAGAAGGTAAACAAGACTCGATGAAAAACAACCATGAAAGACGTAAACAGCGACCAGTATAAACAAGGAGTGGTTGGGTGATTGGAGAGAGGCGAAAGGCCTGTCTGGGTGCATACTAAAGAGAGGTACGCTATGTCAGATACTTCCACCTCTTTCATTCTTACGTCTTTAAAGTTCCCGTTTTTATTTTAAAAAAAATCAAAAGTTGGCTTCAATCTCGTATTTAAATATCGGGGGTTTAATTTACTTCGGGACAGTCACAGGAGTGCTGGGAATTCTTCTTCTATGTACATTCAGGACGTCGATGGTTATGGCTCACCACAGCTTCCTGTAATAAACCTTGTTCAGCTATCCATTTATTAAAGCTCGTTATGCATTGGTTTCCTCTGTCGCTTCAATCAGTCCTGTGAGTATCAAATTTTCTAAGCAGTCTTTCCTCGTTATGTAGCCTAGAAATTTCAGCTGTCCTTTCCTGGATTTAAGTATAAGTTTTCTTTTGTTTCTATTTTTTCTAAAACTTCGTCGTTATTCACATGTTCAGTTCATGGTATTCTCAGCATCCTTCTGTAGAACATTTTTGTTTATGTTCTTTTTTAATCAAGGCGGCAATTTTAAAAATAATAAAATAATTTTACTTTGTCTCCGTGGGATCCAGATGATAATATCTATTCGTGTGTGTGTGTGTCTGTGTGTGTGTGTAGTAGACAGGTTGTTTGGCTTTTTTTCGCATATCCATTTGAGAACATTTTTATATATATACCTTTTGTTTGAGATAAATTTTACAGTCTTTATAAAATGGATTCGGTGAAGGTAATATAATGTTTTTGAAGTGTGTTTATAGTTGGCAATATGTTTATTAGTAATCCCTTGAGATACTTTCAACGTAAAGAATTGTGTTATTCTTTTATTAGGGCAGCATTTGTAAAATCAAATCTGTAGCCAGTTTTAACAAGTTAATGTTTATAATTTTTTTTTAAAGCAAATTGCTCCAAGCAAGGCGCGGGGGGTGCGACTAGCACGCAAGGGGTCACAGAGAGTGAAAGTAAGAGTAAAGAGGAGTGTTTGGGAAAAGGATAAAGAGAAGGACAGTGATCAAGGTCAAAGCATCAGAAGATTACATTTGAATATTTGAAGATCATAGCTATCAGGGAAGCAAGTAGGAGGAAGGGAGATCCACTGACAGGAGGTGTAAGATAAGAAGCTGTTGGAGTAGAAGAGACGGGTACATTTAATCGTTTCGACAGTGAAAGAGTGTTTTGCATGTTAATTTCGGAACGTTTTTACATACATGCTGTTTGTTTTAGATAAACATATCACATTCTTTAAGAATGGATTGAGTGAAGGTTGGTTTGGTTTATTTTGTTGAACGACATATCAACGTCAATAGGTTATTTAATGCCGACAACATTTTTAGGATAGATTCGTATGAATAGAGTATGTATTCTTTGGTTTAGATTGGTTTGGTTTATTTTGTTGAACGGCATATCAACCTCAATGGGTTATTTAATGCCGACAACATTTTTTTTATTGCTGGTAATATTTTTTCCAAAAATGCATTTCTGGTAATATTATTTTTTTCAAAAATGTATTTCCGGTAATAATTTTTAAAAAAAAGTATTTCTGGTATTAAAATCTATTTTTACATTTTCATATTGTTTTGATCTCAGTTTGTGTGTGTGTGTGGGGGGGAGGTTAACTATTTTCCCATAGCTGAGACCCTAACAGGTGCTACCACCCCGGGTCAGGGTGGACCTGGGAAGACCAGCAATTAAGAGGTGGTACCACGCTCCTCAAAACCTCTGAGGCCTTCCTGTTGGATGTAGTTTATCGTTTTACTCAGGACGGATTGAAGGTTGGTGATATGACATGTTTTTGAAGTGCGCTTATAGTTGACAATATGTTTATTAGTAATCCCTTGAGGTACTTTCGACGTAAAGAATTATGTTCCTTTTTTTTTTAATTAGGGTTTTAATTGTAAAAATCTATTTGTACGCCTTCTGTTACTTCATGTCGCTTCTCCTTCTGTGAGGAGATTGTTCATCATTCACTGCCATACAGGTGGACTAATCCGACAAATTTAATTGCGTTCACTTTCGCGTACATATCTTTGGGAAAGGCACAAATTCATCACATTTCTCCTTAACTATAGGTTAAATAACAAGGCAAATCGTGCTCTCTAGCCTTGGTTATTAACCAGTCTAAGAAAAGGACAATTTCGCATTTAAAACTGGACGTGGGGTAGATAATGCCATCCCATAAAAATCTTTTTACTACAGAAACCATAGTAGTAACACCTAGGAGAAGAGTAATGAAGTAGCAATTTTTTGTCAGTGCTTATAAAGATATCTGTTAATATTTAACAGCCCGCCCCACGAGGGATGTATGTGGCACAAGGCCGATTTATTGTGGGTACTCCAAGCCTGTAGGCTCGGCCAAAAATATTCCCTTGGAACCCGCATGAACGGGTTCAGTGCCTGTCTACCTCCCCGGACGAAATTTTGCCCTTCGGCAAAGCCTCGTCCGGGTTCCTCTCTACTCAAGGAAAAGAGTTCGACAGATGAACAATCTATTAAACTGTTTCAAAAATGAGATTTCTGTTGTTATGATAAAACCAATAATGTTTATTTATTAGCATATCTGTTAATGCCCCCAATTACCATAACAACGGAATATCTCATTAGACACAGGGTCACAATTTTGGAGTTTCAGTCATAAAACAAATGATTTACTCATGGTAATTGTTCTGATAATACTGGTCTACAAATTTTCCCAAGTTAACTACTTCAGAAATGAAATGTGTCAATTCAGGCGGGGTCCATCAAGGCTGATTATTGTTGGACTGTGGCCAGAGATGATCTTTCTGCAGTTTACAAAGGACAAAGGACTAAGGACTGAGGACTAAGAAAGGACCCTTAGTTGATGAATAACTGCCCATGTATATAATTTTGAAGTGATTTTCCCGGTTGTATATTTATTGTATAAGCACATATATTACTATCTTGATGTGTTTGCGTATTGCTCTGGTCGTTTACATAGAACAAAACGTCAAAGTAGATTCTGCAACATTGTTTTTCTTGGAGCTAATCAGTTGTAATTTGACGTCTCTAAATCTAGTGCCAAGCCTCAAATTTGACGGTAATTTTCGAATCCAGAATCCCAATATACGTAAGAAATAGGACATTTCGTTTTTAAAGTTTTTAAATTTTGAAAATTATTGTACAGTGTTATTATATGTATAATATAAATGCATTGCTAATGATTTTACTATAGGAATGCATTGAAAAT
Source organism: Acanthosepion pharaonis (assembly GCA_903632075.3). NCBI lineage: Eukaryota > Metazoa > Mollusca > Cephalopoda > Sepiida > Sepiidae > Acanthosepion > Acanthosepion pharaonis. The sequence goes on along the minus strand of CAHIKZ030001066.1, from coordinate 425,887 downwards.
CAGGAAGAAAGGGATTGTCAGTGGTCAGGAATGAATGCAAGCATTACTGATAGAATAGGGCTATTATATGTATAATGTAAATGCATTGCTAATGATTTTACTATAGGAATGCATTGAAAATGAAGAGGAAAAAGGATTGTCAGTGGTCAGGAATGAATACAAGCATTACTGATAGAATAGGGCTATTATATGTATAATGTAAATGCATTGCTAATGATTTTACTATAGGAATGCATTGAAAATCAGGAAGAAAGGGATTGTCAGTGGTCAGGAATGAATGCAAGCATTACTGATAGAATAGGGCTATTATATGTATAATGTAAATGCATTGCTAATGATTTTACTATAGGAATGCATTGAAAATCAGGAAGAAAGGGATTGTCAGTGGTCAGGAATGAATGCAAGCATTACTGATAGAATAGGGCTATTATATGTATAATGGAAATGCATTACTAATGATTTTACTATAGGAATGCATTGAAAATCAGGAAGAAAGGGATTGTCAGTGGTCAGGAATGAATGCAAGCATTACTGATAGAATAGGTCTATTATATGTATAATGGAAATGCATTACTAATGATTTTACTATAGGAATGCATTGAAAATGAGGAAGAAAGGGATTGTCAGTGGTCAGGAATGAATGCAAGCATTACTGATAGAATAGGGCTATTATATGTATAATGTAAATGCATTACTAATGATTTTACTATAGGAATGCATTGAAAATGAAGAGGAAAAAGGATTGTCAGTGGTCAGGAATGAATGCAAGCATTACTGATAGAATAGGGCTATTATATGTATAATGGAAATGCATTACTAATGATTTTACTATAGGAATGCATTGAAAATCAGGAAGAAAGGGATTGTCAGTGGTCAGGAATGAATGCAAGCATTACTGATAGAATAGGGCTATTATATGTATAATGTAAATGCATTGCTAATGATTTTACTATAGGAATGCATTGAAAATCAGGAAGAAAGGGATTGTCAGTGGTCAGGAATGAATGCAAGTATTACTGATAGAATAGGGCTATTATATGGGCTGATTTTACTATAGGAATGCATTGAAAATGGAAGAAAGGGATTGTCAGTGGTAAATGATTTTACTGATAGAATAGTATAATGAAATGCATTGAAAATGATTTTAGGAATGCATTGAAAATCAGGATTGTCAGTGGTCAGGAATGAAGGCAAGCATTACTGATAGAATAGGGCTATTATATGTATAATGTAAATACATTAATAATGGTTTTACTATCGGAATGCATTGAAAATCAGGAAGAAAAGGATTGTTAGTGGTCAGGAATGAAGGCAAGCATTACTGATAGAATAGGGCTATTATATGTATAATGTAAATGCATTGCTAATGATTTTACTATAGGAATGCATTGAAAATCACGAAGAAAGGGATTGTCAGTGGTCAGGAATGAATGCAAGCATTACTGATAGAATAGGGCTATTATATGTATAATGTAAATGCATTACTAATGATTTTACTATAGGAATGCATTGAAAATCAGGAAGAAAGGGATTGTCAGTGGTCAGGAATGAATGCAAGCATTACTGATAGAATAGGGCTATTATATGTATAATGTGCATTGCTAATGATTTTACTATAGGAATGCATTGAAAATCAGAAGAAAGGGATTGTCAGTGGTCAGGAATGAATTTACTGATAGAATAGGGCTATTATATGTATAATGTAAATGCATTGCTAATGATTTTACTATAGGAATGCATTGAAAATCAGGAAGAAAGGGATTGTCAGTGGTCAGGAATGAATGCAAGCATTACTGATAGAATAGGGCTATTATATGTATAATGGAAATGCATTACTAATGATTTTACTATAGGAATGCATTGAAAATCAGGAAGAAAGGGATTGTCAGTGGTCAGGAATGAATGCAAGCATTACTGGTATAGAAAAGGCTATTATATGTATAATGGAAATGCATTACTAATGATTTTACTATAGGAATGCATTGAAAATGAGGAAGAAAGGGATTGTCAGTGGTCAGGAATGAATGCAAGCATTACTGATAGAATAGGGCTATTATATGTATAATGGAAATGCATTACTAATGATTTTACTATAGGAATGCATTGAAAATCAGGAAGAAAGGGATTGTCAGTGGTCAGGAATGAATGCAAGCATTACTGATAGAATAGGGCTATTATATGTATAATGTAAATGCATTACTAATGATTTTACTATAGGAATGCATTGAAAATCAGGAAGAAAGGGATTGTCAGTGGTCAGGAATGAATGCAAGCATTACTGATAGAATAGGGCTATTATATGTATAATGGAAATGCATTACTAATGATTTTACTATAGGAATGCATTGAAAATCAGGAAGAAAGGGATTGTCAGTGGTCAGGAATGAATGCAAGCATTACTGATAGAATAGGGCTATTATATGTATAATGGAAATGCATTGCTAATGATTTTACTATAGGAATGCATTGAAAATCAGGAAGAAAGGGATTGTCAGTGGTCAGGAATGAATGCAAGCATTACTGATAGAATAGGGCTATTATATGTATAATGTAAATGCATTACTAATGATTTTACTATAGGAATGCATTGAAAATCAGGAAGAAAGGGATTGTCAGTGGTCAGGAATGAATGCAAGCATTACTGATAGAATAGGGCTATTATATGTATAATGGAAATGCATTGCTAATGATTTTACTATAGGAATGCATTGAAAATCAGGAAGAAAGGGATTGTCAGTGGTCAGGAATGAATGCAAGCATTACTGATAGAATAGGGCTATTATATGTATAATGGAAATGCATTACTAATGATTTTACTATAGGAATGCATTGAAAATGAGGAAGAAAGGGATTGTCAGTGGTCAGGAATGAATGCAAGCATTACTGATAGAATAGGGCTATTATATGTATAATGTAAATGCATTGCTAATGATTTTACTATAGGAATGCATTGAAAATCAGGAAGAAAGGGATTGTCAGTGGTCAGGAATGAATGCAAGCATTACTGATAGAATAGGGCTATTATATGTATAATGTAAATGCATTGCTAATGATTTTACTATAGGAATGCATTGAAAATCAGGAAGAAAGGGATTGTCAGTGGTCAGGAATGAATGCAAGCATTACTGATAGAATAGGGCTATTATATGTATAATGTAAATGCATTGCTAATGATTTTACTATAGGAATGCATTGAAAATCAGGAAGAAAGGGATTGTCAGTGGTCAGGAATGAATGCAAGCATTACTGATAGAATAGGGCTATTATATGTATAATGGAAAATGCATTACTAATGATTTTACTATAGGAATGCATTGAAAATCAGGAAGAAAGGGATTGTCAGTGGTCAGGAATGAATGCAAGCATTACTGATAGAATAGGGCTATTATATGTATAATGTAAATGCATTACTAATGATTTTACTATAGGAATGCATTGAAAATCAGGAAGAAAGGGATTGTCAGTGGTCAGGAATGAATGCAAGCATTACTGATAGAATAGGGCTATTATATGTATAATGTAAATGCATTACTAATGATTTTACTATAGGAATGCATTGAAAATCAGGAAGAAAGGGATTGTCAGTGGTCAGGAATGAATGCAAGCATTACTGATAGAATAGGCTATTATATGTATAATGGAAATGCATTGCTAATGATTTTACTATAGGAATGCATTGAAAATCAGGAAGAAAGGGATTGTCAGTGGTCAGGAATGAATGCAAGCATTACTGATAGAATAGGGCTATTATATGTATAATGGAAAATGCATTACTAATGATTTTACTATAGGAATGCATTGAAAATGAGGAAGAAAGGGATTGTCAGTGGTCAGGAATGAATGCAAGCATTACTGATAGAATAGGGCTATTATATGTATAATGTAAATGCATTGCTAATGATTTTACTATAGGAATGCATTGAAAATCAGGAAGAAAGGGATTGTCAGTGGTCAGGAATGAATGCAAGCATTACTGATAGAATAGGGCTATTATATGTATAATGTAAATGCATTGCTAATGATTTTACTATAGGAATGCATTGAAAATCAGGAAGAAAGGGATTGTCAGTGGTCAGGAATGAATGCAAGCATTACTGATAGAATAGGGCTATTATATGTATAATGTAAATGCATTACTAATGATTTTACTATAGGAATGCATTGAAAATCAGGAAGAAAGGGATTGTCAGTGGTCAGGAATGAATGCAAGCATTACTGATAGAATAGGGCTATTATATGTATAATGTAAATGCATTGCTAATGATTTTTTTACTATAGGAATGCATTGAAAATCAGGAAGAAAGGGATTGTCAGTGGTCAGGAATGAATGCAAGCATTACTGATAGAATAGGGCTATTATATGTATAATGTAAATGCATTGCTAATGATTTTACTATAGGAATGCATTGAAAATCAGGAAGAAAGGGATTGTCAGTGGTCAGGAATGAATGCAAGCATTACTGATAGAATAGGGCTATTATATGTATAATGTAAATGCATTGCTAATGATTTTACTATAGGAATGCATTGAAAATCAGGAAGAAAGGGATTGTCAGTGGTCAGGAATGAATGCAAGCATTACTGATAGAATAGGGCTATTATATGTATAATGTAAATGCATTGCTAATGATTTTACTATAGGAATGCATTGAAAATCAGGAAGAAAGGGATTGTCAGTGGTCAGGAATGAATGCAAGCATTACTGATAGAATAGGGCTATTATATGTATAATGGAAATGCATTGCTAATGATTTTACTATAGGAATGCATTGAAAATCAGGAAGAAAGGGATTGTCAGTGGTCAGGAATGAAGGCAAGCATTACTGATAGAATAGGGCTATTATATGTATAATGTAAATACATTAATAATGGTTTTACTATCGGAATGCATTGAAAATCAGGAAGAAAGGGATTGTCAGTGGTCAGGAATGAATGCAAGCATTACTGATATAGAATAGGGCTATTATATGTATAATGGAAATGCATTGCTAATGATTTTACTATAGGAATGCATTGAAAATCACGAAGAAAGGGATTGTCAGTGGTCAGGAATGAAGGCAAGCATTACTGATAGAATAGGGCTATTATATGTATAAATGTAAATGCATTACTAATGATTTTACTATAGGAATGCATTGAAAATCAGGAAGAAAGGGATTGTCAGTGGTCAGGAATGAATGCAAGCATTACTGATAGAATAGGGCTATTATATGTATAATGTAAATGCATTGCTAATGATTTTACGATAGGAATGCATGGAAAATCAGGAAGAAAGGGATTGTCAGTGGTCAGGAATGAATGCAAGCATTACTGATAGAATAGGGCTATTATATGTATAATGTAAATGCATTACTAATGATTTTACTATAGGAATGCATTGAAAATGAGGAAGAAAGGATTGTCAGTGGTCAGGAATGAATGCAAGCATTACTGATAGAATAGGGCTATTATATGTATAATGTAAATGCATTACTAATGATTTTACTATAGGAATGCATTGAAAATCAGGAAGAAAGGGATTGTCAGTGGTCAGGAATGAATGCAAGCATTACTGATAGAATAGGGCTATTATATGTATAATGTAAATGCATTGCTAATGATTTTACTATAGGAATGCATTGAAAATCAGGAAGAAAGGGATTGTCAGTGGTCAGGAATGAATGCAAGCATTACTGATAGAATAGGGCTATTATATGTATAATGTAAATGCATTACTAATGATTTTACTATAGGAATGCATTGAAAATCAGGAAGAAAGGGATTGTCAGTGGTCAGGAATGAATGCAAGCATTACTGATAGAATAGGGCTATTATATATGTATAATGTAAATGCATTGCTAATGATTTTACTATAGGAATGCATTGAAAATCAGGAAGAAAGGGATTGTCAGTGGTCAGGAATGAATGCAAACATTACTGATAGAATAGGGCTATTATATGTATAATGTAAATGCATTGCTAATGATTTTACTATAGGAATGCATTGAAAATGAGGAAGAAAGGGATTGTCAGTGGTCAGGAATGAATGCAAACATTACTTATAGAATAGGGCTATTATATGTATAATGGAAATGCATTGCTAATGATTTTACTATAGGAATGCATTGAAAATCAGGAAGAAAGGGATTGTCAGTGGTCAGGAATGAATGCAAGCATTACTGATAGAATAGGGCTATTATATGTATAATGTAAATGCATTGCTAATGATTTTACTATAGGAATGCATTGAAAATCAGGAAGAAAGGGATTGTCAGTGGTCAGGAATGAATGCAAGCATTACTGATAGAATAGGGCTATTATATGTATAATGTAAATGCATTGCTAATGATTTTACTATAGGAATGCATTGAAAATCAGGAAGAAAGGGATTGTCAGTGGTCAGGAATGAATGCAAGCATTACTGATAGAATAGGGCTATTATATGTATAATGTAAATGCATTACTAATGATTTTACTATAGGAATGCATTGAAAATCAGGAAGAAAGGGATTGTCAGTGGTCAGGAATGAATGCAAGCATTACTGATAGAATAGGGCTATTATATGTATAATGTAAATGCATTGCTAATGATTTTACTATAGGAATGCATTGAAAATCAGGAAGAAAGGGATTGTCAGTGGTCAGGAATGAATGCAAGCATTACTGATAGAATAGGGCTATTATATGTATAATGTAAATGCATTGCTAATGATTTTACTATAGGAATGCATTGAAAATCAGGAAGAAAGGGATTGTCAGTGGTCAGGAATGAATGCAAGCATTACTGATAGAATAGGGCTATTATATGTATAATGTAAATGCATTGCTAATGATTTTACTATAGGAATGCATTGAAAATCAGGAAGAAAGGGATTGTCAGTGGTCAGGAATGAATGCAAGCATTACTGATAGAATAGGGCTATTATATGTATAATGTAAATGCATTGCTAATGATTTTACTATAGGAATGCATTGAAAATCAGGAAGAAAGGGATTGTCAGTGGTCAGGAATGAATGCAAGCATTACTGATAGAATAGGGCTATTATATGTATAATGTAAATGCATTGCTAATGATTTTACTATAGGAATGCATTGAAAATCAGGAAGAAAGGGATTGTCAGTGGTCAGGAATGAATGCAAGCATTACTGATAGAATAGGGCTATTATATGTATAATGTAAATGCATTGCTAATGATTTTACTATAGGAATGCATTGAAAATCAGGAAGAAAGGGATTGTCAGTGGTCAGGAATGAATGCAAGCATTACTGATAGAATAGGGCTATTATATGTATAATGTAAATGCATTGCTAATGATTTTACTATAGGAATGCATTGAAAATCAGGAAGAAAGGGATTGTCAGTGGTCAGGAATGAATGCAAGCATTACTGATAGAATAGGGCTATTATATGTATAATGTAAATGCATTACTAATGATTTTACTATAGGAATGCATTGAAAATCAGGAAGAAAGGGATTGTCAGTGGTCAGGAATGAATGCAAGCATTACTGATAGAATAGGGCTATTATATGTATAATGTAAATGCATTGCTAATGATTTTACTATAGGAATGCATTGAAAATCAGGAAGAAAGGGATTGTCAGTGGTCAGGAATGAATGCAAGCATTACTGATAGAATAGGGCTATTATATGTATAATGTAAATGCATTGCTAATGATTTTACTATAAAATCAGGAATGCATTGAAAATCAGGAAGAAAGGGATTGTCAGTGGTCAGGAATGAATGCAAAGCATTACTGATAGAATAGGGCTATTATATGTATAATGTAAATGCATTGCTAATGATTTTTACTATAGGAATGCATTGAAAATCAGGAAGAAAAGGATTGTTAGTGGTCAGGAATGAAGGCAAGCATTACTGATAGAATAGGGCTATTATATGTATAATGTAAATACATTAATAATGGTTTTACTATCGGAATGCATTGAAAATCAGGAAGAAAGGGATTGTCATTGGTCAGGAATGAATGCAAGCATTACTGGTATAGAAAAGGCTATTATATGTATAATGTAAATGCATTGCTAATGATTTTACTATAGGAATGCATTGAAAATCAGGAAGAAAGGGATTGTCAGTGGTCAGGAATGAATGCAAGCATTACTGATAGAATAGGGCTATTATATGTATAATGGAAATGCATTGCTAATGATTTTACTATAGGAATGCATTGAAAATCAGGAAGAAAGGGATTGTCAGTGGTCAGGAATGAATGCAAGCATTACTGATAGAATAGGGCTATTATATGTATAATGTAAATGCATTGCTAATGATTTTACTATAGGAATGCATTGAAAATCAGGAAGAGAAAGGGATTGTCAGTGGTCAGGAATGAATGCAAGCATTACTGATAGAATAGGGCTATTATATGTATAATGTAAATGCATTGCTAATGATTTTACTATAGGAATGCATTGAAAATCAGGAAGAAAGGGATTGTCAGTGGTCAGGAATGAATGCAAGCATTACTGATAGAATAGGGCTATTATATGTATAATGTAAATGCATTGCTAATGATTTTACTATAGGAATGCATTGAAAATCAGGAAGAAAGGGATTGTCAGTGGTCAGGAATGAATGCAAGCATTACTGATAGAATAGGGCTATTATATGTATAATGTAAATGCATTGCTAATGATTTTACTATAGGAATGCATTGAAAATCAGGAAGAAAGGGATTGTCAGTGGTCAGGAATGAATGCAAGCATTACTGATAGAATAGGGCTATTATATGTATAATGTAAATGCATTGCTAATGATTTTACTATAGGAATGCATTGAAAATCAGGAAGAAAGGGATTGTCAGTGGTCAGGAATGAATGCAAGCATTACTGATAGAATAGGGCTATTATATGTATAATGTAAATGCATTACTAATGATTTTACTATAGGAATGCATTGAAAATCAGGAAGAAAGGGATTGTCAGTGGTCAGGAATGAATGCAAGCATTACTGATAGAATAGGGCTATTATATGTATAATGTAAATGCATTGCTAATGATTTTACTATAGGAATGCATTGAAAATCAGGAAGAAAGGGATTGTCAGTGGTCAGGAATGAATGCAAGCATTACTGATAGAATAGGGCTATTATATGTATAATGTAAATGCATTACTAATGATTTTACTATAGGAATGCATTGAAAATCAGGAAGAAAGGGATTGTCAGTGGTCAGGAATGAATGCAAGCATTACTGATAGAATAGGGCTATTATATGTATAATGTAAATGCATTGCTAATGATTTTACTATAGGAATGCATTGAAAATCAGGAAGAAAGGGATTGTCAGTGGTCAGGAATGAATGCAAGCATTACTGATAGAATAGGGCTATTATATGTATAATGTAAATGCATTGCTAATGATTTTACTATAGGAATGCATTGAAAATCAGGAAGAAAGGGATTGTCAGTGGTCAGGAATGAATGCAAGCATTACTGATAGAATAGGGCTATTATATGTATAATGTAAATGCATTGCTAATGATTTTACTATAGGAATGCATTGAAAATCAGGAAGAAAGGGATTGTCAGTGGTCAGGAATGAATGCAAGCATTACTGATAGAATAGGGCTATTATATGTATAATGTAAATGCATTGCTAATGATTTTACTATAGGAATGCATTGAAAATCAGGAAGAAAGGGATTGTCAGTGGTCAGGAATGAATGCAAGCATTACTGATAGAATAGGGCTATTATATGTATAATGTAAATGCATTACTAATGATTTTACTATAGGAATGCATTGAAAATCAGGAAGAAAGGGATTGTCAGTGGTCAGAATGAATGCAAGCATTACTGATAGAATAGGGATATGTATAATGTAAATGCATTGCTAATGATTTTACTATAGGAATGCATTGAAAATCAGGAAGAAAGGGATTGTCAGTGGTCAGGAATGAATGCAAGCATTACTGATAGAATAGGGCTATTATATGTATAATGTAAATGCATTGCTAATGATTTTACTATAGGAATGCATTGAAAATCAGGAAGAAAGGGATTGTCAGTGGTCAGGAATGAATGCAAGCATTACTGATAGAATAGGGCTATTATATGTATAATGTAAATGCATTGCTAATGATTTTACTATAGGAATGCATTGAAAATCAGGAAGAAAGGGATTGTCAGTGGTCAGGAATGAATGCAAGCATTACTGATAGAATAGGGCTATTATATGTATAATGTAAATGCATTGCTAATGATTTTACTATAGGAATGCATTGAAAATCAGGAAGAAAGGGATTGTCAGTGGTCAGGAATGAATGCAAGCATTACTGATAGAATAGGGCTATTATATGTATAATGTAAATGCATTGCTAATGATTTTACTATAGGAATGCAGTGAAAATCAGGAAGAAAGGGATTGTCAGTGGTCAGGAATGAATGCAAGCATTACTGATAGAATAGGGCTATTATATGTATAATTAAATGCATTGCTAATGATTTTACTATAGGAATGCAGTGAAAATCAGGAAGAAAGGGATTGTCAGTGGTCAGGAATGAATGCAAGCATTACTGATAGAATAATGCTATTATATGTATAATGTAAATGCATTACTAATGATTTTACTATAGGAATGCATTGAAAAATCAGGAAGAAAGGGATTGTCAGTGGTCAGGAATGAATGCAAGCATTACTGATAGAATAGGGCTATTATATGTATAATGTAAATGCATTGCTAATGATTTTACTATAGGAATGCATTGAAAATCAGGAAGAAAGGGATTGTCAGTGGTCAGGAATGAATGCAAGCATTACTGATAGAATAGGGCTATTATATGTATAATGTAAATGCATTGCTAATGATTTTACTATAGGAATGCATTGAAAATCAGGAAGAAAGGGATTGTCAGTGGTCAGGAATGAATGCAAGCATTACTGATAGAATAGGGCTATTATATGTATAATGTAAATGCATTACTAATGATTTTACTATAGGAATGCATTGAAAATCAGGAAGAAAGGGATTGTCAGTGGTCAGGAATGAATGCAAGCATTACTGATAGAATAGGGCTATTATGTATAATGTAAATGCATTGCTAATGATTTTACTATAGGAATGCATTGAAAATCAGGAAGAAAGGGATTGTCAGTGGTCAGGAATGAATGCAAACATTACTGATAGAATAGGGCTATTATATGTATAATGTAAATGCATTGCTAATGATTTTACTATAGGAATGCATTGAAAATCAGGAAGAAAGGGATTGTCAGTGGTCAGGAATGAATGCAAGCATTACTGATAGAATAGGGCTATTATATGTATAATGTAAATGCATTACTAATGATTTTACTATAGGAATGCATTGAAAATCAGGAAGAAAAGGGATTGTCAGTGGTCAGGAATGAATGCAAACATTACTGATAGAATAGGGCTATTATATATATAATGTAAATGCATTGCTAATGATTTTACTATAGGAATGCATTGAAAATCAGGAAGAAAGGGATTGTCAGTGGTCAGGAATGAATGCAAGCATTACTGATAGAATAGGCTATTATATGTATAATGTAAATGCATTACTAATGATTTTACTATAGGAATGCATTGAAAATCAGGAAGAAAAAGTGGTCAGGAATGAATCAAGTGATAGAATCTATTATATGTATAATGAAATGCATTGCTAATGATTTTACTATAGGAATGCATTAAAATGATAGAATAGTGGTCAGGAATGAATGCAAGCATTACTGATAGAATAATATTATATGTAAATGTAAATGCATTGCTAATGATTTTACTATAGGAATGCATTGAAAATCAGGAAGAAAGGGATTGTCAGTGGTCAGGAATGAATGCAAGTATTACTGATAGAATAGGGCTATTATATGTATAATGTAAATGCATTGCTAATGATTTTACTATAGGAATGCATTGAAAATCAGGAAGAAAGGGATTGTCAGTGGTCAGGAATGAATGCAAGCATTACTGATAGAATAGGGCTATTATATGTATAATGTAAATGCATTGCTAATGATTTTACTATAGGAATGCATTGAAAATCAGGAAGAAAGGGATTGTCAGTGGTCAGGAATGAATGCAAGCATTACTGATAGAATAGGGCTATTATATGTATAATGTAAATGCATTACTAATGATTTTACTATAGGAATGCATTGAAAATCAGGAAGAAAGGGATTGTCAGTGGTCAGGAATGAATGCAAGCATTACTGATAGAATAGGGCTATTATATGTATAATGTAAATGCATTGCTAATGATTTTACGATAGGAATGCATTGAAAATCAGGAAGAAAGGGATTGTCAGTGGTCAGGAATGAAGGCAAGCATTACTGATAGAATAGGGCTATTATATGTATAATGTAAATGCATTGCTAATGATTTTACGATAGGAATGCATTGAAAATCAGGAAGAAAGGGATTGTCAGTGGTCAGGAATGAATGCAAGCATTACTGATATAGAATAGGGCTATTATATGTATAATGGAAATGCATTGCTAATGATTTTACTATAGGAATGCATTGAAAATCACGAAGAAAAGGATTGTTAGTGGTCAGGAATGAAGGCAAGCATTACTGATAGAATAGGCTATTATATGTATAATGTAAATACATTAATAATGGTTTTACTATCGGAATGCATTGAAAATCAGGAAGAAAGGGATTGTCAGTGGTCAGGAATGAATGCAAGCATTACTGATATAGAATAGGGCTATTATATGTATAATGTAAATACATTAATAATGGTTTTACTATCGGAATGCATTGAAAATCAGGAAGAAAGGGATTGTCAGTGGTCAGGAATGAATGCAAGCATTACTGATATAGAATAGGGCTATTATATGTATAATGGAAATGCATTGCTAATGATTTTACTATAGGAATGCATTGATAATCAGGAAGAAAGGGATTGTCAGTGGTCAGGAATGAATGCAAGCATTACTGATAGAATAGGGCTATTATATGTATAATGTAAATGCATTGCTAATGATTTTACTATAGGAATGCATTGAAAATCAGGAAGAAAGGGATTGTCAGTGGTCAGGAATGAATGCAAGCATTACTGATAGAATAGGGCTATTATATGTATAATGTAAATGCATTACTAATGATTTTACTATAGGAATGCATTGAAAATCAGGAAGAAAGGGATTGTCAGTGGTCAGGAATGAATGCAAGCATTACTGATAGAATAGGGCTATTATATGTATAATGTAAATGCATTACTAATGATTTTACTATAGGAATGCATTGAAAATCAGGAAGAAAGGGATTGTCAGTGGTCAGGAATGAATGCAAGCATTACTGATAGAATAGGGCTATTATATGTATAATGTAAATGCATTACTAATGATTTTACTATAGGAATGCATTGAAAATCAGGAAGAAAGGGATTGTCAGTGGTCAGGAATGAATGCAAGCATTACTGATAGAATAGGGCTATTATATGTATAATGTAAATGCATTGCTAATGATTTTACTATAGGAATGCATTGAAAATCAGGAAGAAAGGGATTGTCAGTGGTCAGGAATGAATGCAAGCATTACTGATAGAATAGGGCTATTATATGTATAATGTAAATGCATTACTAATGATTTTACTATAGGAATGCATTGAAAATCAGGAAGAAAGGGATTGTCAGTGGTCAGGAATGAATGCAAGCATTACTGATAGAATAGGGCTATTATATGTATAATGTAAATGCATTACTAATGATTTTACTATAGGAATGCATTGAAAATCAGGAAGAAAGGGATTGTCAGTGGTCAGGAATGAATGCAAGCATTACTGATAGAATAGGGCTATTATATGTATAATGTAAATGCATTGCTAATGATTTTACTATAGGAATGCATTGAAAATCAGGAAGAAAGGGATTGTCAGTGGTCAGGAATGAATGCAAGCATTACTGATAGAATAGGGCTATTATATGTATAATGTAAATGCATTACTAATGATTTTACTATAGGAATGCATTGAAAATCAGGAAGAAAGGGATTGTCAGTGGTCAGGAATGAATGCAAGCATTACTGATAGAATAGGGCTATTATATGTATAATGTAAATGCATTACTAATGATTTTACTATAGGAATGCATTGAAAATCAGGAAGAAAGGGATTGTCAGTGGTCAGGAATGAATGCAAGCATTACTGATAGAATAGGGCTATTATATGTATAATGTAAATGCATTGCTAATGACTTCACTGTAGGAATGCATTGAAAATCAGGAAGAAAGGGATTATCAGTGGTCAGGAATGAAGGCAAGCATTACTGATAGAATAGGGCTATATATAATGTAAATGCATTGCTAATGATTTTACTATAGGAATGCATTGAAAATCAGGAAGAAAGGGATTGTCAGTGGTCAGGAATGAATGCAAGCATTACTGATAGAATAGGGCTATTATATGTATAATGTAAATGCATTGCTAATGATTTTACTATAGGAATGCATTGAAAATCAGGAAGAAAGGGATTGTCAGTGGTCAGGAATGAATGCAAGCATTACTGATAGAATAGGGCTATTATATGTATAATGTAAATGCATTGCTAATGATTTTACTATAGGAATGCATTGAAAATCAGGAAGAAAGGGATTGTCAGTGGTCAGGAATGAATGCAAGCATTACTGATAGAATAGGGCTATTATATGTATAATGTAAATGCATTACTAATGATTTTACTATAGGAATGCATTGAAAATCAGGAAGAAAGGGATTGTCAGTGGTCAGGAATGAATGCAAGCATTACTGATAGAATAGGGCTATTATATGTATAATGTAAATGCATTACTAATGATTTTACTATAGGAATGCATTGAAAATCAGGAAGAAAGGGATTGTCAGTGGTCAGGAATGAATGCAAGCATTACTGATAGAATAGGGCTATTATATGTATAATGTAAATGCATTGCTAATGATTTTACTATAGGAATGCATTGAAAATCAGGAAGAAAGGGATTGTCAGTGGTCAGGAATGAATGCAAGCATTACTGATAGAATAGGGCTATTATATGTATAATGTAAATGCATTACTAATGATTTTACTATAGGAATGCATTGAAAATCAGGAAGAAAGGGATTGTCAGTGGTCAGGAATGAATGCAAGCATTACTGATAGAATAGGGCTATTATATGTATAATGTAAATGCATTGCTAATGATTTTACTATAGGAATGCATTGAAAATCAGGAAGAAAGGGATTGTCAGTGGTCAGGAATGAATGCAAGCATTACTGATAGAATAGGGCTATTATATGTATAATGTAAATGCATTGCTAATGATTTTACTATAGGAATGCATTGAAAATCAGGAAGAAAGGGATTGTCAGTGGTCAGGAATGAATGCAAGCATTACTGATAGAATAGGGCTATTATATGTATAATGTAAATGCATTGCTAATGATTTTACTATAGGAATGCATTGAAAATCAGGAAGAAAGGGATTGTCAGTGGTCAGGAATGAATGCAAGCATTACTGATAGAATAGGGCTATTATATGTATAATGTAAATGCATTGCTAATGATTTTACTATAGGAATGCATTGAAAATCAGGAAGAAAGGGATTGTCAGTGGTCAGGAATGAATGCAAGCATTACTGATAGAATAGGGCTATTATATGTATAATGTAAATGCATTACTAATGATTTTACTATAGGAATGCATTGAAAATCAGGAAGAAAGGGATTGTCAGTGGTCAGGAATGAATGCAAGCATTACTGATAGAATAGGGCTATTATATGTATAATGTAAATGCATTACTAATGATTTTACTATAGGAATGCATTGAAAATCAGGAAGAAAGGGATTGTCAGTGGTCAGGAATGAATGCAAGCATTACTGATAGAATAGGGCTATTATATGTATAATGTAAATGCATTGCTAATGATTTTACTATAGGAATGCATTGAAAATCAGGAAGAAAGGGATTGTCAGTGGTCAGGAATGAATGCAAGCATTACTGATAGAATAGGGCTATTATATGTATAATGTAAATGCATTACTAATGATTTTACTATAGGAATGCATTGAAAATCAGGAAGAAAGGGATTGTCAGTGGTCAGGAATGAATGCAAGCATTACTGATAGAATAGGGGCTATTATATGTATAATGTAAATGCATTACTAATGATTTTACTATAGGAATGCATTGAAAATCAGGAAGAAAAGGGATTGTCAGTGGTCAGGAATGAATGCAAGCATTACTGATAGAATAGGGCTATTATATGTATAATGTAAATGCATTACTAATGATTTTACTATAGGAATGCATTGAAAATCAGGAAGAAAGGGATTGTCAGTGGTCAGGAATGAATGCAAGCATTACTGATAGAATAGGGCTATTATATGTATAATGTAAATGCATTACTAATGATTTTACTATAGGAATGCATTGAAAATCAGGAAGAAAGGGATTGTCAGTGGTCAGGAAATGAATGCAAGCATTACTGATAGAATAGGAAGAAAGGGATTGTCAGTGGTCAGGAATATTATATGTATAATGTAAATGTAAATGCATTGCTAATGATTTTACTATAGGAATGCATTGAAAATCAGGAAGAAAGGGATTGTCAGTGGTCAGGAATGAATGCAAGCATTACTGATAGAATAGGGCTATTATATGTATAATGTAAATGCATTGCTAATGATTTTACTATAGGAATGCATTGAAAATCAGGAAGAAAGGGATTGTCAGTGGTCAGGAATGAATGCAAGCATTACTGATAGAATAGGGCTATTATATGTATAATGTAAATGCATTGCTAATGATTTTACTATAGGAATGCATTGAAAATCAGGAAGAAAGGGATTGTCAGTGGTCAGGAATGAATGCAAGCATTACTGATAGAATAGGGCTATTATATGTATAATGTAAATGCATTACTAATGATTTTACTATAGGAATGCATTGAAAATCAGGAAGAAAGGGATTGTCAGTGGTCAGGAATGAATGCAAGCATTACTGATAGAATAGGGCTATTATATGTATAATGTAAATGCATTACTAATGATTTTACTATAGGAATGCATTGAAAATCAGGAAGAAAGGGATTGTCAGTGGTCAGGAATGAATGCAAGCATTACTGATAGAATAGGGCTATTATATGTATAATGTAAAAATGCATTACTAATGATTTTACTATAGGAATGCATTGAAAATCAGGAAGAAAGGGATTGTCAGTGGTCAGGAATGAATGCAAGCATTACTGATAGAATAGGGCTATTATATGTATAATGTAAATGCATTACTAATGATTTTACTATAGGAATGCATTGAAAATCAGGAAGAAAGGGATTGTCAGTGGTCAGGAATGAATGCAAGCATTACTGATAGAATAGGGCTATTATATGTATAATGTAAATGCATTACTAATGATTTTACTATAGGAATGCATTGAAAATCAGGAAGAAAGGGGATTGTCAGTGGTCAGGAATGAATGCAAGCATTACTGATAGAATAGGGCTATTATATGTATAATGTAAATGCATTACTAATGATTTTACTATAGGAATGCATTGAAAATCAGGAAGAAAGGGATTGTCAGTGGTCAGGAATGAATGCAAGCATTACTGATAGAATAGGGCTATTATATGTATAATGTAAATGCATTACTAATGATTTTACTATAGGAATGCATTGAAAATCAGGAAGAAAGGGATTGTCAGTGGTCAGGAATGAATGCAAGCATTACTGATAGAATAGGCTATTATATGTATAATGTAAAATGCATTACTAATGATTTTACTATAGGAATGCATTGAAAATCAGGAAGAAAGGGATTGTCAGTGGTCAGGAATGAATGCAAGCATTACTGATAGAATAGGGCTATTATATGTATAATGTAAATGCATTACTAATGATTTTACTATAGGAATGCATTGAAAATCAGGAAGAAAGGGATTGTCAGTGGTCAGGAATGAATGCAAGCATTACTGATAGAATAGGGCTATTATATGTATAATGTAAATGCATTACTAATGATTTTACTATAGGAATGCATTGAAAATCAGGAAGAAAGGGATTGTCAGTGGTCAGGAATGAATGCAAGCATTACTGATAGAATAGGGCTATTATATGTATAATGTAAATGCATTACTAATGATTTTACTATAGGAATGCATTGAAAATCAGGAAGAAAGGGATTGTCAGTGGTCAGGAATGAATGCAAGCATTACTGATAGAATAGGGCTATTATATGTATAATGTAAATGCATTACTAATGATTTTACTATAGGAATGCATTGAAAATCAGGAAGAAAGGGATTGTCAGTGGTCAGGAATGAATGCAAGCATTACTGATAGAATAGGGCTATTATATGTATAATGTAAATGCATTACTAATGATTTTACTATAGGAATGCATTGAAAATCAGGAAGAAAGGGATTGTCAGTGGTCAGGAATGAATGCAAGCATTACTGA
>CAHIKZ030001066.1:370000-405000 GCA_903632075.3 Acanthosepion pharaonis | reverse complement strand
TATGATAACAAATGAAATGAAAAGGCATGTTGTGATTGTGGCATTAAAGGCTGATCATAGCGATTTGGATATTGCACATTTCCTCAGAGTTGCAAAATCGTTTGTCCACAAGATACGAAAAGAGTTAGAAGACGCTGACAGTTCCCCAATGTCTGTATCAAAACGTAAAAGACATTCTGCTCGTTCTGATAAAGTAAGGACATCCGAATTTATTCAGGAAGTCAGGCAGACAATTGATGAAAACCGAGGTCAATCAATGAGGTCAATTGCCAAAAAGCTGCATGTGTCTGAAAAAACAATCAGAAGGAGTGTTCATGAAGACATTCGATACAAGTCCTAATGTGATGAAGAGACGTCAATTTATATCTGAAAAAAACAAAAAAACAAAAACAAAAGAAAACCGTTTAAACAGATCCAAAAGGCTTTTAAACAAACTTAAAAATCGTTCAAAACCTGGTGTGATTTGTTTTTTCTCAGATGAGAAAAATTTTGCTCAAGATCAAAAACTTAACAGAAGAAATGACAGATGGCTTTGTTCAGATCCTTCTGAGGTGCTAAGGGTGATGCGCACAAAATTTCCTTAAATTATTATGGTAGTTGATGTTGTTAGCAATTAAGGACATGTTATGCCACCACACTTTTTTCCACAAGGTCTTAGAGTAAATGCTGCTGCTTATATTGAGGTTCTAGAAACAGTTGTCAAGCTTTGGAATGCCAACATATGCAACGGCAGGCCTTACATATTCCAGCAAGACTCAGCTCCATGCCACAAGGTTTTACAAACCCAAGAATGGATGACTGACCATTTGTACGACCATATCACACCCAACATTTGGCCTCCTAACTCTCCAGATCTCAATCCACTAGACTATTATGTGTGGAGTGTTGTTGAGAAGGGGGTTAATAAACAGCCTCATAACACCAAAGACTCTCTTAAAGCTGCAATAGTTCGAGTAATGTCTGACATAAATAAGGACCAATTAATTCGATCTCGTGTAGAGGCAATTATTGATGCTAGTGGTGGTTTTATATAATAAGATTAAATAATAGTTAGCTAAATTTCATGTTTACTTGTTTGTAATCAAATATAATTATATTCATTTGTTCAGCAAGTTTTTACTAATCCATAAAATCTGTCCTCAAATACCAGTTGCACCCTGTATATATATATATATATATATATATATATATATATATATATATATATATATAAATATATATGACGATCGCAAAGCGTGAAACCCAGGGTCACAAACTCATCTATCCAACCAAATATATATATATATATATATATATATTCTGCTTATCTATCTAAATATGTTCATATTTAACTGTTCATATATATCTATCTACCTTTCTCTATCTCTCGCTCTCTGTCGATTCATATCTATCTAGCTACAAAACTGTCTCATTTCTTCTTATCTATCTAAACATGTTTATATCTATCCATCTATTTAAGTCTGTTCAGAACTAGCTAAATCTGTTCATATATATCTATGCATGTTCGTATCTATCTATCTATCTATCTATCTATCTATCCTTTCTGGTTGTATTCTGTTCAATAAGCACATATCTTAATGTGTTTGTATATTGATCTGGTAGCCAACATAGAACAGAACATCAAAGCAGATTTTGAAAACCAGCATTGTTTTTCATACAGACATCCATTGTACTTTTGCAATGATATAACTGACTAAATAACTCTACGATTTACAGGCGTTGAAATAAGGTCGCTCTTTCTTTATGTGTCGCGTCTCTTCAGGACGTAGGCGATAATGGCTCTCCATAATTACCTGTCATAATTCTGTCATAATTATTGTCACAATTATTGTCATAATTATTGTCACAATTATTGTCATAATTAACTGAATATGTTGATATCTAATTCAGTTCATATCTATCTATCTATCTATCTAAGTCTGTTCATATCTATCTACCTATCTATCGATCTTAGTCTGTTCATATATATATATATATATATATATATATATATATATATATATATATATATATATATATCTCGTTTCCTATCTGTTCATATCTATCGATCTATCTATTTACCTATCTCTATTTCTCTCTTGGTCTTTTCATTATCTATATATCTTCTTTCTGCTTATCTATCTAAACCTCTTCATATCTATTTATGTTCATATCTATGTTCGTATCTATCTATCTATCTATCTATAATGATTGTCATAATTATTGTGACAATTATTGTCATAATTATTGTTACAATTATTGTCATAATTATTGTGACAATTATTGTCATAATTAATGTCATAATTATTGTCATAATTAATCATAATTCTCTGTCGCTTGCAGTTCTTTTCGTTATTTCTAAACCCTATTCGGCCATCCATGTACACAAGCTGGTCAAGTAAGTTACACGTTGCTTTTCTATGTCCCTTTATCCCTCAGACCGCCCTGTGTGTAACAGATTTTCCAAGCACTCCTTTCTCATTAGGTGCCGTTGAAATTTCAACTGTTTCTTCCAGATGGTAATTATAAGTTTCCTTTTTTTTTTAAACTTCGGCGTTGCTCGCATGTTCGGTCCATGGTATCGTCAGCATCTTTCTGTAGAACCAGATTTCTCTTGCTTCAAGTTTCTTCTTCATTTTTGAGGAAATTGTCTAACATCCACTGTCATACAGTAGAAAAGATATCATGTAAGATTTCAGTACTCTTTTCATTGTTTCATAACGAAGTTTTTCTCTCTTTTAATACTCTGCTTAGCTTTTGGAAGGCATCTTCCCAGAGATTTATATTTTTATACTTGTTTGATTTTAGTATCTCCGATTTGTAATTTGCATGTTGGGCGCCTCCTTTTGCTAATAACAATGCATTCTGTCTTCTTGCAGTTGATGTTTAGTCTTTTCTTCTCACTTTCCGTCCCTACATTCTGTAGGTTTTTTTTTCTAGTTTTCATTCTTTGTCTGTTATCGACACTGTGTCATCTGCATATCTTATATTGTTAAGATTGTGTCCGCCAATACTGAATCCTGATAGGACTTATAATTCTCTCGTAATCGCATCACTGTATAGGTCGCATAAGTCCGGTGAGAAGACACATCCTTGTCTGACACCTCTTTCTATTTTTGTATATCCGCTGGACTCATTTTCTATCAGTATGCAGTCATTATAAGTTCTTGGTTATTCTAATGTCTTTCTCAAATATGTCAAGGTTGCTCAGCAGTTCTAATAGATCTTTGTGGCGTACTTTATCAAATGCTTTTGCGTAGTCTATTGAGCACAGGTAAAATTAAATGAAACTAATTAGGTAGTGTTAGAGCAGTCAGTTAAGTGCCATGCGTGATACACGTCTGGGTGATCACACCTCTTTCGATTCATGACTGATTAGGCGGAAGACTTTCTCGCAGTAGGTTGCTATTTTTTCTGCGGTAGGCTGGCTGCCAATCAAGGACCCAGTCTATCCTGCTATTCAACCCATATCTGGAGTCAATAGAGATAGATTCATACTTTTTTCCAAGTGATTGCAATGAACCCGACTGGAATTCGAACTCGGCATCCCGATTTCAAAATTCCGAGCCGTTATCGATTGCGCCACACCGCACACTTGTTAGAGCAGACAACGAAATCAAAAGGAACATTCGAATAACCAACGATGCCTTCCAAAAACTAAGCAAAGTATTAAGAAACCGAAAATATTCGTTAGAAAGTAAGAAAATTAGTGCTGAATTGCTACGTAATATCAGTCCTCTTATATAACAGTAAATGCTGGACAATCCCCCTCAAAGATGTAGAAGAGGTTTGAACCAAGAGAAATAAGGAAAAAGTGTATTGAACTGTTACGTAATATCAGTCATCCTACATGCTAGTGAATGCTAGTGAATGCTGGACAATCTCCTCACAGATGAAGAAGAGGTTTGAACCAACAGAAATAAAGAAGTGATGAACTGTTACGTAATATCAGTCCACTTATATGGCAGTCAATACTGGACAATCTCCTCACAAATGAAGAAGAGACTTGAAGCAACAGAAATAAAGAAAAGAGTACTGAACTGTTATATAATATCAATCCTTTTATATACCAATTAATACTGGAAATTCTCCTCAAATGAAGAGGAGACTTGAAGCAAAATTGATATGCTTCTTCAGATGAATGCTAAGAATACTGTATACGAAGCATGTGAGCAGTGAGGAAGAAAATAAAAGGTTACACAAAGATCTACTTATCGATGAGGGGATTCTGAAATATTCACACTTTCCAAAATTAATATTTCATTGTCCAAACATCAGAATACCGATAAATAGCTCACAGGTCGAGAACTTTCATCTCACATCAATTACTTATCTATTCTCTCAATGAAACAATGGAATCCAGCCGATCAAAGACCGTTATTCAATGTACTTATTTAGCCACAAGAATGCCTACAGAAGGCAGTGAAGGAAAGCGAGAAGAAAGGACTAATGGTTGATGGTAAGAAGATGGGAATGAATGGTTGTTAGTAAAAGGGACAGACCAACATGAACATTACAAATTGGAGATACAGAAATTATACAAAAGAGGTTTTCGAACAGGAGCCAGAAAAAGCGACACTGAAATCCGAAGGCATATTGGGATGGCCAAGGAAGCATTGCAAATTTAAAAAGCGTAATAAGAAATAGGAAAATTTCACTAGAAACAAAGAAAAGAGTATCTGTCTTCCCTTATGGCAGTGAGTGCAGGACAGTTTCCTCAAAGATGAAGAAGAGACTTGAAGCAAGAGAAATGTGGTTCTACAGAAAGATGCTGAGGATACCATGGGCCGAACGTTTGAGTGACAACAAAGTTTTAGAGAAAATGGAAACAAAAATGAAACTTATGTTTAACATGAGGAAGTGACAGTTGAAATTTCTGGGGCACATGAGAAGGAAGGTAGGCTTGGAAAATCTGATACTCACAGGACAGATTTAAGGCAAGAGGGACAACGGAAAACAATCCATAACCTACCTAGTGAGCTTGAGTAAATAGATGACGGAACAGGATTTGGAAGAAATAATAAGAAGGCTAAGTTTATTAAGAGCTACAAAGGATAGGAAGTTGTGAAGAGCCATGATCGCCTATGTCCTGAAAGGGGCACAGAACAAAACAAAGAAGATGTAAGAAAGATGAGAATCCAATGGAGAGAAGATGTGACCAAAGAATTAGTGTTAAGAAAAATGAGAATAAAAAAGCCACTTAGTATCAAAAAGAATACTGAACTGCTATGTAATATCAATTTTCTATATATAAAATTAATATTTCATTGTCCAAACATCAGAATATTCATAAGATGGTCACAGGTAGAGAACTTTAAACTCGCATCAATTAATTATCTATTCTCTCAATGAGACAATGGGATCCAACCAATGAAAGATCATTACTCAAGGTACTTATTTAACCACACGAATGCCTACAGAAGGAAGTGAAGGAAAGCGAGAAGAAAGGACTAATGGTCGATGGTAATGAATGGTTGTTAAAAAAGGTAGAGACTAACATGCAAATTACAAAGATGGAGAAATCAAAGTCAAACAAGTAGAACAAATTAAATATCTGAAAATCTTAAATATCCTCTTGGCGGCCACAATCTTAACAACATAAGATATGCAAATGACACTGTATTGATAGCAGACACAGAAAGCAAACTACAAAAGCTCCTCCAGAAGGCAGTGAAAGAAAGCGAGAAGAACGGACTAAGTATCAATTGCTCGAAGACTGAATGTATGGTTGTTAGCAAAAGGGACAGCCTAAAATGCAAATTACAAATTGGAGATGGCAAGATTAAACAAGTACAACAATTTAAATATCTGAGTAGTTTTCTAATAGAAGACAGAAAGTGCAACACTGAAATCCAAAGGTGTATTGCGATAGCGTAAGATGCCTTCCATAATCTAAGCAAAGTATCAAGAAATAGAAAAAAATTCGTAAGAAACAAAGAAAAGAGGACTGAACTGTTATGTAATATCAATCTTCTTATATGGCAATGAATACTGGACATTCTCCTCACAGAGGAAGAAGAGACTTGAAGCAACAGAAACAAAGAAAAGGGGACTAAAGTGTTACGTAATATCAGTCCTGCTATATGGTAGTGAATGCTGAACAATCTCCTCAGAGATGAAGAGGAGACTTGTGGCCACAATGATGGGGTTCTACAGATGAATGCTGGGAATACTATGGACGATGCATGTGAGCGACGTGGAAGTTTTAAAGAAAATAGAAATGAAAAGGAGAATTTTAGCTAGGATCCAAAAAAGAGAACTGAAATTTATAGGACAACTAATAAGGAAAGACGGCTTGGAGAATTTGATACTCACGGGACATACTGAAAGCAAGAGAAACGGTGAAAAACAGCGAGTAACACAATTGGATAACTGGATAGTATAACAGGGCCTGGTAGGGATGGAAAGAGGACAAACATTGCTTAGAGTCAAGAAAGATTAGAAGTTGTGGGGAGCTATGATTGATTTGTGATCGTCCTAAAAAGACATGGCACATAAAGGATGGAAAATATAAATAAGTATGCTATTATTAAAATTTGAGAGAATTATGACATAGTAGATTTTTAGCAATTCACTGACGCCTGTTGAAATCCTTACAATATTTAGTATTGTTGAAGTCATTGCTAACATTTTTTATCGAGATTTACAAACTCTACATTTCGTTCAATTTCACAAACCAATCGATAAAACTTGAATAAGAGATTTATTTGGAAAAATACTTTGACAAAAACCCTACTTCACAGTTTAATAATTTTTAATTTTATAGGTCTTCATTGTGAACAATATTTTTAAATAAAATTTCTTTTTTTTTTCTTTCCTTTTTTAACAATGAAGAATAAATTCTTAGGATTTCTTACTCTTGAACATGCAAGATACAACTGGCCATGCGTAAATATTTCTTTCTGAAGCCAAATTCTGACTTTTTGAAGCGCTTGGCCTTGTGATTTCTTTATATTTCTTGCAAACGCAGAGCGAACTGGAAACTGGATTCTTATATATAAAAAGTTAAAAAAAGATATGCAAAATAAACAATATTGCATTTTTATTAAATAAATATTTATTATTTTAATGATTAAATTATTTTTTAAAATAGTGGGACTATTTTCTATGTTAAATAATAAAACTTTTAATTTTCCCATAAAAGTTAATAGAATTTTGTTGTACTATGCTACACAGCCTCCTCTACATTGTACCCACTTTCCTGTTTGCACTTCTCCCCAAAATTCGGTTTCGTTTAGTTAATGTCTGACTATTTTAGAGGTGTAGCGGGCGGATGGACTAACTACATAGATTAATTACACACGGCCTATTATCTTCATCAGTGTGGAATTCACTTCCGGTTTCTGGTGCATTTTTTTTCCCAAAATAAAAGCAACTACAGTGTGGCTAATAAAGTTTTATCTTTTACCTTAAAAATATCTCATTTTAAGGAGTTTATTAAAGATCTGTGTATATCTCTGATATTTCTGGTATTATGTACACTATTTATATTATTCGGACTATTGTCCTCATCTTTGAGGATAAAGGCGTTGGTTAGATCCAGTGACAGTGTGAGTTCAATACCTGGTTAAGGGAGTGGAAAACTTGAAGAGGGTAATTAACAGAAAATAACTGATATCTGACATCCATTAGACACGGCACGTGGAACTAGAACAGTCTACCCCAGCGAGCGAAATAAAGGGTTCAGTTCGACATTCCAACCATCTGAAGAAGGTGATAAATATGGCAACAAAGATGAGGACAATACTCTGAATAATGTAAATAGTGTACATAATACCTCATCTCAGAAATATAGACAGATACTGAAAGGCCGGAACTTTGTGATAAATATAGCGACAAAGATGAGAACAATAGTTCGAATAATGTAAGTAATGTACATGATACCTCATCTCAGAAATATAGACAGATACTGAAGTGCCGAAACGTTGTGATAAATATGGCAACAAAGATGAGGACAATACTCTGAATAATGTAAATAGTGTACATAATACCTCATCTCAAAAATATAGACAGATGCTAAAGGACCGAAACGTTGTAATAAATATGGCGACAAAGATGAGGACAATAGTCCGAATAATGTAAATATTGTTTATTGAAGAATTTTTTGCTTACAGTGTTTTCCACTGAACTGAAATGGAGCGACTCTATCGAATCAATAGCTGCATCTACTGCAAGGAAAGTTGGGTCACTGTGTCGTAAATTAATTTTTTCTCGTCTGAATCCATCTTGCACCTTCACAAATCTACCTTTTGTCTGTGCATTGATCACTATTGCCATATCTGGTCTGCTGTTTCTGCTATTCATCTCAAGATTCTTGACAAAATCCAAAGAAGAATCTATAATGTAATCGATCCAGTCTAGGCATTTTGATTCAGTCATTTTTTCACCGACGTGACGTGGCTTCCCTCTGTCTTTTCTACAAATATTTTCATAGCAACTACACTTACGAGATTTTTTCCTTGGTGTCCCGAATACATGAATTTAAACGTGCTACTCGGTTGGCAACTAGGTCCCACCCTTTACTGTTGAAATAGATAAATGCAACCGTCACTTCTACTTCAACAGTTTTTTTTTTCTCGCACTTCACTCCAGTGTTACTCCCTTCCTTGCTTTTGTGATGATTAAGATTTTAAAAAATTGAATTGCAACATTAATCATCATTTTCTATTTTCTTGAATCCCGTTCATCTTTTGTCCGTTTCTCTAATCTCCCTATTCTCAGTCTTTTTTTTTTTTAGTTTTACTCTTTGTAACCCCTTGCGCACTAGTGGCATTCCCACTTTGCTTTGGAGGGGATGTTTTAAAAAATTATAGATATCATCGAAGTTTTAAAAATATCAGTTGGTTAACACTAATTTTATTCTGAAAACATTGAATTGCATAAAACCTAATAACAGGTATCGTTGTCTCATTTAAGCGGAAAAGAATGAAAGAACAAAAAGTGTCATTGGATTTCGAATTCTTTTGGCTGGCTGGGTGTAGCGACAGCCAAAAAAAAGTACTTTTGTTCATTGTATCACCTTTGTTCTAATTGTTTAAAGATTGGCCTTGGACACAAAAGAATTTCT
Organism: Acanthosepion pharaonis; assembly: GCA_903632075.3. Taxonomy (NCBI): domain Eukaryota; kingdom Metazoa; phylum Mollusca; class Cephalopoda; order Sepiida; family Sepiidae; genus Acanthosepion; species Acanthosepion pharaonis. Next base: position 395,954 of record CAHIKZ030001066.1, on the reverse strand, counting down.
TATCACCATTGTATTGAAAGGCCATTGTTCTCCAAAATGGGGTTATTTATGTGGACGTATATAAACGTCTTTAAATAGGCGCACAATTAGGCCTGATTCAAGGTTTCACTATTTCCCGAGGGCCTGTTGAGCATTTCTGTCGGGGTGCATCGTACCCTGTTGGCAGGGTTGGTCGTGCAGGCACGCCGTTAGAGTATTCTGATTGGGGTGGGGTGGGGGGAAATAACAATTTGTACACTAAAAATTCACACCATTTTTACAGGGAGCCAAGAGATTTCCAGTGGGCGCAGCTTCAATTCCTACCCCCCCCCCCAACCCCATTTATCGACGACGTGCTTCAGTTGTGTATCTCCCTCGGGTATTTCGTGTCGGCCATCCTGGTGACTTGACCCAAAGAGTTGTGAGTTCAACACCTGGCCACTGCAGTGGTGAACAAAAAACTTGGAGTGCTGACTTAAAGGGAGATAACTGAGACCCCCGGAAGAGGCATGGCATGTGGAACGAGAACACTCTACCCGGGTGTTGGGGCGGGGAGACGAAATAAAGGGTTCGGTTTGAAATTCCAATCACCTGAACAAGGCTGGTGCGCACAACGGCCCAAAAAGTCGTGAATATGGAAATAAAGATGGGGAAATATTGTAAATAATTACAATACCTCATCTCAGAAATATAGACAGAAACTATATTGTTGATGTGGGGTGAGTAGCCATGGTCAAAAGCAAAATAAGTAATAGAACTGTCCAAGAAACAGAATTGATAAAGTTTGCAATAAGCAATAACATGAAAAAGAAATGAAACGATCTGTGAAATAATAATATAAAGCAAGCAAATAATATATGCAAGGTTAATTAACTGTAATAAAGCAAAACAACAGTAATATGGCAAAAAGTTCACAAATAAGAATAAGTGAACATAGTGTTCTAACTTCGAGACAAGACAGACTGGGACTGAGTCAGATGAAACCAAGACTTGGCCTATTTTATTGGCTAGGAAAAAATAACAGCATGCATTTGTGTGCTTCTGTCTATAAAATTGGAAGGCCAAGTGTTTTGCGGTCATTCTTAATTGGACTGAAACCAACAGTTGAAACTTGCAGAAATTTAAAAACAAAAAAACGTATTTATGAACATAAGAAAGATCACCTACATAAAAATTTATCCAGTGAATGAATTATACACAGAAATAGTTTCAACCACAAATTCAATCCCCAAAAAATGTCATACTTATTAAGAGAAAAAATAACTTACGAAAAGTTCTTGAAAGTGCAATTATTACTTCTTGCCAAAATGTTAACTTGCGCTCTGGGTTTTTTTTTTTTCACTATCTCTTTTTTTTTTTAAAGAAATGCTTTTTTGCTTAAGCCAACATACTTATGCAGGATCATAACAATTTTAGAGAATTAAAAAAAATTATTAATTTATGAGCTTTAAAAATTAATTAATTATACATATAAATAAAATAAAATGCATAAAAATGAAATAAATAAATATTCAGTAACAACATTAATCCATTTTTATTTGATAGGTTGAAAAATTACATCACTTAGTGTCCCCCATAGTTTATCTTTCATTTACTCAGTAAAGTTTTAGAATATTTTAAAATTTTCTCTCATTAAAAATTTGAAAACTATTAAATAGTTACATGTTATATATATATATATATATATATATATATATATGTGTATACTACAGTTCAAAAGTTTGAGTTAACCTCTAGAATTAGCATAGGATGAACTGTTGTAAATAGTTACAATATCTCATCTTAGAATTAGAGACAGATCCTGAAGAAGGTTGGAGTGTACAACGGCAGAAACATTGTGAATATGGCAATAAAGATGAGAACAACAGTTTGAACAATATAAACAGAGTAAATGAAGTGTCACATTTGGTGAATCGTGCTATTTTGAAATCAGAAGAGATTGGCACAAAAATTTAAGAGGTCATAATTCCTGAACTAAATGGTTAAAGAAGCTAAAATTTTGTTTTTTTTTAGTCTTGTACAGGTGGGTAATACATACCAAAATTTCATCTAAGCCTGAGATGGTGCCAATGGAAATTCCCAAAATTTGTTTCTCTTGATATGGAATTACACACACACACACACACACACACACACACACACACACACACACACACACACACACACACACATATATATTTAAAATGTGTGTATTTAGGCAGCATTTTTTCATTGATACATGTTTCATTAAATAATATAGACAAGTGTTATGTTTCCCATACTTAATACTTCTCAAATTCACTCTTGCATGGTCATGTGTGACGTCATTAGCCGCAGTGCGATTTTCGATTCCAGCGTCTTATATGCATGAGTCTGTTGTTGCTTGGAAATCTTCCATGCAAACAGAAACAGACTATCATCACTGCTTTGTCCGTGTATTGCTTAATATATTGTAATGTAATATAATTGTCATCTTTGATAATGGCTTATGTAAGCCGAAAGCTTAGATAGGATTAAAAATATGTATCAATATTGTGATTTTCTTTCTTTGTTTAATGATAATGTTATTAAGCTTATCAGACGATGTGAAAAGAATTTACATAAAATAAATAGACAACACTTGTCTATATTACTTAATGAAACATGTATCAATATATATATATATATATATATATATATATATATATATAGTGGAGGAAGAAATTCAACTAACAATGCTTACATTTTTATAGGCAAAGGGTTAAATATACAAGACTGCCTGTGTTTAAAATCTAAAATGTTCAGGTTCATTAAGTTCTTTATCATTTTTGAAGTTTATCTTGATCCTTATTTTGTTAAATATGTTATATTGTATCAGCATTAGTTTGGCCAGGAAATGAGATATGACGTATGATAAAAAACAATGTATAATAGTGTGAATTTAGCATAGAGAGATTCTGAAATGATTGCATTTTCAAAACATTTTCACTCACAACTAGATTACCTTTATTTTGATTCAAATTCCATTGTTTGAGTTGATATTATGGTTAAACTGATTACAAGAAATGAAGAAGACATTGTCTAGCAAACTTTCATTTAGAAATTTCATAGAATATTTTATTCTAATTTGAAAATGTTGCACAAATGATTTTATGAAATAAATTTACAGTAGATTTGTAAATTTCTGCTTCAAATTTAGAAGAATTATCATAATGTTTTGTGTTTTTTAAATTTAATTTTTGCTTAAGAAGGAATGGTAAAAATTTTTTCATTAAAGTTTAAATAATTTCATTCAGTTTTTGAAGATATTGTAAAAAGATTCCTATTACTTTTACATAATTTCATTCATTGTTTTGAAGTATTTGTAAAAAATTTCCTATTAAATTTAGATAATTTCATCAATTATTTTTTAAGTTATTGTAAAATATTTCCTATTAAATATAGATAATTTCATTCACTGTTTTTGAAGTAACAGTAACAATTATTTATTAAATTCAGATAAATTAATCTGTTATATTTGAAATAACTGAAAAAATTTCCTATTTAATTTCAATAATGTCATTACTTGTTTTTTAATCAATTGTAAAAATTTTCCTATTTAATTTACATAATTTCATTTATTGTTTTTGAAGCAATTGTAAAAAAGATTCCTATTAAATTTAGATAATTTCATTATTTGTTTTTAAAGTAATTGTAAAAAATTTCCTATTAAATTTAGATAATTTCATTCATTTTTCAAAAATAATTTCAAATGATTTTTAATAAAATTTAGATAAGTTCATTCATTGTTTTTGAAGTAATTGTAACAAATTTCCTATAAAATTTCATTCATTATTTTAAGGTAATTGTAAAAATTTTCTTGTTAAATTTATATAATTTAATTCATTACTTTTGAAAGAATTGTAAAAATTTTCCAGTTAAAGACAAATAATTTAATTCATTGTTTTTGTAGCATTTGTAATAGATCTTCATTTAAATTTAGATAATTACATTTATTGCCTTGCAAATAATTTTCAGTTGAATGTAATTAATTTCATTCATTGTATTTGAAATAATTATAAAACAATTTCATTGGTTCTGAAGTAATTTTAACAAATTTCCTATTAATTTCATGTAAGTTCATTTATTGTTTTTGAAGTAATTTTTTCAAATTTTCAATAAAATTTAAAGTAATTGCTAAAATGTACTAATAATCTTATATAATTTAATTAATTATTGTCTAATTGACAAAAAATCCTATTAAATTTAGATAATTTCATTTATTGTTTTTTAAATAAATTTAACAGATTTTCAATAAAATTTATTTAGTTCAATCATTGTTTTTGAATCTATTTTTTGAATCTTTTTATTCATTTTTTAAAAATTATTTGTAAGAAATTTCCTATTAATTTTAGATACTTTATTTATTATTTTTAAAGTAAGTGTAACAGATTTTCAATGGAACTTAAATAATTTCATTTATTGTTTTCTAAGTACTTGCAAAACATTTCTTATTAAATTTAGATAATTTAATACATTGAAACATGTATTTTGAAAGATTTGTAAAAAATTTCCTATTAAATATAAATAATTTCATTCATTGTTTTTGAAGTAATTGTAATAAATTTCCAATTAAATTTAGTAAATTTCATTCACTGTAGGTGAAATAATTAAAAAAAATTCCTTTTAATTTTTCAGAATTTCATTCATTGTTTTTGAAGTAATTGGAAATAAATTCCTATTAAATAAATTCCTATTAAATATACATAAATTAATTGTAACTGATTTTCAGTTAAATTTAGAAAATTGCATTCAATTTTTTTCAAGCAATTTCAAGAAATTTTGTATTAATTTTAGACATGTTTATTAATTGTTTTTGAAGTAGTTTTAAAAAATTTCCTGTTAATTTTTGATAATTTCATTCCTTGTTTTTGAAGTAATTGTAGACTATTTTCAATTAAATTTATTTGAAGAAATTGTAAAACATTTCCTATAAAACTTAGATAATTTCACTCATTGCTTTTGGTAGAATTGTTAAAATCTTCCTATTAAATATAAATAATTTTCATTTTTTGTTTTTGTAGTAATTGTAATAGCCTTTTATTATTTTTTATTTACTGTTTTTGAAATAATCTACAATTAAATTTAGATAATTTTATTCAATTTTTGGGTAATTTGCAGTTCAAAACATGTGCTCAGTTTCTAATAAAGATTTCCCAAATAGTTACATTTAGGTAAAAATTTACATACTTAATTCGAAAATAACACAGAAATTTTGCTAAAACCTACCGTTTTAGAATTATTGACAATAAAATTTTGGACTCATTTGTATCCATTTTTGTCTGCCATTACTAGCATTGTTTACATACATCCACCTCTGAGTACTTATGTGTGGAAGCTTATTTAGTTAATGGCCTTTTTTCTGATCTTACTCATCTCAATTACTGCACAAGGGTTATGGTTATGGTTAGCGGTAGTGGTTAGGGATTTTGGTAAATTTGTTTGAGTTATTTAGAAAAGCAATGACAAGTATTTTGTAAATAATCATGCTCTTTTTAAATTTTACATGTGCATTAATTAAGATAAATGAAACTTCTGCACATGATTGCTCTGCAGCAAATGTATGTAAACAACACCAGTAATGGCTGCCATGCTGTAGTTGCAACACGAAAGAGTTCGAATTTTTATTGTCGATAACTCCAAAGATTTTATCAAAATTAAGTTATTTTCGAATTAAGCATGTAAATTTACACCTAAATGTAACTATTCGGGGAAAATTTATTAGAAACTGAGTGAAGATCTTGAATTGCAAATGACTCCAATTTTTTAAGTAATTTTAAGAAATTTAGATAATTTTATTAATAGTTGTTAAAGGATTTATAACAAATTTTCTATTAAATTTAGATAATTTCATTCACTGTTTTTGAAATAAATGTAATAGATTTTGAATTAAATTTAGATAATTTGTTATACATTATGAACTGGGCAAGGTCCGACAATTATTTTAAGACAAATGTCTAAAAATTTATGTTTATACGTTCTTTTTATAGATACAAATATTTAAGTAAATGCTCTGTTTTATAATAAAGAGTATTAAACAATATTTACCGGCCTGAATGTCCGAGAAATTTTCATAGAAAATATTTGTCCTCCGACAGGAATCGAACCTGTATCCTATACGGAACCGTCATATAGCCTGACGTGTCTTTAACCGATTTGGCAGATATGAATGTACGTGAGAGATTCATGGAAGATTGAAATGTAAAGGCAGTAAAATCGACCTTACGAACCAAACGCTCCTCTGTGGTCAAATCGGTTAAATGCACGTCAGGCTATATGACGGTTCCGTAGAGGATACAGGTTCGATTCCTGTCGGAGGGCGCATATTTTCTATGAAAATTTCTCGGACATTCAAGCCGGTAAATGTTGTTTAATACTGTTTATCATAAAACAGAGCATTTACTTAAATATTTGTATCTATAAAAAGAATGTATAAACATAAAAATGTCTTAAAATAATTTGTTATAACGATCATATAAGCTTGTAGTTCTGGTTAATAATATTCAAAGGGAAAGACTGGAACAAAAGATTAATGAAGAAAGCTGTTTAATCCCATGGATTAATAATACAATGATAGTAAATACCATAGTCAATGTGGTAATGCCAGTGACACACTTTGAGACTCACTTATGAGTCACTTTGAGGCTTCTTTCTTATGAGTTGGTGTTGCTCTCATAGTGAATGGAAGAGTCTATGTTCAACAATTTAGTGTAGCAAAGGTAGATTGTCTTTCTAAACCCCCCCACTTTAAGATATGCACTCTCTTTTGAATACATATTTTATTCTTTTGTGGTTCATGTCCAACACGGCCCTTGAATTTCTTTTTCTTTTACTAAAACAATGTGTTTAAGTATTTATAATTGAAGTTGTAAGTCAACTGTATTGTACAGCATTTCCATTGGTAAATCTCTTAGGGTTTTATTTCCTTAACATATCTTGGTTTAAATGCTTTTTACGTTTGCCGATTTCGACCTTGTACCCAAATCCATCATCCTGCCAATGCAATTTACTATATCACCATCTCCCCAACTTTCCTTTCCTGCCTTGTAAATTCTGAAGAATTCTTTATCTCAAGTTTTGAAAAAAATTTAAATTATTTTCGTACTATGACAACGTTTTATTTTTCATCCAGGTAGTAATTTGTCAAACACCGATTTAATTTTCCTGGCTCACATTAATTCTGCTGGTGACATCCTTGATGCAGTATTAGGTTCAGGGTTCATACCTATTAATTCTTAAAAAATGTTGGAGCATTAGTTCTTCCATCTCTTCTCCGCATGATTACTTTAACATCCCTTTGCACATATCAACAAAACGTCCAGCATGACTATTTGATCTTGGGTGGCATAGGATTTGCAAAAAATTTGAAAGTCACTCAAAGTAAATTGTATGCCATTATCAGACATTATAGTATCTTAATTTTTTAAAGCATATCACCCCAAGCAAGACGGGAAGCCACTAGCACGCAAAGGGTTACAGAGAGTTGGAGCGAGAGCAAATAGGAGTGATAGAGGAAAGGATGAAGAAAAGAAGAGCGGATAGATCCGGGCATCTGGAGACGTCGATTGACATTACATTTGAATAGTTGGAGATTATAGCTATCAGGGAAACAAGAAATGGGGACAGAGTTCCACAGGCGAGAGGTGTGAGACATGAAGCTATTGGAGTAGAAGTGACGGCTACATTTAACAGTTTCGACAGTGAAATGGTGAGAACGAGATGCCAGCCTAGTTGAACGCTTAAATTCATGAAGTCTGGGAACCAGCGAAAGCAGCTCCTCGGAGCAGTAGCCATGAAAGTATTTGTAAAAAAAAAAAAAAAGACAGAGGGAGGCGACGGCACGTCTATGAGAGAGCGACTGCAGACGAGATGCCAGATCAGGGCCAGTTATGTTGCATATCCGTCACTGGATATTATCAAGAACCTTGAGACAAACACAAGGGGTACCAGACCATATATGGCAGCAATACTCCATGCAAGGAATCCCAAATCTTGAAAAGAGTTAATGAAGAAAACTTACAGTTATAGTGGGAGTATGTCTTCTACACTTAAATAATTCAGGCCATTTTGAAAAATTGTCGACAATCAAGTAATAATGCATTATTCAAAGGTCCCGCGTAATCAACATGCAAGCTAGACCAAGGTTTACCAATATTAGGCCAGGGTTTATAACTTACAGGTGGTAATTTTGCTGCTAGAGCACAACATCTACGTCACTTAACCAAATTTTGAATACCTTGGTCCATTTTATGCCAATATACGTAACTTCTCATATTCTTGACATTCTGGAATATCCACCATGAAACCGCTTTATAATTCGTTTTGCAAGGAAGCAGGAATTACACCGTTGTGCAAATTAATTGAAACAACTGCTTTAGTTTGCTTTCTTTCACCATACGGTCAGTTTTAGATCCACTGGAGTGACGGGGTGTAATGGCGGCACGGATATTTCGCCGAAAAAGTACAAGTAAAAATAGTAAACAAGCAATCCTTTAAGTATTTTAATTAGCAGTATTATAAAGTAGAATAGGACTAATAATACCACTGAATTTCAAGTGATTAAATTACTAAATCTAAATTTAAAGTTAAGCTTTCTTATTTCAATATTTGTTTATTGAAATCAGTATTTTTAAAAATATTTGAGTGCATTTGGGTCAAAAGTCGGAGCTAATTATTTAAATTAGTATTTAACAGTAAGATAAAAGCCAGGTCATCCCTTTAAGATAATGATCATTAAAAGCGAAAATTGAAAGATCTTTCATATCGTAAAAGCTTAAGATTTTTGCTGTAGTAAGATGTGAAGTTTACTTCAATCGTCGGGGTGGGAGGACCTAAGGACAGAAGAAACAGATTTAGATTCTTTCTCCTCGTGATCCTTTCCAGTGAGCTTTCGGATAGCCTGGCGCTGCCCATCTCACAGCGAAAAACCACGAGATATGGTGCGGTGTCGCCCTCGGTCCGTACACTAGATCCTCAGGTTTTCAATTCAGTTTTCCTTCTAGACAGGTTGCTATCCAAAGCTGTAACACCTAGTTTGTCCTGCTATTTAACCATAGTTGTGCGGTGGGGAGACGGATTTAGAACTGTCGTGTGAGACAATTTTCCTCTCCAGAATCTATCTTACATATCTATAAGTCTACCTTTCGTCCATGCTTAGAATATTGCTGCCATATATATTTCCTGCTGTTTACCTGGATTTCCTTGATAAAATCCAAAGAAGAATCAGCAATATTATTGGTCCTGACCTGGCTGCTCGGCTTCAGTCACTTTCACAACACCGTAAGGTTGCCTCTCTGTACCTTTTCTACAAATACTTTTATGGTAAGTGTTCGGGTGAGATATTCGCTATGGTACCTAGACATTTTGAATTTAAACGAAGTGCTAGACTGACATGGAAAAGTGACCCAGACTTAGGGGGCAATATGAATTGACACACAGCTGCAAATGCAAGCTCTAAAGCGAAAAAGTAGATTTTTGTAAACAACTGAATTTGGAATTGAGTTTTCCTGGACGGAAAATGGTCGAGGTAGCAGGCGCAGAGAAGACATCAAGGAGGATGGGGGAACCACCCACGCTTACTGAAGAGGTCGGTGAGAGAAGAAAATGTGAGAGAGGGTGGAGAGAGGGAATTCCTCAAAGTTATGACGTAACCCGGAGGGGATTCATCGAAATGCTACCTCGCCATACCCCCATGCCAGTTTGGGCGAATGTCCATAAATACGAATGCGCAAAGTGAATTAGTGAGTAGAAGAGAGAAGAGAGGCAGAAGAGACGGAGACGAGACCAGTGACAGGAAGGAGGCTCACGTGATTATCTAGGTTAGAGGGTGGAGAATAATTCGTCACCCACAGGGTCTCACAGACGCTTTGAACTGTCTGGAGAGTGAGGTCTGGGCAGCTCCCGGCCAAATATGACAACAGTACTCCATTTTTAGCCTGATTTTTGACAGATTTTGCTTTCTGATCCTGCGACGTCCCCCCCCTCCCAACAAGAAAAGCCCGCTGGAAGAACCAGTTTAATCCCCGATGACACGATTAGTACTCGTTCACATGGTACCATTCTGTATATTGGAATTGCCATCATTTATTTTATATTTTAAGCTAACTGGTTGTTTTCAGATAAACAATATTTATTAAAAGCTTAAAGGACGTCCTATCTGGCGGCATTTATGTCAGCTCCTGTGGAGGGCACTTCATTGGGCTTTCATCACAAAAGGCAGAGAGGAGTAAATGCGATCGGGAACAATAAACTACAGAACTCAAAATTGATCGCTGCATTTAAGTAACACATTAATATTTAAGCTCACCTTTTGAAAGTTGAACCATAATTTTGCTGCCAGTTAATTTAAAGACAATTTGATGTACGTAGGTCCTTACTTTCTGTACGAACAATTATTTTTATTTCATTGGTGACTTTCGCTGGATTTCACAATTAATTTCGATTTTTCCCAAATTTATTTCCAAAGTTACAAAAATAGTTATTGTCATGGGTCCTTACCTATAACTACAGAATGAACTCTTCCTAACACTATGTATACTACGCCTCTCAAGAGAGAGGGACGATTCAAGCCGAGCTTCTCGACTTGACGGTCGAACTTCTGCCTCTGAGCAGAAAGGAACCCGGACGAGGTTCCGCTGAAGGGAAGAATCTCGTTCCTAAATGACCCCACCTGATCTCGTTTTTACGAGTCATACGGGCATATTTTTGGCTGAGCCTACGGGCTCGGGAAACCCACGATAAAAATGACCTTGTGTTGCATGCAACCCTCGTGGGGTGGTTAGATACTGATTCGCCGAGCTCGACTTGATGGTCGAACTTTCTGCCTCTGAGCAGAAAGGAACCCGACGAGGTTCCGCCGAAGGGCAGAATCTCGTTCGGGTGAATGACCTACCTGATCTCGTTTTAAGGAGTTATACAGCCTACGGGCTCAGGAAACCCACGATAAAAATGACCTTGTGTCGCATGCAACCCTCGTGGGGGTGGCTAGATACTGATTCAAGCCGAGCTTCTCGACTTGACGGTCGAACTCTCTGCTTTTGAGCAGAAAGGAACTCGGACGAGGTTCCGCCGAAGGGCAGAATCTCGTTCGGGGAAAATGACCCACCTGATCTCGTTTTTGCGAGTTATATAAGATTTTTTGGCTGAGCCTACGGGCTCAGGAAACCCACGATAAAAACGACCTTGTGTCACATGCAACCCTCGTGGGGGTGGCTAGATACTGATTCAAGCCGAGCTTCGACTTGACGGTCGAACTCTGCTTTGAGCAGAAAGGAACCCGGACGAGGTTCCGCTGAAGGCAGAATCTCGTTCGGGTGAATGACCTACCCGATCTCGTTTTTGCGAGTTATACGGGTATTTTTTGGCTTGAGCCTACGGGCTCAGGAACCCACGATAAAAAATGACCTTGTGTCACATGCAACCTCGTGGGGGTGGCTAGATACTGATTCAAGCCGACCTTCGTCTTGACGGTCGAACTCCTGCTTTTGAGCAGAAGGAACCCGGACGAGGTTCCGCCGAAGGGCAGAATCTCGTTCGGGGAAAATGACCAACCTGATCTCGTTTATACGGGTTATACGGGGAGTTTGCCGAGCCTACGGGCCTTGGAAACCCACGTTAAACTCAGCCTTGTGCCACATGCAACCCTCGTGAGGGGATGGTTAGATACCGAATCGAGTCGATCCGATAGTAGTTCACTCCAAACCAGACTGACAGTCATACTGACACCTTCCACATCGTGTATTATTATTTCGTGTAATATACCTTCGTTATTTCAACTCTTGTCTTCCTGTTGTTTTTCCTTTCGTCCTAACCTGGACTATAACAGTTATCGTACAAAAACTACGTCGATAAAAATCACGTAAAATATCGTCGAAAACAATTGCAGTAATGAAAACTTGAGAATCTAAAATTTCAGGATTGCGGGTCCGGATTTAGCCCAGAATGTTTTTAATTTGCTCACGGAGTCAGCCTGATTCCAAAATTGTATGGTATGTTGGGCTACGGCCTATAGGAGTAAAGTTGAAAACACAGAAAATTTTATTTTGAAACAACCTAAATTGAGAACAGTATTCTTTTCATTTGAACATGAGCTACTGAAAGTTAGAGAGTTGTGTCCCTTTAAGTTGAAAAAGTGTGACACAGTGACACACTGACATTCACAATTATTATATAGATAATTGCTTTTTACATATATATGAGCAGTTAGTTTAACGATTCAAACCCCTGCCTTGTGTGCTACGTTCATTTGGGAAAAGCATCAATTTATGTTTTTCTCCCCAGTGGGTCGTATGGATAAGGGTTAGCGACTCAAGAATTGAAATCAGCGAGTCGCGTTCAAATTCCAACCGAGTGCGTTGCGTTCACTTTCACACAAATACACTTAGGAAAGATACGAATCTATCTATCTTCTTCTCCAGCTATGGGTTAAACAACGGGGCAAAAAGTGATTTCTACACTTGGATGGCAAGTAGTCTAGACATAAGAACACCCATTCTCCTGTTGATCACTCGTGGTGTATAGGTCCGAAAAGAAAAACACAATTACTGAAATGCATACATCATTACACAATCTGTTGCGGGCATAAATAGCAGGGTAGACTGAACTTGATATGGCAACCAGTCTAGGAGAAGGAAAACACTGAATTTAAAAGATTGGAATGTTGGAGCCTTAGTTGTGCTAGACAAATTTTTTCCACAATCTATCTTACACTTTTTGTCAGTTTATCATTACATCCGTGTATTGAATACTGCTTCCACGTCTGGCCTGTTGCTTCTTCTGTGTATCTAGAGATTCTTGACAAAAGCCAAAGAAGAATCTGCAATATTATCGCAGCTGACCTGGCATCTCGGTTTTAGTCACTTTCCAACCGCCATAACCTAAGCTAAGTTCTCAGTGGCTTTTCTATAAGTATTTTCAGGGTAATTTTGCTGATGAGGTGTCCTCTATATGAATTTAAACACAGTAAGCTAAACAAAGCATTAAAAATCGCGAAAATTTAGTTAAAAACAAAGAAAATAGTACTGAACTGTTATAAGGACTAGTATTATAAGTCCTTCTATATCGCAATGAATGCTGGAAAAGTCTCGAGGCAACAGAAATGTAGTTCAAGAGAAAGATGCCCAGAAGGGAATGAACATGTGAGCAATGAGAAAGCTTTAAAGAAAATGGTAAAAAGTTACGCTTATACGTAACATCAGGTAGTGACAGTTTCTAGTGTACGTAAAGGGGGAAACGGACTTGGAAACTTTCACAAGACATTCTGAAAGCATGAAGGACAGAGGAAAATAGCACATGACGTGCCTAACGTGTACTGGCGAGATCGTAAATGTCTCGGCAACTCCTGCAAGGGGATTGAAACCTTGTGTATTGATACTAACTTTTTCTTTTGGTTCGTTTCAGCGATGTGAGGACGAAGCCTACCTACTGCATGGGTAACAGTTTCACACCCATACTTTTCTATCTAGGCCCTGAAAACTGAAAAGTGCCAAAAATCAAAATAGATGCTGCAAAATCATCCTCGGGCTTATAAACTACTTTCTTCATCTATTACTTCCAACGGATCCTTTGAGTGTTACAAAGCTACGTACCCTATCAGGTCCCCAAATTCCAACTATCTCTTTCTGATTATAAACAGTAATTTCATTTCTAATCAGTGTACCCCTGAAAGGTACCCTATTTCTAATAATCAGCTCACCATGTTCTAAAGATTGGAGGGAACAATCTTTGTCATTGTGAAATTCGTTGTAGATTAGCCAAGCATCAGAAGTCCATGAAATCCATGCAGGCGTCTCCCAAAGTTCTCTTTTCGGGTAGACCCACTTCCTTCCTTTTATTAACGATCTGCCAAGGAACATTCTCAGAGATTTAGTAAACATCTATACAGATAATACCACAGATTATGGAAGCACCTCTAAAAGTCAATGCACGCCTCACGCCTGGTTCTCTCTTTCGTACCTACCAAAATAAATAAATGACCCGAACTTTGGTACCGATCTTGCCTCCTAACCTGACCTTGGTCCTGATCTCTCTTCCTAACCGGATCAAACCTTGGTCCTGATCTCTCTTCCTAACCGGATCAAACCTTGGTCTCGATCTCTCTGCCTAACCTGATCAAACCTTGCATCTGATCTCTCCTAACCTGATCGAATATTGGTCCCGATCTCTCCCAGTAACCTGAACAAAACTTGGTCCTGATCTCTCCTGCTAACCTGATCAAACGTCGGTCTTGGTCTCTCCTGCTAACCTGATCAAACCTTTGTCCTGACCTCTCTTCGTAACCTGATCAAACATTGGTCCTGATCTCTCCTATTAACCGGATCAGACCTTGGTTCAGATCTCTCCTCCTAACCAGATCAAACATTGGTCCTGATCTCTCCTCCTAAACTGATCAAACCTTGGTCCCGATCACTGTTTCCTAACCTGATCAAACCTTCAACCTGATATTTCCTCCTAACCAGATCAAACCTTGGTCCTGATCTCCTACCCTGATCAAACCTTGGTTTTGATCTCTCCTCCTAACCTGATTAAACCTTGGTCCCGATCACTCTTTCCTAACCTAATTAAACATTGGACCTGATATTTCCTAGTAACCTGATGAAAACTTCGTCCTTATCTCTCCTCCTAACCTATATCAAACCTTGGTCCGGATCACTCTTTAATCGCCTGATCAAACCTTGAAAACTGATATTTCCTCCTCACCTGATGAAACCTTGCACCTGATATTTCCTCCTAACCTGATCAAACCTTGGACTTGATCTCTCCTCCTAACCTAATCAAATCCTGGACCTGATATTTCCTCCTAACCTGACCTAACCTTGGTTCTAATCTCTCCTTCTAACCTGGTCAAACCTTGGACTTGATATTTTCTCCTAACCTGATCAAACTTTGGTTCAGATCTTTCCTCCTAACATGATCAAAACCTTGGTCCTGATTTCTCCTCTTAACCTGATTAAACGTCAGTCCTGATCTCTCCTCTTAACATTATGAAACCTTGGTTCTGATCTCTACTCCTAACCAGATCAAACCTCGGTCCTGATCTCTCCTCCTAACCAGATCAAACTTTGGTTCTGATCTAATTTGATCAAACATTGGTCCTGATGTCTCCTCGTAACCTGATTAAACCTTGGTCCCGATCACGCTTTCCAAACTTAATCAAACCTTGGACCTGATATTTCTTCCTAACCTGATTGTTGTGTATGATACACCTAATTTACATAAGTGGAATACCGACCATATAAATATGGGTTGGTACCGGAAGACGACGGAAGATTAAGAGATCGAATCCAGAGACTCTGCCCGACTGCGACTTAGTCAACCCATTCTGCAGGAACAGTCTTCCCAAGAATATACCAAAACTACCTGTAAATATTGTGTACCTTTTTTCATTGTTTCAATACATTTTGTTACGTACATTTTGTGTTGTATTATTATTATTCCATGCTTATTCAAGCTTCAACACTGATCAAACCTTGGTCATGATCTCTCCTCCTAACCTGATCAAACCTTGGTCCCGATCACTCTTTCCTAACCCAATTAAACCTTGGACCTGACATTTCTTACTAACCTAATGAAACCTTGGTCCTGATTTCTCCTCCTAACCTGAGCAAACCTTGGACCTGATATTTCCTCCAAACCTGAGCAAACCTTGGTTCAGATCTCTACCTCCTAACCTGTTCTACCCTTGGTCCTGATCTCCCTTCTTAAAGTGATCAAACATTGGACTTAATATTTCCTACTAACCTGATCAAACCTTACCCATGATAGTTCATCCGAACCTGATCAAACCTTGGTCCTGATCTCTCCTCTTAATCTGATCAAACCTTGGTTCAGATCTCTCCTCCTAATCTGTTCTACACTTGGTCCTGATCTCTCTTCTTAAAGTGTTCAAACATTGGACCTAATATTTCCTCCTAACCTGATCAAACCTTCGTCCTGATCTCTCCTCCTAACCTGATCAAACCTTGGTCCCGATCACTCTTTCCTAACCTAATTAAACCTTGCACCTGATATTTCCTACTAACCTGCTCAAACCTTCATTCTGAACTCTCCTGCTAACCTGATCAAACCTTGGACTTGATCTCTCCTCCTAACCTGATCAAAACTTTGTCCCGATCATTCTGTCCTAATCTGATCAAACCTTGCACCTGATATTTCCTCCTAACCTGATCAAACCTTGATTTTGGTCTTTATTCCTAACCTGATGAAACGACGGTCTTGATCTCTCCTCTTAACGTGATCAAACCTTTGTCCCGATCTTTTTACCTAACCTAATCAAACATTGGTCCCGATGTCTCTTCTTAACCAGATCAAACCTTGGACTTGATTTCTCCTAGTGACCTGATCAAACCTTGGTCATGATCTCCTACCCTGATCAAACCTTGGACTTGATCTCTCCTCGTAACCTGATCAAACCTTGGTCCTGATCTCTCCTCCTAATCTGATTCAACGTCAGTCCTGATGTCTCCTCTTAACATGATAAAACTTTGGACTGGATCTCTCTTCCTAACTGATCAAACATTGGTTCTGATCTAACCTGATCAAACAATGGTCCCGATCTCTCCTCTTAACCTGATTAAACCTTGGTCCCGATCACTCTTTGCTAACCTGATCAAACCTTCCTCCTAAACCTTTGAAACCTTGGTTCAGATCTTTCCTCCTAACCTGATCAAACATTGTCCTGACCTCTCCTTCTAACCTGATCAAACCTTAGTCCCGATCACTATTTCCTAACCTAATTAACCCTTGGACCTGAGATTTCCTACTAACCTGATCAAACCTTGGTCTTGATATTTCCTCCTAACCTGATCAAACCTTGGTCCTGATCTCCTACGCTGATTAAACCTTGGATTTGATCTCTCCTCCTAACCTGATCAAACCTTCCTAATCAGATAATACCTTGGAACTGATTTCTCCTACTGACCTTGGTCATGATTTCTCCACCTAACCAGTTCATACCTTGGTTCTAATCTGTCCTCGTAACCTGATTAGACCTTGGTCTCGATCACTCTTTCTTAACCTAATCAAACTTTGGACCTGCTATATTTCCTCCTAACCTGATCAAACCTTGGTCCTGCTCTCCTACGCTTATTAAACCTTGGATTTGATCTCTCCTCCTAACCTGATTAAATCTTGGTTCCGATCACTCTTTCCTAACCTGATCAAACCTTGAAAACTGATACTTCCACCTAACCTGATCAAACCTTGGTTCAGATCTCTCCTCCTAACCTGATCAAACCTTGGTCCCGATCACTCATTCCTAATCTGATCAAACCTTGAAAACTGATACTTCCACCTAACCTGATCAAACCTTGGTCCTGATCTCTCCTCCTAACGTGATCAAACTTGGACTTGATCTCTCCTCCTAACCTAATTAAAGCTTGAACCTGATATTTCCTCCTAACCTGATCAAACATTGCACCTGATATTTCCTCCTAATATGATGAAACCTTGGTCCTGATCTCTCCCCTTCCTCTGGTTCATTCTTTCCTATCCTGATCAAACCTTGGACCTGATATTTCCTACTAACCTGATCAAACCTTGGTTCTGATCCATCCTCCTAACCTGATCAAACCTTGGTCCCGATCACTCTTTCCTAACCTGATCAAACGTTGGACCTGACATTTCCTTCTGACCTCATCAAACCTTGCTTCTGATCTGTCCTCCTAACCTGATCAAACGTCATTCCTGATCTCTCCTCTGAACATGATCAAACCTTGGTCCCGATCTTTCACCTAACCTGATCAAACATTGGTCTAACCTGATCAAACTTTGGACATAATTGATCAAACCTCCTACTTAACCTGTTCGATCTGATCTCGCCTTGATCAAACCTTGATCCTCCACCTCCAACCTGATCTGGACATGATTTTCTATAACCTTTGGTCGTGATCAATCTACTTTGTTCTCCTCGTAACCTGATCAAACCTTGGAACTGATCTGTCCTACTAACCTGATCAAACCTTGGTCCTGATCTCCCCCCAACCTGATTAACCCTTAGCCCTGATTCCTCCAAACCTGACCAAAACTTGGTACTGATCTCCCCTAAACTGATCAAACGTTGGTCCTGATCTGTCATTCTAACCTGATCAAACCTTGGTCCTGATCTCTCCTCCTAACTTGATCATGTTTTTCATGATGACGGTCGTCTTTGAGTATAGAATCCAGAGGCTAGCAGTGAATATTTCGAAGACAGTAGGAAAGCGTTGTTCGGGTTAGCAGTGGATATTTTGGTAAAAGTAGCAGAGCATAGTTCGTCCTTCTATTTCTCTTCGCCTGACAAGCTGGACTGGACATTCGAGTAGAGTAAACAAAATGGCCGCCTTTATACACGACGGATTGAATATTCTACGTTTTCTGATTGGTTAACCTTCTATTGGTGGACTATAAAATGAGTCAAGTCATTTGGGCTAGCTCACTAGTTACATAACATACACAAAATCTGCAACACCCCCCTTATTTTTGGGTATATTATGGAATCTTCTTTCAAAATATTGGTAAAGTCAATATCAATATGTAACAAATACTTTAGTATTCAGAAAAATTCTTTTTTTTTTTTTTTTTTTTAAAGTTAATATCCACAAAAATTAGACATAATCATTTTGTCTGCAGTTAAGTATATCGGGTTAATAAACATGAACAATATTATTATAAATTTGGGTTGTGATCACAACAAAAAAAAGTGGAAAGAATTGTTATTTTACCCATAGCTGGGACCCATTAAAACAGTCACTATCACTCCGGGTCAGACTAATAAGGACTTAAGAGGGACTTAATGGATGCAGTTTTACGTCTTGCTCAAGACTAATAAGGAATTAATAAGTCAGTACCAAATATGGCAGAAGTGAAAGCCCGTAATTTCAATTTCGTAATTGGTTTTGTAAATAAATCCGCCATATTATTTCCCGATTGAACGTATTAAATTTGTACTCGTGTACAGACATGGGTCAACTTGGGAGGATTGAAATTGTTGTTCAATTAAATAAGAATGGATTAATTTATTCCATGTTCTTCCTCTCTGTTTGAGTCCATATAATGACATTTTAAGTTTCCATACATAATTATCACCTTCTTCAAAACTTCTGGCAGTTCTATGTATATTTCATAGTCGATGGCAGCGTTCAAATATGCTGCTTTAACATCCATATGGTGTCTATCCATACCATAATGTGCGGCCATTTGCATCAAAATTCTAATTGTTGTCATGTTTGTTGTTGGACTGAATGTTTCTACATAATCTTCCCCGTATATCTCCGAAAATCCTTTAGCTACAAAACGAGCCTTGTACACTGGCGATCCATCCTCAGTTCGCTTTACAGTATAAACCCAACGGCTGCCAATAATATTTTTATTATCCGGGGACTTTTTCAATTCAAAAGTGTCGTTTGATACTAAAGATTTAATTTCTTTTTGCATGGCAGCTATCCACCGTTTGGAATTGACAGAATGTATGGCTTCTTGATAGTTCTTTGGGATACATTGTACCGAATAGCAACAGTCAATGTCACAGATATTACATTGACCTATTCCAAAATAGTCTGGCTTTCTTCTATTTCTTGTCGGATAACGCGGAATTTGTCCCCCCACCCTCATCAGTTGTATTTTCTTTTAACTGAAGATTTGCGTCTGATTTTTCCGCGTCTACATCATCTGGTATAACACTTTCCTCTGATTGTGGATTTTGAACGGGTTTCCTACTTATAGGCCCATAATTAGGCCATACTAGTTCGGGTTGGACCAGTTCCTTGCAGTTAATGTTCTTTTCTTCGGGTTCATCCCCTGGCTCAAAGGAATCTGTAAATCTGACGCATCTGATCTTCCTTATCATTTTAGTTTGTGGGAAATAAATCATATAGGCTAGACTTGTCTTGTCATACCCAATAAATATGCCCCTTTCACTTTTGGGATCTAGTTTCGCCCTGTGGTCGACATATGTATAGCAAATTGTACCAAAAATATGCATATCACTCACATTGGGTTTGAAGTTCGTATAAGCTTCGTAAGGAGTTTTTTTAATGTTACTATTATAGCAACGGTTTTTTATATATACGACTGTATTTAATTTTTGGGGGTAATTAGATTCATTAAAACATCCCATTTCAAAAAGCGTCCTTTTACGTTCAGGACTCCTTTCTGGTGTGGAGAATAAGAACAAGTTTTCTCATGTTTAATGCCTTCATTTATTAGGAGGTTTTCAAAATCAGAAGTAAATTCTCCACCATTATCTGTCCGAATTATTTTTACTTTTCCATACGGGGAGATATCGGATAAATAGATTTTTGTAGCTTGCATGGTATTAGATTTATTTTTCAGAAAATATATCATAATATGTCCTGAATATTCGTCAACAAAGTTTAATACATATTAATAGGTGTCTATACCCATTGGTGAAATTGGACCCGCTAAGCCGCAATAAACTCTGAACAAGATATCTGTTGCTTTTGGGATCCGATCCCGATTTCTATATTTCGTCATTTTCCCTTTAATACACGTGTCACAATATTGCAAGTCCTTTGGAAATATAATTTTCATTCCAGCTACGTGTTCTTGTAATCTTTTAACATCCGAATTATTACAGTGGCCTAATATTTTATGCCAAGTCCTTAAGTCGTGCGTGGCTGTCTTCGAAGACTTAATACTTTTCAAATAATACAAACGTCCATTTTGCTGTATATTAAATTCAGCTCCGTCTGGATAGATTAACTTTGAATTGTCTCGGTGAAAATTGACTTTAACGCCAGTTTTAACTGCAGACTGAATCGAAAAAATATTTTGTTTAAATTTAGGAATATATAAAGCCCTTTTTAATAAACATTTACAAATATTTCCTTTAGTACCTCGTAAATAAATACAGGCATCGCCTCTTTTTAAAACTAAATTATTAGCTCTGGTCCTGTCAGCCAACTCGATAAAATGTGAGTTGGGCTCAAAACTGGGGTCAAAATTAATAAATTTTCTTTCATCTGTAATTACATGATTTGTCGCACTCGTATCGACTAGGTAAGAATTATAACTACTGGCCACAGCCCCCAATCCAAATGAAAAGGCATATGTACGTCCATTCGAAGAAGTTTTTACATTTTTACAAAAATCATTACGTATATAAAATTGACATTTTGCACGAACATGGCCGACTTTATCACAACGGAAACAAACGATATTTTTTTTGTATTATTATTATTGGTCCAGTTCTAGTAATAATTGTTTTAAGCCCCTTGTTCTTAATATCATAATTCCTAGTCTGATAGGTTTGAGGGACTGGTTTTCTGAATTTTTTAAATGACGTTCTCAGTTGCATTACGTTATTGACTAGATTTTGGGGGGTACACATTTTTTCAGTTTCTTCATAGCTACGTAACGCCATTTTAAACTCAGTGAAAGTTAATTGTTTATCTTTTTGAGTTATAACTGTCGTGAATGGTTTGAATGTCGGTGGCAAACCCTTTAAGACCATGGCTATTAGCAGCCCATCTGAGATAGTCTCACCTGCAATTTTTAAGGCATTTGTGACATTCTCAGCTCGTATAATATAATCTGTTACAGATTCATTTTCTCGTCTCTTTAACGCGGTTAGTTCAGTATATAAAGCAATAATTTTAGGCTTACCTTTTGACAAGTAGTGTTCACGCAAAATTTGTAGAGGTCGCCTTCCATTGTCCTTGGCCTCTCTAATTATTAAAGAAAAACTCCGGTCATCCAGGAATTGTATTAATTCAGCGAACACGGTTGCATTTTTTTCCATAAAATCATCATCCCCCTTCTGGTCGTCTTCGCAAAGGATGATATCTCCCACAATTCATATCTCGATCCATTCCCGTCAAAATATAGTCGTGGTCTGCGCTCATAACCAATGTTTTTCATGATGGAGGTCGTCTTCGAGTATAGAATCCAGAGGTTAGCATTGAATATTTCGAAGACAGAAAGGAAGCGTTGTTCAGGTTAGCAGTGGATATTTTGGTAAAAGTAGCAGAGCGTAGTTCGTCCTTCTGTTCCTCTTCGCCTGACAAGCTGGAACTAGATATTCGGTGAGGGTAAAATAAATGGCCGCCTTTATACACGACGGATTGAATATTCTACGTCTTCTGATTGGTTAACCTTCTATTGGTGGACTATAAAGTGAGTCAAATCATTTAGGCTAGCTCACTAGTTACATAACATACACAAAAAAACTGCAACAGATCAAACCTTGGTCCTGATCTCTCCTGTCAACATGATCAAACCTTGGTCCCGATTACTCATTCCTAACTTAATCAAACCTTGGCCCTGATCTCTTCACCTAACCTGATCAAACCAAGTTCCTGATCACTCACCTTAACCTGATCAAACATTGGACCTGATCTTTCCTCCTAACATGATCAAACCTTGCGCCTGATCTCTCTTCCTAACCTGATCAAACCTTGGACTTGATCTCTCCTCCTAATCTGATCAAACCTTGGTTCTGATCTCTCCTCCCAAACTGATCAAACGTCGGTCCTGATCTCTCCTCTTAACGTGATCAAACCTTGGTCCCGATCTCTTCACCTAACCTGATCAAACATTGGTCCCGATGTCTCTTCCTAATCTGATCAAACCTTGGACCTGATTTCTCCTACTAACCTGATCAAACCTTGGTCATGATCTCTCCACCTAAACTGTTCATACCTTGGTTCTGATCTCTCCTCCTAAACTGATTAAACTTGGTCCCGATCACTCTTTCCTAATCTAATCAAACCTTGGACCTGATCTCTTCACCTAACCTGATCAAACCTTGGTCTCGATTTCTCCCCCTAACCGGATCAATCCTTGGACCTGATCTCTCTTCCTAACCTGATAAAACCTTGGTCCCGATCTTCCCTCCTAACCTGAGTAAAACTTAGCCCTGATTCCTCCAAAACTGACCAAACCTTGGTACTGATCTCCCCTAAACTGATCAAACCTTGGTACTGATCTGTCATCCTAATCTGATCAAACCTTCGTCTTGATCTCTCCTGCTAACCTGACCGAACCTTGGTTATGATCTCTCCTCCTAACTGATCAAACCCTGAGTCTTATTTGTCATGAACGACGGTTAAACTCTCAATACTTTGAACGTCTGTTGGTTCTCAAATTCCATCCAGACCTTATATATGACCGATTGCTTAACATACTGGTAGATGGTCGTCTCATTCTATCCCCCAGAAGGTACTTGGCTATTTCTTCCACGCTTTATCTATAAAAGAGTCAGATTTGTCCAAAAGTTTTGCTCTCATATTGAACCTACGCAGTTTCGTATCTTCATCAATGATCTTTCTGATGTTATTAGTTCTGAAGTAGGCATTTATGCAGCTGACACTACCATTTACTCCTGTCTCAATAGCTAATCCGCCAGAGCCGACGAAGTTAACGCTTCTCTTGTAGAAGATCACCAATCGGTGGTGAACTGAGGCAGGGAATGGATTGTAAATTTGAATGCCTCCAAAACGAAACTGCTCTCATTCAACCACCATCGAGAATTTTTCCTGTCCGCCATCAGCATGGAGGATGCTAGATTCATGGAGAGCAACACACAGCGGCTTCTTTGCTCCACATTCCCAACTGACTTAAAGGGGAATTATTACATCGCATCAATAACTGCATCTATTGCAAGGAAAGTTGGGTCACTGTGTCGTGCCAGAAGATATTTCTTGTCAGAATCTATCTTGCACATTTCCAAATCTACCATTCGTCCGTGCATTGAATAATGTTGCCATACCTGGTCAGATGCTTCTGCTACTCATCTCGAGGTTCTTGACAAAATCCAAAGAAGTATCTGCAATGTAATCGATCCTGACTTGGCATCTCGAGTTTAGTCACTTTCTCACCGACGTGATGTGACTTCCCTCTGTCTTTTCTACAAATATTTTCATGGCTACTGCTCTAACGAGCTTTTTTACACTGGTGCCCGGACTATGTGAGTGTAAGCGTGCTACTAGATTGGCATCTAGGTCCCACCCTTTTACAGTTGAATTAGTCAAATGTAATCTCCACATCTACTCCAAAAGTTTATTTTCTCGCACTTCCTGCATGTGAAACTCCCTCCCGTTTCCTTGTTTCCCTGATAATTAGAATCTTCAAAAATTTAAATGCAAAGTCAATCGTTATCGTCTATCTTCTCGAATCCCGTTCATCTTTTATGCTTTTCTCAATATCCCTATAACCACTCACTTTCTGTAACCCCCTACGTACTGGTGACATTGCTTGGGGTGAAATTATTTAAAAAATATCCAGCATTAATCGAGTTCAAAATTCTTTATGCGGTCACGTGGGGGAGATTTATTTGGCATTCTGCAGTCTCTTTCCTCACAGACACTTCGATGCGCGGATGTTGCTACTCTATCGCTCTTTCCATAGCTTCATTATTTAATTCCACCATATTTTGTTAGAAAATGGCGAGTTTTCACAGAGTAAGTCACTACGATTTCTCGTTCCTCTCGATTTGGCTGGGTTGATTTTGTTTTACGGTATATCAACCACAGTGCGTTACTTAATGTCTACAAAATCTTTAGGATAGGTTCGTATGAATAGAATGTGTATAAATATATTTTTCTTTTCAAAAATGTAATTCTAGTATTCTTGATATAAAAAATCTATTTTTACACTTTCATAGAGTTTTGACAGCAGTTTGGGGGGGGGTCGCTATTTGCCCATAGCTTGGACCCTAACAGGTGCTACCACCCCTCGTTAGATTGGACCTGGGAACATCAGCAATAAAGAAGTGGTTCTATGATATTCAAAACCTCACGATCAGAAGTCTTGATGTCGGATGTAGTTTACTATCATACCCAGTATGGAGTCCAATTGGAAAAGAATCTTTATATTGATACACTTGTTCACAATTCTCTACTTAGAAATAGTTTACTTTGTTTACTGGAAGCGTGCAAATTCAACTGTCATAAAATTCCTAATCCATTAATTAAAACCTATTTTTACACGTTTTGACCCCAGTTTGGGGGTTAACTATTTGCCCATAGCTGGGACCCTAACAGGTGCTACCACCTCAGGTGAAGGTGAATCTGAGAATAACAGCAATTAAGAGCACACTATTTACATTATTCGGACTATTGTACAACGGCCGAAAACGTTGTGATAAATATGGCAACAAAGATGAGGACAATAGTCCGAATAATGTAAATAGTGTACATAATACCTCATCTCAGAAATATAGACAGATACTGAAAGGCCGAAACGTTGTAATAAATATGGCGACAAAGATGAGGACAATAGTCCGAATAATGTAAATAGTGTACATAATACCTCATCTCAGAAATATGGACAGGTACTGAAGGGCCTAAACGTTGTGATAAACATGGCGACAAAGGTAAGGACAATAGTCAGAATAATGTAAACAATGTACATAAAACCTCATCTCAGAAATATAGACAGAGCAATTAAGAGGTGGTTCCACGCTCCACCTCCCTATCAGGGGCCTTGCTGATGGATGTAGTTTATCCTCATACCCAGGATAGCCATTTATCTTTCCCGTTTCATCGCTAAGTATTTATCCGTCCGCTTTTGATCCCGAAGCAACTATAGGTCCCCATTTGATCCCCAAGCATTTATCAGTCTCCTTTTGACCCCAAGCATTTATAAGTTTTCTTTTGACCCCAATCGATTTATCGATTCCATTTCAATTACCTAGCAATGATCGACTACCTATTGATCCCCATGCATTTAACGATTCCCTTTTGATCTGCGAGCATTTATCGATTCAGTTTGCTCCTCTAGCATTTATTGACCTCCATTTGAACCCCAAGCATTTATCAGTGTCTTTTTGATCACAAGCATTTATCGATTCCATTTAGATCTCTAACCATTTATCGAAGCCCTTTTGATCCCCAAGCAATTATCGATCCCCTTTTGACACCAGGCATTTATTGATTCCCTTTTATCCCCTAGTATTTATCGAATTACATTTGATTCACAAGCATTGACGATTCTCTTTTGATTTCCAGGCATTTATTGATTCCCTTTTACTTCCTTAGCATTT
>CAHIKZ030001066.1:207500-365000 GCA_903632075.3 Acanthosepion pharaonis | reverse complement strand
TTTCCTGTCCTTCATAGCTCTTAAAATAAATTTCATCTTTTTGTTATTTCTCCTAAACCTTGTTTCACCATCCATTTATTTAAGCTCGCTCAGTAGGTTATACGTTGTCTTCCTCTGTCCCTCTTGCCTTCAATCTGTCCTGTGAGTATCAGATTTTCCAAGCCCTCTTTTCTCATTGTGTGCCCTAGAAATTTCAACTGTCCCTTCCTGATGTTGAGTATAAGTGTCGTTTTGGTTGCCACTATCTCTAGAACTTCATCGTTGCTCACATATTCGATCCATGGTATTCTCAGCATCCTTCTGTAGAACCACATTTCTGTTGCTTCAAGTCTCTTCTTCATTTGTGAGGAGATTGTTCAGCATTCACTGCCGAGAGGAGGAATATTATGTAACAGTTCAGTCTTCTTTTCTTTGGTTCTAACGAATTTTTACTGTTTCTTAATACTCTGTTTAACTTTTGAAAGGCATCTTTAGTTATGCCTTCGGATTTCAGTGTCGCACTCTGAATATGTCTGGATATGTAATTTTCATGTTGGGCTTTTCCTTTTGCCAACAACCATGAATTCTGTCTTCGAGCAATTAGGGCCTAGTCCTTTCTTCTAGCTTTCTTTCATAGCCTTCTGTGGGAGCTTTTGTAGTTTTCTTTCAGTATCTGCTATTAACACTGTGTCATCTGCACATCTTGTGTTGTTAAGATCGTGGCCGCCAATAATGAATCCTGTTTGCATAGCGAAAATGATATCGTCTGCATTTTGACACCATGTTTGTTAACGTTTATCGGTTTGCGCGCGTGTGAAAAAAAAATGTCGGCATTTACATGCACCCGCGATGGGATTTGTCAGTGTGTGTGTGTGTGTGTGTGTGTGTGTGTGAACAAACTTTTCAAAAAAAAAAAAAAGAAAAAAGACTATGAGTAGACATACCCCAAATACTGTTTGCATGCGTGAACGTTTCACTGTGGTCTTGAGGAATTTTCATGAATTTATGACAGTGTGTGTCGCAGATTTTGCAAGAACACGAACGTACTCTCAGTCATGTGAATCGGGATAATTCTTCTTCTATATGCCACGTTTTTTTCATGACATAGGTGGTCACGGTTCTCCACAACTTCCTACCTCTTGTGGCTGTTAACAGTTTTTCTCCTTTTACTAAAGCCCCCCCCCCGTTCCGCCATCCATTCATACAAACTCGTCAGGTAAGTAGCTTGCTGCCTTCCCCTGGCTCTCTTGCCCTCAACTTTAAGGCTCTCCACGACCTTCTTCCTTATTATATATCCATGTTCAGTTGTCTTTTCGTGATTTTCAGTACGTGTTCTTTCTGTCGCCATTTTCTTCAAGACTTCCTTGTTGCTTACCCACTCCGTCTATGGTATCCTCAGCATCCTTCTGTAGAGCTACATTTTTGCTGACTTTAAGTTTTTTTTTCCTCTTTCGTGAGGAGATTGTCCAACATACTCTTTTAAAATCATTTCACCCCAGAGCAAGCGATAATGCCACTAAGACGCAAGGCGTTACTAGGAGTGAATGAGAATCAGGAAACTTTAGAATGGACCGGAAACCCAATCCTAAACAGAAAACAACCAATAAACCTCTAATTCACTGTCATATAAGGGGATGGATAACACACACTAATCCAACGCTCTTTTTTTTGTTTCTAACGAGATTTAACGAGATTTTTTTGTTTCTAGCGAGATTTAATGAGAATTTTTTTGTTTCTAACGAGATTTAACGAGATTTTTTTTTGTTTCTAACGAGATTTAATGAGATTTTTACGTTACTTAACGCCTTCCATTGCTTTTAGGATGCCTCTTTCGTTCATGGTAAGAAGCCACTCAAGGTGGAAATTACATCTCACAAATTGGACACAAAAACTAGAACTGGTGAAACTAAGGAATGTAGTTTGAACACTTTCCATAAAAACGGCCATAGACCAACGAAAAGCTTGCTAATCTTTGTGTCAGGCGGACGCGCCTACAAGTTATAGCAAATGTGCTTGTTTAGATTTCTGAGATTGTTTTTTATGGCTTATCAACCTTTTGCCTTTGTTATTTAAAGCCAGAAATTACTTTTAGATTCCAAGACATTTTTGGCCATAGAAAAGGTTCAGTGTGGCACTTCAACGTGGCGTAATGGTCAGTAAGCTTGTCTCGCTAAATCGATTACAGCTGATCCTCACTGGGTGTCTCAAACTTTCGGCCTTGTGCACCACCTAAACTACACTTAAGAAATCACCATAAACGTGGGTCCGTGAATAAATATACATCGGGATAGGTTTTTGTATATGTCTGAAGATGTTTATGCACAAAGAATTTACACAGTGCGTCGTTCATCAGTACGATATCTACTTCTGGATTGACTGATTATTTTTACGGCTTATCGACCCCTCCAAGTTATTTAAAGCCGCACGTTATTTTTAGGTTGTAAGAATTTCTTAGCGATAATAACGATTTTAACTGATACTAGTTATACCAATTAACCCATAGCTGGGGGGAGAGTTATGCTCATAGTTTCCCAAGTGTATTTGCGCGTAAGTGACTATAATGAACGCGACTGAACCTCCGATTTCCAATTCCGAGTCGATATCAATTACTCCAGTTCACATACAAGCTTACAGCTAGGTTCGACGAACAGGCTTGACGTTGCGCAACTTCGGTGACAGAACGAGAATGGGTCTTTGAACGTGATATAGCGGTAAGCCTCCTGGAATTAAAGACACATTTAGAATGACAATAAACAAAGGAGGATACTGAATGGCCAAATGGCAAATACCATGAGAACGTTTGCGCTGAAGCCTTCAAGTAACGGAAAGTGAACAGTGGGTAGGTGCAAGTGGGCACGGCATGCCCGAGTGGAGGTGGGTGTGATCAGACAACCTTACGATGGGGGTCACATCGATAATGAAATCGTTCTCCACGTGATGCAAAATTTGCTACATCATGTGGAGTAAAAAAAAACAGTCTTACTCATATCAGGAAATGTCTTGAGTCACCGTTTTAAGTATAATGGGGAGATACTGCCTGGAGAAGTAATTACCGGTGCCCAGTTGAAATTAATATGCAACCGAGACAAAATTAGTAGGTAGCAAATATATCAAGTGGGTGTTGGTGGGGGAGATAATAATGGACAGTCATTGTGTAAGTATATATATGTACAGGCTGTTGTTTGTCGGCTGGCAATGTAATGTCTAATATGTGCGTGAACTTAAGCAGTATTGGAACATTATCAAAAGTGATCATTATCAGTCACACCACGCCATGAAACACACCCACAACCTCTTCCCCCATCATGGAAAAAGAAAAAAAAAGAGTTTTGTTGTTAAATAAAACACTGAACAAAAAAAAAATGATAAAAGAGATTATAAAAAAAAAGAAACGAAACGCAAAAAAAAAAAAATAGATTAGCGAAAAAGAAAAAGGAAAAAAGCACAAAAACGAACAAACAATAAAACGCAGATTAAAAAAAAAAGAAAAAGTAAAAACAAAAACAAGCGAACTAGAAAATCAATATGGCGTATGTAATACAAGGAGGGCGGGAGCGGCCATGTTGGTACAGTGCCAAGCTAGTCAGACAGGCAGACAGTCAGTCGTGACGTGTTCAGGCAGGCAAGAACTGGTTTGATCCGCTTTTGTGACAAGTCTCTGGCGGCTGTACGCGTGATGGAAATTTCCACTGGCCTGAAATGGCGCGCATGCGTGTATATGTGTAGTATTACTTACATCTCATTATTTTTTCCTCTTCTTTATGCGTTTTCTGCATACATCCGTTAATTTCTGAATGTATGTTTGTATAAATGTGTTTGTGTGTTCATATGGGCTCTTTATTTTATTTACTTTATATAATTGTATTTTGTGTGATTCATTGGTATTTAAAGCTGTCTGTACTGATTGAAGAAGATGTACATGCACGATTCACTGTATTGATCCCACCGTATATAAGTGGGTATTTAGGGGAGAGGGTGCCTTTTTCTGTTGATGATTGCAGCATCATTTGCATCTAAAGATTAAAGTATTGATTCAGAAACTCTATGCTTCTGTCTGCCTCAACAACATTGTCTACGAATCTCTGAATATACGTTCTGTATTTTGTATTCGTTACATCCACTGAATTATGGGGTCTCTACACGACCCCAGAATTCTTCTTCTACTTCTTTGTGCCGTGTCCTTTCAGGACATTGGTGATCATTGCTCTCCACTACTTCCTTTCTTTTGTTGCTTTTAATAAATTTTGTCTTTTTCTCCTCTCTCCTAAACCGTGTTCCGCCACACATTTACGCAAGCACACTATGCGTTGTTTTCCTCTGTTGTTCTTGCCTTAAATCCGTCTTCTGAGTATCAAATTTTCCAAGCCCTCTTTCCTCATTATGTGCCCTAGAAATTTAACCTGTCTCTTTCTGATGTCAAGTATAAGTCCCCCTTTTTGTTTCCATTTTCTCTAAAACTTCGTCGTTGTTTACATGTTTGATAGTTGTTGTTAGTTGTTTAGCGGCATATCAACATCTCTATGGGTTATTTATTGCTGAAATCTAAATATTTTATTCATTTTTCTTAGGTAATAATGGTTTAGTGATACAAGTTTGACTAATTAACTCATAGCTGGGGGGGGGGGAAAGGTGGATTCATACCTTTCCCTATTTCCTTGTAAGTGTATATAATGAACCCACTGAGAATTAGAACTCGGCTATCCGAATAATTATTCCAAGCCATTAACATTACACCACCCGCACATCCAAAATTACAGCACCTGGTATTTCCAAGCGGTCACCCATCTAACCCTAACCCTCGCCCCGGGTATGATGATAAACTTCACCCGGCAGCAAAGCCTCTGACCGGGATATTGGATGTTTCGAGGAGCGTGGAACCGCCTCTTAATTGCTGTTGTTCCCAGGTCCATCATAACCCAGGGTAGTAGCACCTGTTAGGGTCCCAGCTATAGGCAAATAGTGAACCTCCAAACAAAAATCAACAGTATAATTTCATAAGAATATTATCAACAATATGTTTTAAAGTAAAATGACCAATAATATATCTTTTATAGCAAAATGACAGTCAGCTGAGCCCAAAAAAGGCATAAAAATACATTTTTATAGTAAAATGATCATAAAATATATTTTTATAAAAAATTACCAACAACCCATTTTTGTAGTCAGATTACCAGCAATGCATTTAATAAAATTACCAATAATACATGTTATCGTTTTTAATCATGTTCACCCCAAGTAAGGCAGTAAAGCCACTAAGATTCGAGGGCTTACAGTGTGTTGAAGAATAAGGAACATAAGCATTAATAATGAGCGGGAAGAGGAAAGAGTAATCAGAAAGACAGGAGATAACGAATGACATTGCATTTAAATATTTGAAGATTAAAGTTGGCTGGAATGCATGGAGCCAGAAAGGTGTTCCACAAGTGAAAAGTGCGAGAAAAGAAACTGCTAGCATAGAAGTTACGGCTACATCTAGCCAACTCAACGGATAATCCTGAAAGTATAAAATTATGTACAAAATATTTAGATTTCGACATTAAATAACCCATAGAGGTGTTGATATGCCGCCAAACAGAATCAACCAACGAACTCATGATACTGTTTGCCCTTGCCAATACCTTTTTTTTTTCATTTTTGTTCCATCTTGTTCTTTTTCCTTTCCGTTGTCATTGTATAACTTGTTGTTCTTCTTCTTCCTCTTCTTTTTCATCTTTTTTCTTGTTGTTATTTTTGTTGTTGTTGTTGTTGTTCTTTATCTTGTTGTTGTTGTTCTTTTTCTTCTTGGTCTTTTTCTTGTTCTTTTTCTT
Organism: Acanthosepion pharaonis; assembly: GCA_903632075.3. Classification (NCBI taxonomy): domain Eukaryota; kingdom Metazoa; phylum Mollusca; class Cephalopoda; order Sepiida; family Sepiidae; genus Acanthosepion; species Acanthosepion pharaonis. Next base: position 359,214 of record CAHIKZ030001066.1, on the reverse strand, counting down.
GTTGTTGTTGTTCTTTTTCTTCTTGATCTTTTTCTTGTTCTTTTTCTTGTTGTTGTTGTTCTTTTTCTTCTTGGTCTTTTTCTTGTTCTTTTTCTTGTTGTTGTTGTTCTTTTTCTTCTTGTTCTTTTCTTCTTCTTGTTGATCTTTTCTTGTTGTTGTTGTTCTTTTTCTTCTTGGTCTTTTTCTTGTTCTTTTTCTTGTTGTTGTTGTTCTTTTTCTTCTTGGTCTTTTTCTTGTTCTTTTTCTTGTTGTTGTTGTTCTTTTTCTTGTACTACTTCTTGTTCTTGTTCTTGTTGTTGTTCTTCTTCTTGTTTTTCTCCTTCCTCTTTCTCCTACTCTTCCTCCTCTTTCATCGGGCCCTATGGAATGGCGATATACAATCACAAAGCAAGATCTCTAACAAATAACGAAAACCGCATTACCCGAATACTTCCAAGAGCAGCAACATCAAAAATGTCTAGCCCACGGAGCGTGAAGGGAAAATAATAATAAAGCTTTAAACTTTCTCACTTTTGTTTGTAATGTCATGTCCCGTCAAGACATAGGCGATCATGAGTCTCCACAGTTTCCTTATCTATATTATATGTGAATTGCTGCGCAGTTTTGCGAAAAATAGTAGAGTCGTGTCTCACGTTGCTTTCTCCACGGTTTGGAATTTCGCTTTTCACAGAATCAAAGACAAAAGAGTTGAAAGGAAACCCCCATCAATATTTTTAAAAAAGTGATAACAGTTAAGAAACTGTTTTTAACTGTTCGTATTCTATGAATACCTAACATTTTCTGTGTGGAAACGGTTAATTTTCTCATTACCACGATGGCTTTTTTGTCTTCCTCAAATTAAAAGAGTTCTCTTACTGTTCTAAAATTTTACTGATTTTTATTCTTTCTTTTTTCTGTCTTGGTTCTCTGTGTCGCGCCAGAAAGTTCTTTTTGTCTTGCCAGAGTCCATCCTTCAAATCTAAAAATCTACCATTCATCCTTGAATTGAATACTGTTGCCATATATGGTCTGGTGCCTCCGCTGTTCATCTCGAGGTTCTTGACAAAATACAGAGACGGATATGCAATATAATAGGTCCTGATCTGGCATCTCGTCTACACTCACTTTCTCAGAGACGTGATGTGGCTTCCCTCTGTCTTTTCTACAAGTATTTTCATGGCAACTGCTCTGACGAGCTACTTTCACTGGTAACCCATCTGCATGAATGTAAGTGCGCTACTAGGTTGGTATATCGGTCCCACCCTTTCACTGTCGAAATAGTTAAATGTAACCGCCTCTTCTACTCCAACAGCATCTTATCTCGCACATTCCAGTAGTGGAACTCCCTTCCTCTTACTTGCTTCCCTGATAGGCTTAATCTTCAAATATTCAAATGTAATGTCAATCGACATCTTCTGGTACATTGATCCTGATCCCCGTCCTTCTCTGTATCCTTTCCTCGAACACCCATCTTTAATCTTGCTATCACTCTCTGTAACCCCTTGCATGCTAGTGGCACTCTTGCCTTAAAAAAATGTTTTTATCTTTTGTTCTTCCTCGTCATCGTTTTGAATGATTACTTCCATTATTTTCTTCTTCTTCTTCTCCTCCCTCTCCATGTTTTTCTCCTTCTTTCTCATGCTCCTTGTCCTTTTTCTTCTTTTTCCTACACTTTCTTCTTCTTTTTTCTTTATCGTCTTCTTCTTCTTCTTTTTTTCCTTCTTCCTCCCCTACTTATCCGCATTCTTCTCCTCCTCCTTCGTTCTTCTTCTTCCTCTTACTCCACCCTCTTCATTCTTCTTTCTCCTCGTCCCACTTCCTCCTACTCATTCTTATTTTTCTTCTTCCTCCTCCTTCCTCCTCCTTCCTCCTCCTCCTCCATTATTTTTTTATATTAAAGGTTCATGAACATTAGTGGACGACTCTTGAATAGAGGATGAACATAAATCTTCGTGGGATTCAGTCTCGAAATCATAACTAAACACTGAATGTCCGTCCTTCGAAAGGCGCCATTTTTTTTTTGCTGAACCTAAATGGCTTGGTTACCTAGCTAATTTCAAAGCACAAGAAATATTTGAGAAACGGAGCCCACATTAAAAATAGTAGTAAAAATAAAATAAAAAACACTCAGACGTATTCTTTATACCCTAAAGTTATGGCGAAAGACCTATTTAGGCATTGGAGCGAGAAGTTATTTCAACCCATTTTCTCTGGAAGATTGCCACTTTAGAATAGACCGACATAAGATAGAGCTATCATTGGGTCGAGCAAAATGATTGTTCAGATTTCGTCGTTTTGCGGCATGAGAACTTTATGCATTGATCGTTAAAGAAAGAAGAAAATAAGGAACATTTTCGTCATGTTATACTCATTTTATTTAAAATGCGTAAAAATTCAACTAAAAGTTTTTGTGTGATATGTAGAACATAATAAGACCTATTGCACGTGGTAAAAACAACTTACCAAGCTTCGTTGAGGTTATTTCTCACTAAATGATAGTCGGGCAGACCAATCGTATTTGATAGCCATCAAATCTAATATAGAGAATGTACAACATTATAGGGAACAGTAGGTAACCAACAGATATGAAATATCTAAATGAAACAACGAAAAAAAATTTTCACCGCTTTTGTTATGTTAGTCGCTTTGATGGGTGTGTCGAGTTTACTTCGTATATAAGAGTGTACTTCAGTTTGTCTTTATATCTGAGTAGGGGTTTGTTTACATTGTGCGCTCCGTCCTGAAGTCGACTGAATAACAATACTTTGGGTGTGCGGTCCTGACATACATAGGGCATGGCCAGCCTATCTAAGTTAGGATTGCATCAGAAATGACTTTCAGTGTTGCACCTTGTGAACACTTTAATCTCTCTCTCCTCTCCCCCTCTCTCTTTCTCTGATGTTACGGGAAAATACGAAAACTTAAGGAATCAGCACATACGCTAAGCCACAAACATTTCCTAAGCCGGCCAAGCAGAGAAATAAATACAATAAGGGAACCAGTAATACGGAATGCTAGAGAAAAGCAATAACAACAAAATTGCAATATGAACTCTGGTAAAAACGTATTTACTGAGATATTGGTTTGTAAGTCCTCAAAATTCATATACTGGTCTCCTCAAAGACACATGGCCCAGTGGATAAAAGTGTTAGCTGGATCCAGTGGCTTGACCCAAGGAGTTGTGAGTTCAATACCTGGCTACTCCAGTGGTAAACAAAAACAAGGAGAGCTGAATTAAAAGGAAATAATCTGAGACATCCGTGGAACTAGAATAATCTACCCAGGTAGACGAAATAAAGGGTTTGGTTCGAGATTCTAATCACCTGAAGAAGGCCGGAGCGTAAAACAGTCGAAACGTCGTGAATATGACAATAAAGATAAGGATAACAATCCGAATAGTGTAAATTTCAAGAACAGTTTTGAAAGAACAAGTTTCTGGCAAAATGGAAACGGTCACAATAACGTAAACAAGCCCAGTCGGATGAAACGCGTCACAAAACCTTTTTCAATATATATATATATATATATATATAAATGGTAATACTCGTTTTGAAAAAGCTTGGTTGGCTCAACTTGTAATATAACAAATTGATGTCAGTTTTACCCTGAAGATCCGTTTAGGTGAAACCTGGTTAGGTTTGTCTGGCTCCTTAGGATTATATATATATATATATATATATATATATATATATATATATATATATATATATATATATATTTATTTAGGCAGAAATCCTTCTTTAATGCACATTTCATTGAAAACGACAGACAAAGTGCTTTTATTTAGTTTTTTATACAATTTCTCATTCATGCAATCTAATAATTTTTTTCTTTTCGGGTGATATTTTATATAAAAAACTGTCCGAATGTTCTTTTTTATGCGAGCGCTTTCGGATATATATAAATATATATATATATATATATATATATATATATATATATATATATATATATCACTCCAAGCAAGGCAATAATAGGGTTCCTGGGAGTAAAAAAATGAGAAGATTTTAGAGGAAGGAACCGGAAAGACATTTCTGAACATTAAACCGGGGATAAATATGTTCAAAAGACTGGGAAGGAATTTAAATGAAGGAAATAAAAAAAGGGATCTCCCTGCTTGGTACAGAGAATATAAAAAAGGGTCAGTATATTTATCGATATGTCAAATTTTGATTCGAGAAAGAGAGAAGAAAAATGACACTGAGAATGAAAAATGTAAAGTCTTTTTCTTGCTTGTATTTTTTATAATTAATCTGTTCGATGAACAAAACGGAACCCTTGCAGAATATATATTTCGTCGACTTCACGACTGGAGGTTCCGTGCTGCATCCAATATTTCGATGCACCAAAAAATCGATTGAGCAAGAGATACCAACACTGTTCAAAACTTACAATTGTTTACTACCAGAATTATTAAGTACCAGAATTGTTTACCAACATAAATTTTTACTAGCAAAATCGCTTGCTATCAAAAGAATTTGTTACAAGATTTGTTTACTAGCAGATTTGTTTACCAGCAGGATTGTTTACTAAAATAATTCCTTACTGCCATAATTGTTCACCATAAAATTGTTTTTGTTTTTACAGCAATAATTATTTACTATCAGTTTTGCTTCCAGAATTGTTTACTACAAGGTTTGTTCATTGCCAGAATTGTTTACCAGCAGAACTGTTTACTTCCTGAATTGTTTGCCAGTATAATTGTTTACTACCAGAATGATTTATTACCAGAATTGTTTTTAACCACCATAATTGTTTTTACTACCATAATTGTTTATTAGCAGATTTGTTTTAATACCAGATTTGTTCACTACCAGAACTGTTAACCAGCAACACAACACTGTTTACTGCCAGAATTATTTACTGGCAGAATTGTTTTTTTTTTCTACCAGAACTGTTTACTATCAGATTTGTTTACAATAATGATTGCTTACCAGCTGGATTGTTTATTACCAAAATTGTTTACTACAAGAATTCTTTCATTGCCAGAATTGTTTATTACCGGAATTGTTTTTCCTTTATTTCCCAGCAGAACTGTTTATACAACAAATGTTTACTGCCAGAGTAGTTTTTGCTATCAGAATTTTTTTACTACCCTATTTGTTTACTGCCAGAACTGTTTACCAGCATGGTTGTTTACTACCAGAATTGTTTTACTACCAGGAATGTTTACTATAAGATTTGTTCACTGCAAGAATTGCTTGCCAGCATAAATGTTTATACCAGAACTGTTTATTGTTAGACTTGTTTTTGCTAGCAGAATTGTTTACTACTGCCAGATAAAGACGAAAGAAGAAATTTGCGCTTGGGTCTAAATCGGGCTTCAGAGTTTTGAAGAAGGAAGAATGCTCTGAAGAATTCTTGTTATGACGTCACGTGAATAATTGTGTGCGTGTTCTGTGTGTGTCTGTGTGAGCAGGCGACTGATACGTTTGCCTGATAGGCACAGCCGACAACAGCAAAGGAAGTTAGGATCATATCGATTGAGTTAATCTGCATTCTTGATTTTCCTGTCCGTTTTAGTGCTTCTTACTCCCCCACCCCGATATGGGTGTTCCATAAACGTTGTTATAATGCAGGTCCAGATTTATTTTCAGACTTGTCATGCAGCAGCAGTCACTTGTGTGTGCAGCTCTCTGTGTGTCTGTGTGTGCCTGTGCCTGTGACTGCTAGTGGGTGGGCAAGAGCATTCCGACAGCGCAGGTGCGTCCGTATTACCCGGCAAGTCCAACACCATCTGTCGCATTGTGATTGACGATGTCTTTGTGCTGACGCGTCAGGCCACTTCTGTCGCTGACACGTGTTCAGCTGACTTTTATCTCATGCAGTTTGTCTAGACACCTTTATCCAAGGGATATATGTACATTCCCCCAACCCCGAACATCATATATACATATATATATATATATATATATATATATATATATATATATATATATATATATATATATATAGTGAATTCATAGGCATCAAACAGCACAGGTGAATTAATAAAATGTCATATTTTTCCCATACCTAGGAAGGCGAATAAAATTCTACTGAAAATTCGCATAGCTAAAGCCTGGGTCGCCTTGATAAAATTGATGTAATCTGGAAATTTGATCTACCAGACAACCTCAAGCGGAACTTCTTTTGAGCCACTCTAGAGGCGGTGTCAATGTATGGGACATTAACTAAAACCCTAGAGTCTAAGCTTGATGGAACCTACACTCGGATGCCGAGAGCTACACTTAACATCACTTGGAGACAACATCCAACAAAATGACAGCTCTATGGACATATCGCTGATAGTTCTACAATCTTAAAACCTTGATCCTAAGCTACATAGAACCTACAATCGAATGTAGAGAGCTATACTTAACATCTCTTGGAGACAACATGACACAAAACCACCGCTCTATGAAGCCAGCCTTGATATTTTTACAATCTTATACGAACGCAGAATGCGCTTTGCAGGACACTGCTGGCTACCAAAACAAGAACTTGGGAATGGTTTACTGTTCTGGACACCTGGTAATGGAGCATGACGCGTTGGTCGCCCAGCAACCATCTATATCGACCAGATATGTTATGACAACAATGCCACCCTAATGATCTTCCAAAACTTGATGTAGGACCATGATGACTGGCGTGATAGACTCATATATGCCCGAACTATTTCGATCAAATATATAATAATAATAATAATAATAATAACCATGGACTCTCCCGTCGGTTTCGACGTATGAGGATCTGACAGCTTAACTGATTCAGTTATGAAATTTTGTGGCATTTAAGACCCGCTAGTGATTTACAAAGGAGGCCACATATGGATCAAGTGTGATGATTGTGAGATGAGATCACTGTTAGATTGGCTGACCTTTTAGATCTTGCTCTCGCCTCTTGAAGATGATTCAGACAAGCAGATTGAAAAACACGTTGATTTCCATTCTACCCGCTCGAAGGCCAAGCGCTCAAGGGTGTTATGTGGTATATTGACAGCTGACAAGTTGCTTTTCAGCTTGTCTTTATATCTTAGCCATGGGCATCCTACATTACTGTAGTCCTAATCTAACTGGCTGTACATTAGGATCTTGGGTATCCTGTCATCAGACATTCTCAAGACATGACCAGTCCACCGTAACTGAGACTGTATGATAAAAGTCTCGATTCCTCCAATATTACACTTGTTAAACAGGTCTACGTTAGATGTCCTATCTTGAAGGTTAACCCCACAGATTGCACGCAGACAGCTTTTATGGAAAACATCTAGCTGGCGTATATGGTACCTGTATAGAGTCCACGACTCTGAGACATACAAAAGGATGGCAAATACAACAGCTCTGTAAACTCGACATATATATATATATATATATATATATATATATATATATATATATATATATTATATATATATAAAATTAGTTGGTGCATAATTATCAGGCGTTTTAAAACAATATTTATTACGAAAAAAAGAAAATAAGAATTCAACAATAACATTTTTAAATGATTATTCCGGAGCCTATGATTATCGACACGCATTTTTATAATCTAAAAATAAAATAATATTTTTATTAAAAAAAGTAAACATAACAGCAATTTTTATTGACAAATAACACACCTACAAAAACGCCTGATAATTATGCACCAAATATATATATATGGACGTTCCAAATTTGAAAATAAATAAATAATTGTTATAATTCTTTTTCTATCCTTTGCAAATGATTCAAATTTTAGTATGTCAAAATTTCAGCTTTTCACGGTTGTTATTTCTAACAAATATTAGGTTTTAAAATTTTGTCCCTTAGTTTTGGACGCTACTGTATATATATATATATATATATATATATATATATATATATATATATGCCAAATTTTTAAATATTTTATCACGAATAGTATTCATACCATCTTCCTTTGTCTTGTGACAATTCAAATTCTAATACATCTAATTTACTGCAACAAATGTAACGACGGTAATTATATCGTTGAAACTTGTATAGAATTACGTCTTTATTTTAATAACTTTAAGAAAACAATCATAGATAACAATATTAATTTCATTCTAGACGCACATTCCAAACAATAAGACCGTTGTATTGACAATGTTAAAGGCATCCTTTTAGTGTCATCATTTAGCTGCCAACAAAATCGTGGAAAATCCAAATTGAAATTCATTTTTCAAACAAATTTCCATATTCTAAATCTCGCCAAAATCTATCTTGCACATTTATAAGCCAATCATTCGTCGATGCATCGAATATTGCTGCCAAACCTAGATTGGTGCTTCTGCTATGTATCCAGAGATTCTTGACAAAATCCAAAGAATCGAACCTGGCATCTCGCCTCAGTCACATTCCCATCGCAGTAACGTAGCTTTCCTTTGACGTTTTTTAATAAATATTTCTACGGTAACTGTTCTGATGATCTTTCATCTTTGGTACCTCGATTTCACGGGCTGGAGCGCAGTACTAGAATGGCAGTTAGGTCTCATAATTTCACTGTTGAAATTGCTAGGTATAACCATAAGTTTTATACTAACAATTTCTTCTCTCGCACTTCGCGGTTGTGGAACACTCTTTCAGCTTAGGTCCACCACGCGGAAAGTCCCACATTCTCAACGAACAGTTTGACATAACAGGTAAGTAATGGCAAGAAAAGTCTCCTTTCATATGAAGCGTTAAAAAAAAAAAAAAAAATATATATATATATATATATATCGAACACATTCGTTGGTCTTAGGAATTATGATCAGAAACGTTTCTTGCTTTCTTACAAAGATAACCAGAGGTTGGGATATCCTATATTACAAAAATAACCAAAGATTGCGATATCCTATATTACAAAAATAACCAGAGGTTGGTATATCGTATATTCATAAATAACCAGAGGTTGGGATATCGTATATTACAAAAATAACCAGAGGTTTGGATATCCTTTTTACAAAAATAAACAGAGGTTGGGTTATCTTTAAAAAAAAAAACAAGCAAAAAACACGATCACCTTACATCCCCATAGCTAGAGTAAAACATTATAGATTTAACTCATAAATAATAATTTATCTTTTATTCAAGGGTCAACTGTGGTCCAATAAGGTCACGAGTCCTACTAAAAAAAAATCTACGCATGCGCAACGCAATTTTCTTCCGTCTCCCCTTTTTTCTTACATTCTTTTACTGAAATCAAGTAGTCTCTGAAAAGACTTTTTCGTCTTTGCTTTAAGTAACTTGTGAAAGGTAGATACGCCATAAAAAAAACAAATCAGCCACTACTGGAGTGAGAGAGAAAGAAAGAGAGCGAGCGAGACACAGAGAGAGAGAGAGAGAGAGATAGAGAGAGAGCAAGAGAGAGAGAGTGAGAAAGAGAGAGCGTGCACAAGAGAGAGAGAGAGAGAGAGAAAGAGAGAGAGAATTTACTGAACTTGAGAAAGCTATTTTCCTTATGAATTATTTTATTATAGAAAAACTTTTTATAAATTCTATCCGACAGTAATGCTTACTGCTCGGTCAATATATGCCGAGTGTTTCCTTATAAGGAATCTGCTATTTCCACCATTAGTATTATCATTTCTCGTCTTCTCTGGTATGAAACGGACAAGTGACGCCATTAAGGTACCAGATCCGGTCATCTTTCTTGGGAAGAATTATATGCGATAGAGAATGCTGAAAGGCTTTTTTTCTCATTGACTTTCTGGGATGAGGATTTAGCTTTAATTCCACTATTACACGCGGACTGTCGTTCTCACCTTTGTTGTTGCTATCATGACGTTTCGGTCTTTGTACCTGTTGAAACATGTCGGAAGAAGAATCTTCACCTTCCAGGACCATCGACCGTTATAAATCTGATTCAGTATAAAAAAATAACTCAAAAATCTGCGAAAATAATCCGCGGGACTGCCCCCCCTGGGGCTGATCATCACCCAGTTGCGTTTCTGTCTTCGGGCAGAGTACGACTAAGTTGTGGCCTCTATGTGCGGACTGTGACGCAGCTGAGGGAAATAAATACTGTGAGATACCCGTGGCTGCACATCCCCATTGCAACAGAGAGAGGGGATCAGTAGTTATATCGATGCCAGCGCAACCGTTGCCGGTGTTGGGCAATTTTTGCCCTTGTGTACGCGTTCGGGATTCCCACATTAAACCCGACCTTGTGTCACATCTCGTCTCACTGGGGATCTGGGGTAAATAAAACAACAGTCTGTTCTCGTTCCACTGGCCATGATTCGAGATACCTTGTCTAGGTCTTATTTTTAGTTCTGCTCGGTTATTGCACGCCCTGTTTCTTATACTTGGTGCGGCATCCACCAGGGATCGGGGCCCCGGCTAACGAATTTACCGCATCACGAACGAAAATCCGACAAAGCGTGTAGAGTTTAGTTATATCAACAGACAGTACTCGGCGGTAATAGAAGTTGAGTCTGACTGATTAAGCTCATCTGCTGGACAAATTGGTAGGTGGTTTATATAACAGCATGGAAGATTCCATTCTGTTACCCGGGCAAGTCTATTCCGTAAGTTCTGATTGGCTGATGATTCTGGTGTGGATATTGTGCTCAATAAATAACTAGCATACTGTGACTTATTCACGAGAGGGAAATGTATTGAGTTACAGCCCTGTTTATCTTTGTCAGCCAACTGGACGCTAGTTGGAAACCTCTTTGCGAAGGTGAGTCTCGCACTATTGATTGTTCAAAGTGTAGCAGAGATCGTATTCATTCGGACGTTCAAATTCATAGTAAGAGTTTCAGTGGGAATTTGGGTTCATAAGCGGTCCCCAGCCGCATGTATTCCACTGAGTCTAATTACACATTGCCAAGCCCAGGGATTGAACTCACAATTACCATGTCAGCAAATTCACGATCCGACGCTTTAATCTACTATTCTATTACCGGTGAGGGAATTGTGTGTTGAGTACTTGGAACCGTAAACCTAACCTGTCTGCTGACGACGGACCAATGCTTTAATCTAGTATGCTATTATCCGTTGGGGCAGTTCTGTGTTGAGTACTTGGAACCGTAAACCTAACCTTCCTGCTGACAACGAACCAACGGTTTAATCAATTAAAGGACCGGGCATTCTAGTCGAGATATCCCGAGACATGGACAGTGGAACGAGAATAATCCTATATATTACCCGGGTCAGCATACATCTAATGAAAGCCGTAATTAGATTCTGCCGCGAAAAACTGCCTAGCACGATACAAGGAACGAAGTTTGCTAGCAGCAGTTGACTTAATATAATCTTTTCACATTGAAGAAGGCATAATGAGTCAATCCCTAGGAGGTTAGCATCTGCCATGCTAATGGAAGGTAAAAAGTGTTCTCAGACGATTAAATTTTTATCATTATTATTTCCTTTAATTTGTTGTATACACATTTCTTTCCGGGTCCCAACAAGAGACCTAAGGTCAGAAATGGCTTCATGACATTTTCCACTGATCATTTCTGTAACAATAATAACAGCAAAAAAGAAAAAAGAAAAAAGAAAAAAGAAAACCTAAGATCACATATTTTACATAGATAAAATTTTTCATAACTGTGTGAGCTGTACTTGTAAGCAGAATTATTTGGATTTCTTTAACGCATGGATTACCAGGAATCCATTCAGTGAGTCTATCGGAACATTTTCCAATCAGTCCGAGGCTCAAATTGTAATTATTAATGTCCTCATCGGCCACGTTTTTAAGATTTCAACTTCAATATCCTTGTATTTTGATAGTTTTTTGATGATCTCCAAAGATACATTACAATCTGCCGGAACTGACATATCAATAAGAAAGCACATTCTGTTTTTGTGATCTTTGATCACGATGTCTGAGCCATTAGCTTTGATTGATCTGTCCGTGTGCTTTGTAAAGTCCCATAAAGTTGTTACAGGTCCTATGTCTGTCACAATGTCTGAGTGATGGTTGTACCAGTTTCTTCCCGTAAAAGTGGCACATTCTCAAATGCAGATATTAACCCACTCTATAATGTCGAGTTTTCTATTCAGCTCAGTATAATAATAATAATAATAATAATAATAATAATAATAATAATAATTCGATATATTAATAAATCCATATTCTTACCAATCTCATTGGTTGGGCGTGCTCTTGTGTCTTCTTCGAGACTCGTCCTAAAGCTGGTAACTTGAACATAATTACCCGTTGGCGGTTAAGGTTAAAACGCAAATATCTACCAATTTCGATGAATACGAATAAAATTTCATACCGGATCGGTCGTCACCTGGGTTAACAAGGGCCGCGTCCCTCAGAGAGGAACCAGTCTGAGGACGAAAAGTCTGTCACTGGAACAAACTCTTCCACAAACGAAGAGACACTAGGTCACCAAACCCGGATTATTGCCAACCTTGGACCAAGTGACTCAATACCAAATCGACTAATAAAATGAAAACGAACGAAATGGCCCCGCGAAGAGTATCGACAAGTCATGACATCCTTCTTCACTGCATTCGAAAACGCAGCAAAGAACACCACCAATGAAACATACCAAATATGGAGAAGTATGGTGGGAAGTGATATAAGACCTAACCTCAATTCAAACATGCTTAAGATATTCAAAAAGCTGTCAAAATACAAGGACCTTAAAATAGGGATCTCAAAAAATGTGGCATATGGGAACATCAACAATCCCTGTTGTAGTTGGAGCCCTAGGATTGATTGGAAAAGATTCCAGCAGACTAATTGAAGGGATTCCTGGAAGTCCATACCTCAAAGAGATACAAAAGATTGTTCTCACAAGTACAGCGCACACTTTACGAAGGGCTTTATATATATATATATATATATATATATATATATATATATATATATATATATATATATTGTCAGGGAAAGTGTCATGATGCCATTTCTAATATTAGGTCCCTGGGTGGGACCCGGAAAGAAATGTGTACACGCCAAAAATCAAAGGAAATAAAGATAACAATAATAATAATAATATAGGGTTGGTGCATAATTATCAGGTGTTTTTAAACAATATTTATTATGAAAAATGAAATATAAAAATTCAACAATAACATTTTAAATGATTATCTCGAAGCACATTATCGACACGCATTTTTATAAATTGAAAATAAAATAATATTTTTATTAAAAAAAGTTAACAAAACAACAGTGTTTTTATTAACAATAACTAGCGTACAAATAATTATGCACCAACTCAATCGATAGGTATTATTAAACTGATATATAGCTGAGAGAGACTTAGATAGACAGATAGATAGATAGATAGATAGATAGATAGATATGAATAGACTGAATACATCTCTATCTATAAAAGGAAGGATGCACGGCCGCAATTTTCGACGGATTTGCACCAAAATTTACATGCACATGCTCCAAGTTAGCGGGAAGACCAAGACCAACTTTGCATTTCCCATCTGCCATCGATAGTGGAAATAATCGATTTTTTCATGCTTCTACGGCAGTTTTCATGTAGTTTGCGGCCATTTTCTACTGGCCAGAGTGAGAGCCTATAGCTGGCTGCCACAAATAGGCAGGAAGATTCTATTGGCCAGCGTGAGAGCCAACAGCTGACTGACACGAATGTTAACTAGCATACTAGCATGCAAAAAAATCGATAGCTGCATTCGTCACAAGTGGGAAAAATTTAAATCTGCATGGCACTTTACTCCAATTGACTCATTCAATGTGAGATAGGCAAGAAGTAAGGCATGTAGCAACATCAGCACGGCAAAGGGCACTCCTTTAAAGGCAAGGAAGGGCAAAAATATTTTAAGTGATAGCGATTGCTGTATGAGTCGTACGATTTTTGAATCAAGCATGGACAACGACGGGCCATGCTGCTAGTACATAATATATATAATATAATACATTTGTAGACATACAAAGACTAAGCAGGTGGACAGATATTTGGTTGGTGCATAATTAACAGGCGTTTTTTAAACAATATTTATTATGAAAAAAGTAACATAACAATTCAACAATAACATTTTCAAATGATTATTCCGGAGCCTATGATTATCGACACACATTTTTATAACCAGAAAATAAAATAATATTTTTATTAAAAAAAAGTAAACAAAACAGCAATGTTTATTAACAAATAACTCGCCTAGAAAAACGCCTGATAATTATGCACCAACCCAATAATATGTATCAAAAGTATTTACCGTATTTACAGACCTTAGCACCAAACATTGTTTCATCTGCACATCTAAAGGCTATGACTGACCGTGTATTGTAAAAACCATGTCATTATCAGTACGTTTCTGTTCTGTTTTCTCTTTCAAATATTATAACAGCAGATACAAGGATTGAGAATCTGTGAGACATTTTAAATCGGATCTTAAAGACGGTGAAACGGAACTGGAAGGGAATAAAAGACACCCCCCCATGACTGTACTAACCTTTTTATGCCTTTTAAGGATGACGACTCACTAGTATCATTAATATGTCAGGTTTGGATACCGGAAGTAGTCTCAGGAGCTGGTGAGTTGACTTTATGGACGATGCATTCCAACCCCTAGATTCTTCAAATATCAATAATGAATAATATTACCTGCTCCGTGAACAGGTGAATTGTTCTGCAAAAAGACGACACTTTTTTTTGCAGTTTTACTCTTCGTTTTTCATTCAACGTTTCTTTTCGGTTTCACATCATGTTACGGTTGTCGTCTGCATTAAGCGTTTGCCTTTTTCTGAAGCTATTTATTAAAAGATCTCCCATATAACCCAAAACTTTCATGATTTGGGAGTCTTGAATGACTTCAGATTTGCAGAACTTTGATTTTTTGGATCTTGAATGTCTTATGATGTGCAGAACTTATATGCCGATACGGTACGAAAATGTTGTTTGGTCTTCGGTTCATTTTGAAATCATGGTTTTTCACCAGCTATAGTTCATGAACAAAATTTATCAATGATAATGGTAAAGATAAGTGTGTTCCAACAACTTGATTATATATATATATATATATATATATATATATATATATATATTTTTTTTTACAAAATAGTGCTCAATGTAAATTTACAGAGCATTAATATTATAAATTAATTGATTAATTAAAAGCGTTTGCTTGAGGATTAAATGGAACTAATGTCTTTAATTTAATTACAAATTTAAATTCGGAGCTTTCAGCTTCCATTTTTGAAACATGGTTAGAACTGTGTAGCGAAAAAAAACATATTTTAAATCAATTAATTTATAATATATATATATATATATATATATATATATATATATATATATATAAAGGTGTTCCAATAACTTGATTATATATATATATATATATATATATATATATATATATATATATATGTATATATAATCAAGTTCCAATAACTTGTTTATATATATATAATCAAGTTCTTGGAACACCTTTTATATATATATATATATATATATATATATATATATATATATATATATATAGAATGTTCCAATAACTTGGACCGATTTTAGATGTGAATTAAGTTTATGCGTCTAATGATTTTTTTCTTTTTCTTTCAGATTTAACAACTTAAGCCTTTGGCAATTTCAACAGTGGAAAGATTAACAATCAAACAATGTGTTAAATTTATCGAAGCCTATTACGAAAATGGACGTTCAAAGAGAAATGCCTTTCGCGCACTTCGCGATTTTTTTTTTTTTGACAACATAATCGACCAACCAAGAATGCAATTGAAAACGATGTAACGTTGTCGGGGAGAGGTTCAATTGCTCGCGATGACGAATAGTGGGGTCTGGATCTTCGGCCACATTCTCGTGCACTTCAGTAATGTTTTCAGCTGAACGGCGTAAACGAGCGCGCAGTGGTGTTTTCACGTCTGTCACCGACACAGTTTGTTTGAATTTACGAACAATTTTCCAAAAATCGCGAACATGATAAACAAAATCCATGAGTAGACACCGTTGAAGGCTCTCACTTTGGATCACAAAATTTTCATTCAATGTTTGGATCAGGCGATATCTGGGCCATAAACTTTCCAGTCTTGATTGAGTTAAAAAAAATGTCTACGCGGCATTTTGGTTGGTGAATTATTTCTCCCTTTTCCACTGACGAAACGTCGCAGTCCCCTACCTACTCTATCGCTATTTCCATGGCAAATGTTCAAACGAACTATACTCGTCAGTTTCACTAGTTCAGACATTCACGGCTAAGACCCACCCTGCCACGAACACCGAGAGAAATCATTCTCATCCTTTTCGTATTCCATTAATAAAGAAGGAAGATGTACTCGGATGGCTTCTCCCCAAGAATCACCAATTTTCGGAACAGACTCCGGAGGTATTTCCGCAATCATTACAGTCCTAACCTCAATTCTAGGGTCAACCATTGTCTTACCATTGTCTTAAGAGGGGCGTATTCAACCATTGATAATTTTGTGGCAATACGCACTTAAAGGTTTTAGGCAGTTTTGATCAACATTTCTTTTCATGGTTAGCCGTACGGAATTGTAAATGTCGGACTACCTTACACTTAAGGGAAATAATAACAATAATAATATTCATTAAGAATTTATTACAGAAAATATCAAGTTTTACGGAAACATTGTTAACATGTATTTAGTTACATAGCAAATAAATAAAAATAATATAAATTTTGATGCTATACTCGATTTGTTGTTAGGTATTTTTCATTTTCTTCTTTGTTATTGGCTGCATTCTAGAATATTTTGGCTGAAATGCTAAGTTTCCTAAGTTGAACAAAATGGAGTTATTTCGTTTACGCTTTGTTACCTCTCTTTTCCATTGTTTTTAGATTGCTTTCTTCCAGTCATTTTGATTGGCAATGGCGAAATTCTGAAATTTAGAATGATCTTATTCCATTTCAAAAATAAAGCCTGTAAAAAGGAATATTTTAAATTAATATACGACCAAAAATATGAAGCTTTTTACAAAACACCTAAATGATTTCACTATAATTATGTAACAATAATGTAATGATATTCCACAGATAAATCTACGGTTTATGTTCCCTCAACTTATCGGATGGTTACGAACTATAAACTTAAATTGAGATAGAAATATTGTGTAATTGACTTTAATTTTTTTGTAAAATATTTGGATATGATATAAAAAATGATCTATAGTGAAAAAAGCAATTTTCGATTTTTTGTTGAATATCCCCCTCCTCCGCCGGACGTGTGATATAATCTGCACTTTTTACCATTTTTCTTACGTCCATATAACAGCCTCATTCAGTAAGGCCCTACCTTGACTCGCTCTTTGGCTTTTATCAGGGGATCAGTCAGCAAAAACAAAAACAATAAAAATCATTCACACATGGATTTTGGTGGTATTTCTTTTGAAAAAAAAATGGCGTTAGGTTCTTGACTGCCCGGAGTTTAACAGTTGAAAAAATTTAGACATTCATAATGAACTGAAAATGATTAGTTAATTTTTTTTACGATTTATTAAACCTTAGCTGGTTATTTAAATTCGAAACATATTTTTTAGATTGTATTGCGTTTTGTGTTGACTCTGGGTCGCAACGCTACTACATAGATAATATTAACGAAAAAATGATTTGTTTTTCTTACTCGTTTTTATTAGAGGAGAGTGACAGACGTGGCAGCTTGGATTCTATGAGGCAGCGGGAGGAATGGCATCAAGGGAACACATGAGGTTCGTTGGCTTAGCGTCCATCCGCGTGTTGTCTTAGCCTGTCTCTCGAACCTGCGTGTGGGAAGCGTATCGACTCTTCAAAATTCTTGTAACCCATTGTTGAATTCGCGCCGTTTTAGAGTTATATCCAAAAACCAGACAAAGGCAATCCATCACTGTTAGAATACCGCACCCACGGGGTATTCTTGTGACATTATAAAGAATCAGTGGTGGTAATTGAAAAGAAAGTGACGCTATCGTGATTCTGGTGGTTTGGAATTAGAATTAAAAGACTTCATGCGAAAAAACCGTATGGAATTGGAGCATTGATAGGGTTGAAAAAACCTTAAGCAAGAAAAAGTTTAAATTGAGAAATAGGAATTGAAATATGAAAAGAGGAAAATTGATTTTTTTTTCTTTCTGATAAAGAAAAACGTACATAAGAATGGGTTCCCGAAAAAGGCCGGAATGTAAAACAGTAGAAAAATTTGAAGTAAATAATTTTGTGTTTGAAAAGTTGACTGTGTTGGCATTTGAAGGTCATTGTCGGCCGAGGACCGAATTTAAATAAAGCCAAAAATGTAAACAATGGAATTTGGAATTGGGTCGGATTTGGAAATCGGCAAATTGCCATTATAAAATAATCTTTAAACACAAATTTGTTGACAAAAAAAAATTGTTTGATTAAACGTCCGATTGTCGAAAAATGTGGAAACAGATTTTATTGTTTTGAAATACCAGACTGCTTTGTTTATGGTCGATATCATGTCTCCAGTGTTGGAGAAAATAATTAATTGAGGAATAAGTAATAAGCTTTGATGGGTAGTAAGAGTTGAGCGAAATGTATATAAACCGAACGATCGGTTGAAGCCGGCATTAGGAGATACCGTTGGAAAGGCTAAGACGAATCAACAGCGATCGAGTGTTGCTGTTGTACCCCACGTGATCTACCAACGAGGTTGCCCTCGTGTGAATGTTTAACCCGCTCCAAATTTTTGAAGCAAGAGATACAGTTTCACGATATAGAGTCGAACGGGAAGAGTTAATTTTGTTGTATCAACGATTGCATAAACAAATTGAAAATTAACACAGCGACCTCTTTCGTTATTGGTCATGATATTTGTGTTTTCACTGGCGGAAGCATTCTTGTTCTTTTTTATAGCACGGTTGCGCCAACTTGATTCAGCGCCTAAGTGCGGACGAAAGTTCGATCTTCACTGCACTGTGATTAAAGAACACAACGTGGGCAGAGCAGATGAATGAACGAAGCGGTCAACAGATAACCATCAGTTGTCTGGCGCCAGTACTGACCAGTGTGGAACAACCCGGTCCTGACAATTGCTGACCATCCTTTTTTTTTACAGTAAGGCTTACCCATTACAAGGCCCGGGGGACATTCAAGGGTAACGTTAGGAGGCAATTTGTGCGGGTAGGTGTGGAAGATAACGGTCAAACCTAGCCTTGAACAGGTTGAGATCGTAGTGACCGAGCGAAAATCATCTTGAGAGTCGGTTCCACAGAGCAGTGTTCCGAAGAAAGAATCTGTTAGAGTGGAACTTCTCACAGATGGAATACGGAAAGGGATGTGGGTTGTTTGTTACTGCATAACTGTCCCTGGACTTCGTATTCTGTAACGCTTGTAAGAGTAAGTCATTTTTTGTAAGTGAATATTGCATTGATACTTTTCTTTGGAGATAACAATACTTTTTTTCAGGTAAAAGTTCTACTATTTAACCAATAACTGCAGGGGAGAGGGGAGAAGATAGATCCATACCTTCCCTAGGTGTATTTTCGCGTAAAAGAATTAAAGGAACTCGGCTGGAAATCGAACTCAGCTCTCCGATTTCGAATTCCGAGCCGCCATTGTTTACACCACCGACACATATCCGTCAAGACATAATCACAAGAAGACTGAAAATTAACATCTTATATACGAAGATTTATTTCAGCTAAAGCGAGAAAATAATTCCAGGCTTTTTTTTCCAGCTTCCTCTTTTGTTCAATAGTCATTAGAGGAAATAATAAATCATACCATAAAGGAGTTTGGGGAGGGGGGAGAAAAAGAGAAAACGATGAAAGAAAAAAAAGTGATTTAGTGATGTAATTCTTGTTAAATAACGACATGTTTATTCATGATATTCACAATATATTTCTAAAATGATTCTCGTCTCCCGGAAGTAAAACTATTTGATGCGCATGCGTCCTGATGCGCATTCAGAGAGGCACATATATCGAACTGAAGTAGAAATCTGTTGGCATTTAAAATGCGAATTTCTTAAAAGTTATTAAATTGGAAGACAAAAAAAAAAAAAAAAAAAACTACTGATATGAATTTAAATTATCCATCACTTCGTTTTAAAAATAATTCTTATATTTCATAAAGTTTACTCTGGATTAAAGCCTTTTGTCAGATAAGGTTGAGAGGATTTTAGCAGTTGTAATATTCTAATTCAATTATTTCTTAAATAAAAAAAGAAAGATAAACCCGAAAAGAGAAGAAATTTGATGTAAATTGTATCTCGATTCTCTTCCTTTATATATGAGTATAATGTAAATACATTGACAATCAGGAAGAAAGGGATTGTCAGTGGTCAAGAATGAATGCAAGCATTACTGATAGAATAGGGCTATTATATGTATAATGTAAATGCATTGCTAATGATTTTATTATAGGAATGCATTGAAAATCAGGAAGAAAGGGATTGTCAGTGGTCAGGAATGAATACAATCATTACTGATAGAATAGGGCTATTAATTGTATAATGTAAATGCATTGCTAATGATTTTACTATAGGAATGCATTGAAAATCAGGAAGAAAGGGATTGTCAGTGGTCAGAAATGAAGACAAGCATTACTAATAGAATAGGGCTATTATATGTATAATGTAAATGCATTGCTAATGATTTTACTATAGGAATGCATTGAAAATCAGGAAGAAAGGGATTGTCAGTGGTCAGAAATGAAGACAAGCATTACTAATAGAATAGGGCTATTATATGTATTTTACTATAGGGCTGCATTGAAAAGGAAGAAAGGGATTGTCAGTGGTCAGGGACAGAGACCCGGATTATTGGTAGAATAGGGTTATTATATGTTCTTTTGACCACTTCAATCTTCTATTCCAATCTTCTTTTCGTTAATGATGTCTTTTCCTGCTATACGCACGTGTTTGACGTTTCTATTGTAATACTCCGCGTACCGCACCGATTGAAACCTCGATGCTAAGAGGTCTGACTGCTCATTGGTCTGACTTTTAATCTGTGATTGCCTGTTGAAACCTCACAATCTTTCTTTCATCTAACTTTCGTCGTTTTCTACTGGACTTTCCAGTTATACTCGTACAACATCAACAAATCACTTTCGATGGTTTGAACACTATCTCCGGAAATTCCCAGCCTCCTGACTATCTGTCGTTGAATCTTCTTCCCCTTTAAATTCACAATCTTTGTTTCAGCAGAAACTTTAGCCACTGTTTGAGTGCAAAAACAAAGACTAATGTTAAACTCTAATGACTTGCCAAACCATTTTACAATTGTAGTGATATACAGATATTGAACTGCTGACCTGAACTTTCTACGCTGAAGCTACAAGGGCTGCGAATGCTTCACATAAAACACATTAACAAAGTTCACACTATAACATTTTAATGAATATTTCGTTGCGTATACAATTTACGTCTAATACAAGAAACTCTTGTTTGAAACTTTATGTTTGTTAATCTTTGTTTTAATAAATGTTATCTTTGCATTGCAAATCAATTGGTCTGTTATTTTGTGTATGTAGTCTTCTTTACTATCTTCTATATCATGTACTATAACATTTTCCCGTAAGAAACCTTACGCATATGATTATTAAAGTAGCTAATCACTAAACATGTAGTGAACAAAACAAGATCTAGATTTAAAATTCAAATGTTAAGCACTGACTCATTGATTTTGTTAGAAATTAAAAAGACTCGAATTTACAAACTTTGTTTAACACACACGCAAAAGCGAATCCAAAACAAAACTCGTGAAATTTCCCACCTTGATGCGAAATGTCTTTCAGCCAATAGAAAACTAGAAAACATTTGAAAACAAAATTCAAATAATCTTCAATTCTCAGAAACAAAATTCTTTTACAGACCTTTTCGTGAGCCGACGCGCAGTTTGTTCGTCGTCCAATGGAAAGACCCGAATCATATCCGGGAGTGAATTCCCAAATGACCTTTTCAAGCCCCACAAGCAAAATAAAAGACGGGCTAGTTCGCCTGTCACCAGAGAGAAGGAGACGAGCGTATTAATATGTCCCTTGACAAACGTCCATCGATCGTTATTATTATCTCTACCTTTCTCCCTCACCTCTTTTATACTTGATAAACGAACGGAACATTTTAAGACTGAGCGATTACTTCAAAGACATTCCTACCCTACAATAACGCTCATACATACATACATACATACATACATACATACATACATACACACATACGTTCCTGCCTACGTACACATAAACTCATTCTTGTAAGGACTACTACGAACATTTTGACGACCTTGTATCAACCAAAATACATTAATTTTATTTGAAAAGACCTTAATTGATTTACATATATATAAATTTGTTGTTTCACTTTACAATTTGATTTTCTTGTTTTATACCCCTCTTATGGTGAACTGTCTAACTAACAAGGCCAAATCAAATTAATCTATTTCAATACTCATACACTTCACTATAGCTGATAACCCACTATAAATACTCATGTTTGCACTGGAATCTCAAATGGTAGACATAGGTTCAGCATAGAATTAGAATCTGTTTAGTGCAGCATATCTTCTGTTACACGGCAACTACGAAAGTGTAACGCAATAACTTTTTCCATTCTTCAATACCCACTGCCACGACTAATAAAACTAGGTACCTTCACAGATTCGCGGTACCTAAGGTTTAAACCAGGTACCTCCACAGATTCGCGGTACCTAAGGTTTAAAACTAGGTACCTCCACAGATTCGCGTTACCTAGAGTTTAAAACTAGGTACCTCCACATATTCGCGGTACCTAAGGTCTAAACTAGGTAACTCCACAGATTCGCGGTACCTAAGGTTTAAACTAGGTACTTTCACAGATTCGCAGTACCTAAGGTTTAAAACTAGGAATCTCCACAGATTCGCAGTACCTAAGGTTTAAAACTAGGTACCTCCACAGATTCGCGTTACCTAGAGTTTAAAACTAGGTACCTTCATATATTCGCGGTACCTAAGGTTTAAACTAGGTACCTCCAAAGATTCGCGGTACCTAAGGTTTAGAAGGAATTTCAAAAATTAAAAAAAAAGTTTTTTTTTTAAGTTTTTTAATTTGGTTTTAATTTCAAGCTAATAGATTAAATTTAATATTTCCAATAACCAAAATACTTTACTGTATTTCAAAAACTAATTTAAATTGACAAGAATGAGTTTTTTTTTTGGGGGGGGGGCTCAAAATTTGATTTTAGCGCCATTTTTAGATCATGCTTATTGTAATTCTGTTGATTTAAAAATCTTCCAAAAATAAAATATACTTTTCTGAAACTTTATTTGAGGAATATTAGCTGATTTAAAGTATAAATAATCTGATTTAAAACAAGTATTATTTACTTTAAAATATCCCAGAAATGCATTTTTTTTTACCCGGAAAGTAGCTGTTTATTTAAGGTGTTGACGTGCTGACAGACTGATGACAGATTTAATATTATTCTACGGGGACTTTATCTGTAAAACATATCTGGAGAAAAGGACGTGCGCTCTCTTTTTATATAATTTTTAAGTACTCAGTAATCTTCAAAATTTAGGAAAATATTCTCTGTAATTTACTGTTTTATTGAATTTTAGATATTTTAGCTTTAAATTTACTAGTTATTGCTCTTATTTTCTAATAATGCCGTGTATGGACCTCCGTATATACAAAAATCAGCACGTTTATACATACAAAATATTATTGTTTTTGCTAAACTTTTCTATTCATAATTAGCAAATATAGTCTTTACTTAATAATATCATCTGAAAGGGTGAAATTAATACAGAATTTTAAAAGAATTTTAAACTTTATAAATTATTCTAATTAAAATAAAAAAGGAAACAATTCTTGTAAAAATCTATTATTCATCGAAAATTGTTTTTTAAGACAATAATGTCCTTAGTATATCTTATTTATAAAAGCAATTAAAGGCTTTTCTTAGTAAATAATGTCCTAGTTTTATTGCATTTTCATTTTACGATTCCGAGCAGAGTGTCGGTAAATGGTGCTTCTGTTCAACAAAAACAAATTGATGATTTAAATTCTCCAAGGACTCCTGCTTTTAACTAATATAAGTATGAAAAGGCTGAAATTTTAATTTCTCCAAATTTCATAAAATTATGTAAATAACGGATGTACAAAATATTTTTATCAAAATTTTCTAAAAATAAAAATTTCTAAAATAATTTAATTCATTTGAGAATAAGTCCTGAAAATTTCATTAAAATCCGGCATGTATTTGATTTCTCCAAGAATTTCCAAATCAAGGGGTTTTTAACGGTAAAAAAGACGGTAAAACTTCTTATACTAATCTTTGCGATCCTCGCCCCACCCCACTGACGCAAGTAAAACAATATTTTTAAACAAAATTTCAAATGTGGTAGAAAAAAATTTAAAAAAATAATAAAATAAAAAATATTTTGGTATTTCCTCTTAATAATAACATAAAGGTTTTGACGATAAAACTTTGTTTTTATCAAATTTGGGACTTTTTTTCCATCACGTCATGCCCTTTTGCAAAGAAATAGTGGAGGTACCTAAAAAAAAAAAAAAATACTGGTAAACAATCTTAGCTTCTTAATAAAGGTGTATAATCATTTTATGTAGTTTTCCCAAAACTTTTACGCACCAGTGTACGATTGATTGCCGCTACCTAACATCTGATCAAATGACCAATCACGTGAATACATTTTGGGACACCATCTTGGTTGGATCGAGAACTTTTTAGCACCTCCTCATAACTTTTAAAAGTGCTACAAACATTCAAACAATAGTTTACACTATTCTTTCTTTTTGTCTATAATACAACGTTACAGCCGAGCCATTTTACAGTCTTCTTTGCGTGTACGTGACGTAATGGATAGAGGCTCTGCATGAGAAATTAGAGAGCCGAGTTCGAGCTCCAGTCTACTTCGTTATCTTCTTTTATGCACAAATACCATTTAGAAGGATATGAATCCGTTTCATCCCCCTAAACTATGGGCTAAATAGTAGGCCATGTACCTGGAAAATCATTGTTATCCTCAAATAAATGTTAATGCAATATTCACTCGTAAAAAGAAGGATAAAATATGTTTCGGCTTTAAATAACCTACAAAGGGTTGATAAGCCGTCAAAAACAAATCAATCTTTGTACCGTTGATAATTTAAGAAAAGTAATAAACACTCCAAGTAGCATTTAGTCTGATCCTTACTCCGACCTTCTTTTTAAAGCAGCCAAAGACAGGAAGTTGTGGAGAGCCATGATTGCCGGCATCTTGAAAGGATATAAGATATGAAAGAAGATTATTATGTAGTAATCTGAAGTAGGGGATCAATTTATTACTTAAATCAATAGAAAATCGACACCCCACTTTATGTCCAGTAGAAACATTAATAATAGTTTACAGACGCCTTTAAAGATGACGTCATATATTATTATTATTATTATTATTAGATTTCCACATGTGAGGCTTTCAATTATATTGAGGTGTAGTAATATGGGGGATCAGTTTACTATTTTTTAACAATAGAAAACTGAATCCCCACATTCTGACCAGGATAGCACACCTAATGCAAAAGATTTAGAGTGAAAGAACGTGTAATTTATTTAAAGACTTTGCGTGATGGGTAAAAGGGCAAAAGATCGTAAAGTATTAAAGAATAACTTAAAGTAGCAAAGAATAGGAACTTGTGGAGAGCCATGATCGCCGACGTCCTGAAAGGACGTAGCATATGAAAGGAAAATCATTGAAAATAACAAATATCGTCAAATGGTCTGATAAAATAATTCATGAGTTAATTGTAGATGATGAAGGTAGGAGATTCATTTATAAATATTTTAATTTGCTACAGGCCGGATGTTATTCGCAGTTTGTCATTTGGTAGTCACCCATTAAGATAATGAGTCGATGTTTCTGAGAATGTTTGCCGGGTTTATATTCTACAAGGCAAAAGAGGTCTTTAATAAATAAAAATAAAAGAACAAACTCAAAAAGAAAAAGGCTGGTGACAAACTTGTATACTTATATTGGCGTGGATCTTAGGGGTTAAAATGAAAAATCGATTTACCCACCCCAAAAAGATTAATGGAGAATAATAATAACAAAGAAACACATGGGTAATTTTAACAAAACAAAATAAGGACTTTATTCACAAATTTACACGCTTCAATTTGTGTCAGTAGCTCATGTCAGGAAAATAAATTAGAACTTTTTAAAAGTCCGTAGTTTTAATGAATTGCCCTGAAAAGAAAATTTTCATACAACAGATTAAATAATCTGACACAAAATATTAAAAAAATGTTTAAAACAAAGGTAAGGGACTTCGTTGCCCACCGAATGGATATATGGTTGCATAAATTTAAAGTAGACGACGAGAGATAATTTGAAATACTTAGCTTTCTTGGATTGTCGAGAGAAAGTTCTTTGAAGTGCCACGTGCTTGGTTAAAAGCCGATAATATAATTGGCGAGTAATTTGACACTGGCGAAAACTTCAACGCCGGACGCGGTGAACAGAAACGTAACCTTTCACATGACTTCCAGACACTCTCCTCTTTTTTTTAATTCTTCTCCTCACTTTATGTCAAAAAGAATTTAACATAGAGTCGCTACTATATTTTATTTTTTCTTCTTAGCTCTACAGATAATTTCTGTGAACACAAGGTTTTCATTAGTCCAAAACAATTTCACATAGGCTCGCGAATTTATTTCCACCTTCTTTCAGGTCATCGATCAATTTGTGTGAAGGCAAGGTTTTCATTGGTTTCACACAGGCTCATGAATTTCTTTCCTCTGTCCTTGAAGGGAGTGGATAAAGAGGGTGATTATTATTTCACTCATCAGTTCTGCTTATTTCCAGCCATAGTTTCTTTCTTCTTTGATGCCATATTTTGGAAAAATGGGTCCTCTGTTCTCCCATTCGTATTGTATACCTAAAGAAGGCTGTAAAATCGGTCGGTCGAAAGGTAGAGAAATATCCCTTGTGACCTGCGTGAAATTTGAAAGCACCTCCTCAAGTATACTTATGATGTGTTTAAATGACACGAACGTCTTCGAATGTTGACTGTGTAGTAAATACAGATATTATTTTGGCCGCTGTGTAGAAAATAGGTCTTTGAAAACAATCATCTATCGATTCTGTGCTTCTCAACCTTTTCTTCCTTGTCGCCCATAAAACAAAAAAAAAATACCCACATAAGTACAAATAGAAATTCCATATAGCAGGAAGTATATTTTATTTAGAAATGCAAAATATAGTCGAAAATATAATGACTACATTGTTCCTGGCGTCTCCAGCTCCATTTTTGACCCAAGGGGCCCATGTTTTTGAAACATTGGATTAGATCGTCATTTTTCAAATACAGAATGCGGCAAAAGTAACGCCCTTTTTTTCGAGCTGGGGTTGCTAGGTGGAACTGGAGCCGTGGCCGGACATTATAATAAAAATAGTAAACAACCAATACTTTAAGTATTTAATTAGCAGTATTATAAGGTAGAATAGGACTAATAATTACCACTGAATTTCAAATGATTTAAATTACTAAATCTAAATTTAAACTTAAAAGTTTTCTTATTTCAATATTTGTTTATTGAAATTAGTATTTTTAAAAATATTTGAGTGAATTTGGGTAAAAAGTCGGAGCTAATTATTTAGATTCATATTTAACATTAAGATAAAAGCTAGTTCATCCCTTTAAGATAATGATCATTAAAAGCTAAATTGAAAGATCTTTCATATCATAAAAGCTTAAGATTTTTACTGTAGTAAAATGTGCTTTTTCTCAAAATACTTATCATCTTACAGTAATAGTTGAAGTAAAATATAATATATACAGAATAGATTTTTAAAAAAGCCTGTAAAAAAAAAATATAAATTAATACAATAAATAAATATAAATATATATAGCACATTACGATAAAGAGTGTGACATATATGTAAGTATGCCACTACATTTTCAGCTAAATGTCCATTCGGTTAAATGTCCGTTGGCCAAATGTCCGTTGGCCAAATGTCCCAGTACCACTTGGAGCAAGTGAGTGTCCTTCACGATAACCAGACCTAACACCAGTAGACTTATGCTTATGGGATGTACCGAAAAATCTTGTTACAGGTTTAAACCGAAAGCAATTCCTGAATTAAAACAACCAAATTCTGTTAAATTTTCTTCAATTAATGTGTAGAAACGTGTCAAATGGTTTGTAGAAGTGTTGCTAATCGGTTTTTTTTTCTTAAATCACTGTAATGTACATTTGTTCAATAAAAGATAATAAACAGAAAAAGGGCGTTACTTTTGCCGCACCCTGGATTTCAGTACAAGGACCACACCGAATATTTCACACATATTCGTCGATCAAAGGACAAAAATTAAGTCCTAAAAAATGAATGAATTAAATTTAAATGAGTTTCTTTTCACTATTTACATTATTCGGACTATTGTCCTCGTTTTTGTTGCCATATTTATCACAACGTTTCGGGCGTTGTACGCCCCGGCCTTCTTCAGGAGGTTGGAATGTCGAACTGAAAACTTTAATTCGCCCACTGGGTTACACTGTTCTAGTCCCATGTGCCATGTCTAAGAAAGACATGTCGAAATAAAGTGTTCAGTTCGACATTCCAAACAGAGCGTACAACACCCGAAACGATGTAATAAATATGGCGACAAAGATGAGGACAATTGTCCGAATAATGTAAATAATGTACATTATACCTCATCTCAGAAATATAGACAGATACTGAAAGGCCGAAACGATGTAATAAATATGGCGACAAAGATGAGGACAATTGTCCGAATAATGTAAATAATGTACATTATACCTCATCTCAGAAATATAGACAGATACTGAAAGGCCGAAACGTTGTAATAAATATGGCGACAGAGATGAGGACAATAGTCCGAATAATGTAAATAGTGTACATAATACCTCATCTCAGAAATATTGACAGAATTTCTTTTTTTCGGATTTTTTCTGTAATCCACATGATTCTCAAACATTTGAAAGATTTTAGAATAGGCCGACTGAACCACAATAGAACCTTAACCATAAAAGGTCCATATTCAAATTGGATACTTGCAGAATCGGCTATAAACACAACCGATGCTTACCTTTTGAGTCTAGTAAATCTGACCACTGCCTAAATTTTAGCTAAATCGGGCATATATCTACGTTTTTGACTAAACCGTGCCTACGTATAAAATTTTGCCTCTAGCCTAATCGATGTCTATGTTTCTGAACCTGGTGAAAGCTGAAGCTGTGTTTAACTTTTGAGATTCCATTGTAAAACCAGACATATGACTATCTTTTTTAATCTAGTTTAACACGGGCCAATATTTGCCTTTTTGATTCGAGTGTAAAACCAGGTCTATACCTAAAGTTTTGCCTCTAGCCGAACTTAGGTCTACATTTTTGACTGAAGAGTAAAACCAGACATATGTCTATCTTTTTCATATTAGACACGTGTTACCTTTTTGATTCGAGTGAAAAACCGGGGCTATGTCTACCTTTTTGATTCTTGTGTAATCCCAACCTTTTTGATTCAACTGTAAAACCGAGTATAAGTTTAATTTTTTGATTCAATAGTAAAACCGGACTTGATTCTAGTGTAATTTCAACACTTGTCTACCTTTTTGACACAAGTGTAAAACCGGGACTTTATCTAACATCTTGTCTAGTTTTTAGATTTAAGTGTAAAAACGGACCTTTATCTCCCTTTATGATTCTGGTGTAATCTAAACCTGTGCTTACCTTTTTAATTCGTGTGTAAAACTGGCCTATATCTACTTATTTGTTTCTGGTGTAATCTGAACCATTGTTTAGCTTTTAGATTCGAGTGTAAAACCGGGCCAATGTCTACTTTTTATTCTGGCGTAATCTCAATACGTGACTACCTTTTTGATTCGAGTATAAAACCGGGTTTATGTATAACTTTTTTATTCTGGTGTAGTCTGAACACGTATCTAACTTTCTGATTTGAGTGTAAAAACGGGGTTATATCTAACTTTTTGATGCAAGTGAAAAAAAAGTAGGCCTATGTCAAATTTTTCTTTCTGGTGTAACCTGAAACCGTGTCTACCTTTTTGACGAGTGTAATCTCACGATGTGTCTACCTTTTGATTCGAGTGTAAAATCGGGCGTATGTCTACTTTATTGATTCTGCTGTAATATGAACCCGTGTCTACATTTTTGACTAGAGCGTTAAACCGGGCCTGTGTCTACCTTTTTAATTCTGATGTAATCTGTACTGGTGTCCACCCCTTTAATTCGTGTGTAAAACCGTGTCTGTCTCTACTTATTTGTTTGTAGTATAATCTGAGCCCGGGATTACCTTTTTGATTCGAGTGTAAAACCAGGCCTATGTCTACTTTTTAGTTTCTGCTTTAATCTGAACCCATGTCTACGTTTTAGATTCGAGTGTAATAAGGGGGCCTATGTCTATCTTTTTATTCTTGTGTAAGCTGAACCCGTCTCTCTTTTTTTTATTGAGCGTAAAACCCGGGTTACGTCTGCCTTTTTTGAGTGTAAAATCGCACATATATCTATTTTGATTCTGGTATAGTCTGAACTCGAGTCTACTTCACTTTTTTTAATTCGAATAAAAAACTGCTCCTATGTCAACTGATGTAATCTGAACGCGTGCCTACATTTTTGACTCAAGTGTAAAACCGAGACTAGGCTTACCTTTTTTGATTCTGATATAATCTCAACACGTCTCTACCTTTTTTGACGCAAGCGTAAAACAAGGCCTATGTCTACCTTGTTAATTCTGGTGTTATCTCAGTACGTGTTTCCCTTTTTAACACTTTGCATAAAACCGGGACAATGTCTACCATTTTGATTTTGGTGTAATCTGAACATGTCTACCTTTTTGATTCTTGTGTGATCTCAACCTTTTTTATTCAACTGTAAAACAGGGAAAAAGTCTAATTTTTTTATTCGATTTGAATGCAAAACCAGGACTATGTTTACTTTTTTGATTCTGGTGTTATCTGAACCTGTGTCTAAATTTTTGATTCGTGCGTAACACCGGGCCTATGGCTATCGTTTTGATTCTGCTGTAATCTCAACCTTTTTGATTCGAATATAAAACCGGACCTTTGTCTACATTTTTATTCTGGTGAGTCGAGTGTAAAACCGGGGCTATGTCTACCTTTTGGATTCGAGTTTAAAAGCAGGCCTATGTTAACTTTTTTGTTTCTGGTGTAATCTGAATCCGTGTCTACCGTTTTGACTGGAGTGTAAAACAAGGTCTATTTCTACCTTTTTGATTCTGTTATAATCTGATGTAGTAATTTGAAGGGTGCCTCATTTTATTGCTTGAAAACAATAGAAAATCGACACTCCACTTTATGTACAGTAGAAATTGTTTATTCCTTTATAACAACAGGTTGATTTCAAACCTTACTGAGTGCTCCACATTTTCAGCCATGTGCCACGTCTAAGCTACGCTTAGAAAATCATTTCGAGCACTCCGACGTGGTGTGATGTTTAACAAGCTTCTCTAGCCGGATCAATTATGATTGATTAGTGAGTTCGATCCTCACTGGGTGCTCCGCATTTTTTGGCCTTGTGCCACATCTAAGCTATGCTTAAAAAATCCCTATTTATAACAACAGATAACCAAAGGCAAGTGAATCAAGGACGGAAGCGAATAAATTATTTAAAGAGTTTGCGTGATGGATGGTAAAGCGTCAAAGATTACTTAGGTTAACAAAGAAACAGGAAGTTGTGGAGAACGATGATCACCTGCCCATGAAAGGTCATGACACATAAAAGGCGAAAGAAAAATGAGTGAAAATGACACAGATTATTAGCGAATGGTGTGACAAAATAATTTATGAGTTAATTTCAGATGAGAGAAGCAGACGATTCATTTATAAATATTTTAACATACTGCAGGCCGGATGGAATGCTGTGGCTGGCCGGATGTGGCCCGTGAGTTGTACTTTGAAAATCGCTGTCTAAGACAATTAGTCGATGTTTCTGTGAATGTTTGTCGATGTTCCTGAATATTTTATTAAATTGGCCCGTGTTGGTTTAATTTGCTTAAGCCACATAAAATCCACTGAAGTTTGGTAAGAGTAACAGTTATATATATAAAAAAGATTCTATATCCCTCCAGAACACGGTCATGGCTCTCCGATGCTTCTTTTGCTATAACAAATGGTCACGCTTTTAAATCATTTTGGTTTATTCTCAAACCTACGTTGTTTATTATCTTCATCAACGTCCTTCGCGATGTTATCAGTTTCCAACGAGGTATTTATGCTAATAACACAACTATTTAAATTAATTCTAGGTCCGATAGGCCCGACAAAGTAAAACTGGGAGCTCTCTTGAAAACGCGTTGTTAAAGTTAACTTGGGCAAGAAATGGGTTGTAAATTTTAATGCCCGGCCTCCTGTGCTGTGATCAGGTTAATAGGAGTAGATAGGCTCACCTATCGTCCGGCTCGCATTCCTTTCATGTTTACTGAACAGGGGTAGAAGATTATCTTTAGTTTCCTGTTTAGAATATGGTTTACGGGTTCCTTCTTCTATGGCCATAATGATCTGTCTTAATCTATTGGTGATAAAACTAACCAGTGGCGGCGACATTCCATTATGAGGGTAACGGATTATCAGTTCGCTGGCAGCTATATCTGATTGGTAGTAAAGAGTTCGAACCCTTTGATTTCGCTTAGAGAGGTTTCTCTGATCAACAGTCGTATAATATCGGAGTATTTGGAGTGCCATGTCGCGCATGGATAGGTGTTCCTGCATGTATTTCCGGAGGGCAACCCCGAGGCCACATTATGATCTAGTCTCCGCCAGGTTCTGCCGAGTTTGTATTGCCAATGACAACAGATGGTGATAATTATGTTGGCCTGTTTTTTCTCCTCAAAACAAATCTTATGAGAAATACAATGAAAAGAAATTCGAGAAAAACAGTATAAAAATGCCACCTACCCGCTTCAACCTTTTTTTTTTTTTTCGCTAATTTTCGGGGTATCCGTTCCAACTTCTGCAGTGTAGAATCTTTTTCCTTGGAACAATTGCAGTCCTGGGTATGACGATAAACTACATCCACGTCCTGAGTAAGACGATGAACTACGTCCAGCAGCAAGGCCTCTGATCAAGAGGTTTTGAGGAGTGTGGAACCACTCCTTAATTGCTGGTGTTCCCAGGTCCACCCTGACCCAGGGTGGTAGCACCTGTTAGGGTCCCAGCTATGGATAAACAGTTAACACCCAAACATAAAAATTTTGTCGGCATTAAATAACCCATAAAGGTTGATATGTCGTAAAACAAAAACCAAAATCAAGCGAAACCAAACCTTGGAACGATCTCTGTGAAAGCAATTTGTCTCGGTCGATCTTACTTTCTGCCGAAAAGATTCCAGCATTCACATGTTTGGATTTGTTGTTTACATCCGGGATAATCTTCCAATTGTAAAGGAATTGTCACTCGAGTCCCTAGAAACCTGCTTCATACGCCTTCGACTTTCGCTATTACACTGTTAGCTATCCCCTTTTCCTTTATCGCTCCCCCTCTTCTCAGGACTGCGGTATATTAGGCATAATCTCTGGCTATACAAACGGCACTCTCTCTCACTCCATCTGCAAACAACCTTGTCTTCAATGATTTTAATGCACACTACGACACACGATGTTGCTGGTATTCAAATATCATTTTTTTTCCATTGCTCGATCCCTTGCTCAAATTGTGGATTTTCCGACTTGTTTCCCTAGCAAATACAAGAAAACAATTTTCTGTTTGATTTATTTCTTACCTCCCCTCCTTGCTCTTGCCGGGCTTCACAACACTGTCCTCTTGGAAACTCGGATCACTCTGAAGTATCTAATATTTCATTGCAGTTATCTATTAAAGAGGAACCTTCTATTCATAAGATCTCTTTCCGTTACCAGCATGTTGATTTTTGTGATTCATTTCATGACTTTCTCTAAGATGATCCTAATGTAAATCCAAGAATCATGCGCCATAAAATATATAACAATTTCTAAAACTAAAAGAAAAATAATAAATAAAAAATTACATTAAAAAATTCAATAACAATATTAACAACATATTGCTACCAATGAATTCTCTGTTCCAGGCTATCTTTCCCTTTGTCAAAAAAATTCTAGCATTCATGTTGTGGTGTCCTCCCTCTAAAGAGTCTATATAGGACTCTTCCGCCTACTATAAGATTAGTAGGAGAGAAGGCCTTGGGGGAACAGTAGAATAGATTGAACGCTGGGTCATCCGACACACACTAACTAGTCGTGTAATATTCTTCTGTTGTACTTACTGTTGAATATATTATATATCTACAACACTTGTTTAATTATTTCTTTAACCATTTACTTAGTCACAACATCTTGGCGATGAGACTCATGCATTTCCAACGCTTGTGGATTGAAGAGTTCGCTGGTTTTCTTAGGCAGAATATAGTTAACAAACTACTAGAGGCCCGAATCAATGCTGAATTGTTTAAGCAACTCATATCGCATGGCTTTCTTGCAAGCAAGTAGTATAGCTTTCTTTATTCTAGGTCAACTGCTGATGTATTGACAATCATCGCGGAAAGAGTCTGTCAAGCATTATATATATATATATATATATATATATATATATATACAAACATATATATATGTGTGTGTGTGTGTGTGTGTGTGTATGTGTGTGTGTGTGTGTATGTGTGTATTTAGGAAGCAAATTCCCTTTTAACTATGTCTGATTAAATCAGACAAACATTATAAGTAGTGATGCTCGGGCTGTTGCTTTGGATATCTCGAAAGCGTTCGACAGGGTTTTGGCAGGGATTGGTCCTTGCATCTTAGTGGCATTATCGCCTTGCTTAAGATGAAATGATTAAAAGAAACAAAAACTGAATTAACCTGATTTTTGCTATCTAGGACTCAAGAGTTCGATCTGCCCTTCAATTGAAGCCATAACTAGCAATAGAAACGATTGATTCACAACTTTACCATTTAGGATCCGCTGACCTTGTCCTATGCAGAAACATTGCATCAAATCACATCCAAATTCAACAATAGTGCCACTCACCCCATCAGTCAACATGCTATACAGCGTACCGTATATTCTACAGGGGTTACATAAAGAATAAATACCATACTGTTACCACGATATCAGGGAACATCGTTTTCGGACACGCGAAGACTGCTGCTGTTTCCCTTAATAAGAAATCATGTTTTCAGCCTTCTCAAGCAGATCGCCAATTTTGTATGTGGAGGAAACTGCATGAATCTATAGATCCAGCTTTGAGCAGTATATTGTGCAAGCTGATAGTGACCCTGTGTTTTGTAAAGCATGTGGTGGATGACATTTGAAAATGTTGTTTCTCTTCACAGATCTGTCACCTATAGTTCTTGTTGAAGACCATATAAACTCGCAAACAAAACGTCAATAAGCTAGACACATCTCACCCCACCCCCGACGGAGCATGGATAGGTGTGGTCTCTCAAGGAGCTTTCTTGCCTTGAACCTCTATTGGGATTTAAGCTCATCCCAGGCATCATGAACTTGATCTAGTACTAAATGAGGAAAAAAATGAAAAAAATACCACCACAGTAAGTATTGTAGTATACATACAGACGATAATAGGTATGTCGCCATTCACATAAATACAGTAGTAAATACTGTATGTTGGTCTGCAGTTGGAGATTCGTTTTCATTGTATTGGTTAAACTTTCTGCCGCCAGGCAGAAAAGGACCCCCAGACGAGGATATGTCGAAGGGTGTCGTCTCGAGAAATAACTACCCGACCCCGTTTTTTACGGGGTCTACGGGGAATTTTTGGCCGAGCCTACGGGCTCAAATACCCCACATTAAATTCGGCCTTGTGCTACATCTGACCGTGTAGAGGGGTTGGTAGATATCCTGGAGATTTATTGTGGAATTCACTTGACTCACTTCTAGCAGTTGACTACTTCTTCTACGCGCCGCTAGCGAATCTTCTATGTGTTGTTCTTGTCCTAAGTATTATCGTTTATTACCAACCTTCGTTTGATTAATCTATTCAATAACCTTCCCTAGGTTACGACAGTAAGTATCTGACTCCCTCTGCTATGCTCTCTCTACAAATGCCAAATCAGGCCAAGAATGGATTATTGTTGCCATATTCGGGCTGGAGCTGTCCAGTCCTCATTTGCCTATCTTGGTAGAGTTCAAAAACGTATACACGGCATTGTGTGTGTGTGTGTGGGGGGGTTATTCTCTTCCCTACAACCCATTTCCTGCAGACAATTCAACGCGAGCCTGACATTTTAAAATTTAGTTAGAAATTTTAATGGATATTTCGACTGATACTGAAACACCGGTTCTCGTACGATCACCGAAGTTAAGCAGCGTAGAGCCAGGTCAGTACTTAGATGGGGGACCGCTTGGGAACACCTGGTACTGTAAGCCCCCAAAGTCCAACCCTTACCTCACAGTCGGTGGGGGGGGTAAACGGTAGTGTCAGAGCTATGCCGCCCGGAACTTCGTTCCTGGTAGGGCCACCCAAGGCGGACAGGTCTGACACACATGCCGGCTAACAAGGGCTCTGGTGAAAATCCAAGGAGCGTCTGCATCGGTAACCGGCGGCTTCTGGTCGTTCCTGTCTCTGCGTCTGTGGGAATCCCGCGGCAAGCAAGAACGTTATTCGAGTAGGCCTGGGTACCCTACTTCTGTAATTTATCCCAAGAATCTTCTTCTCATAACAGGAAGAAGCCGGCTCAATCCACCCAGAGTGAATGCCGCATCAGTACAGTAGTAGTACAGTACAGTAGTATTAGTAGTTAGGAGTTCGCACTCTCGATGAACGTTTACAGAGGCTTCTCCGACCAACAGTCGCATAATATCAGAGTTCTTGCAGTGCCATGTCGTGCATGAAAGTAGTAATGATATAGGTCCTGACCTGGCATCTCGACAATTTCCCATCACTGTAAAGTGGCTTCTCTTTGGCTTTTCTATATACAATACTTACATGGCAATTGGTCTAATGAGATCTCTACATTGGTGTCTCAAACGCATTAACTTAAGATTTACTGCCGAATAAGATGCTCGATGTAATCGGAAATATTATTCTAGAAGTATCTTTTCTCGCACTTCTCGTATGTGGAATAAACTTTCAGTTTCTACCTCGCCTGAAACCTACAATCATCAAAAATTTAAACGCAACGTCAAACACGATTTTCGATCTTCTTGCAACCAGCTACTTTATTCACCTTTTGTTCACATTAAAATTTTATAATTCTCTTTCATTCCCAGTAAACTCTTGCGTCTTAGTGGCATTATCGCCATCTTCTATCTTCCGGAAAACTGTTCTTTTCTTGGGTTTTCTCCTCACTAAGGTCTTCTTATTCTCTTTAATTCACAGTACCCCCTTGAGTCTTAGTGGCATTATCGCCATTTTCTGTTTTCCTGAAACCTGTTCTTTTATTGTCCTTTCTCCTCACTAAAGTCTTCTCATTCTTATTCCCTCCTAGTAACACCTTGCGTTTTTGGTGCATTGCTTGCTGTGAACTGATAAAAAGAAATAACACAAAAAAGCATTGATAATACGTCTCCTGCTAACGCTGCATTGACAGTAAATGATTACAAAATTCTAGCAAAATATCAAAACCTGTATTCATCATGTAAGTTGCTGATTTTCAATATCAAATATAGAAAAATATTAAATGAAGATATAATTCCTTATGTCATAATTGACCAGAACGCAATTTTTCAGCTGCAGCACTTTGCAAGGTAATCTTAACGCTGTGACATCATTCTGGATGAGTCATCTGTTGGGGGGGTCAATAAAATTTATTAATTGCAACGTTAGAATAGCGTCAACGCCCTCAAACATTATACACCTTGTCAACAAGAATAACCCGTGTTAGCTAGGTTGGTCTGGTTCAGAACTTTTCAGTAACCCTTCACACACACACTCACACACACACAGATATGTGTGTGTGCGTGTGTGTGTGCGTGCGCGCTTTTATACATATATATATGTGTGTTTGTGTGTGCGTGCGTATGTGTGTGTGTGCGTGCGCGCCTTTATACTTATATGTGTGTGTGTGTGTGTGTGTGTGTGTGTACGTCTCTGCTGATTTTCATGCGTGATCACTTGTGCGTTTTGTGTCTGTGTGTACGTGCATGCGCACAAGCCGAGGCCGTGTCGAAACGCGCCAATTTTCATTTGGCGTGTCTGTGCGTGCAGGCTGACGGCAACAAAGGGAGACATGGCTGGGAAGATGGATGAGAGAAGAAGAAGGAGAAAGAAAGAAAAAAAAAAATCCTTGAAAAGTGAATAAATAGAAAAGTAAATTTACGGCTCTGACATCGACCACTTTCGTATTTAATTGCTGAATATATTGCAGCCGTTTGAAATTATAGGCCGATCATGATTTAATAGGGTCGTGAGTGGACCCCCCCCCACCAAAAAAAAAAGAAAGAAAGAAACGAATATGTAAAAAAAAGTATATGCGGGAAAACAATGAAAAACACGTCAGAAAAGAAAGAAAGAAAGAAAGAAAATGGAATTTTAGAGAGAGAGGGGAAGTAGAAAAGAGAAAAGGAGAACTCGATAGAGTAGCAAAAGAATGAAAGAAAGAAAGAAAGAAAGAAAGAAGGAAAAGTAGAAAGAAAAATAGAATGCAAGAAAGTAAAACTCTAGTATGAAATAAATAGAGAAAGAAACAAGCCCAAAAACAAGTTTAGAAAGAAAGAAAGAAAGAAAGAAAGAAAGAAGGCAAAATGCAAAACTGTAGAAAGAAAGAAAGAAAGAAAGAAAGAAAGAAAGAAAACAACGAGAGTTAGGTAGGACAAGAAAGAAAGAAAGAAAGAAAGAAGGAAGGAAAGAAAGAAATAAGGAAATATCTAGAAAGAAAGAAGCAAAGAAAGAAAGAAAGAAGGCAAAATAAAACTTCGAAAATAAATAAAGAAAGGAAGAAAGAAAAACCATAGAAAAAAGAATGAAGGCAAAAAAGAAAAGGTCTAGAAGGAAAGAGAGAAAAAGAAAAAGAGAAAGGAAAAAATCTAGAAAGAAAGAAGTAACAAAAGAATGATACTAGAAAGGTAAAACGAAGGCAAACATGAAAACACTAAAAAGAAACAACGAAAGAAACAAAGAAAAAAGAAACAAAGAAAAGTCAAGTCATATTAAGAAAAGAAAAAATGAATTGATGTGGGGATATCAAAGAAAGAAAGAAAGAATGAAAGAAAGAAAAAAGACAAAAAAGAAAGAAAGGAAGAATGAAAAAAAGAAAGAAAGAAAAAAGGGAGGAAAGAACAAAGCCCACGGTATATAAAATAAAGTAGAAAAAAAAGGGAAAAATAAGAAAAATTAAGAGTAAAATAAACAAACATGAGATAACGCGTCAGAATAAGAAAGGAAGAAAGAATTTAGAAACAAAAGAAAAAAAAACGAAAAGAATAAACAAAAACAAAGCAAATATAAAAGGAAATTAAAATAGAAAAGAAAGAAAAAGAGCAAAAATATATTATAAAGGGAGACAAAAAAAAAGAAAAATAATATTTTCACGCATGCGCCAGACTTTGCAAATCGCGTGTGTTTACATAACTTTGTCTTGTAAATCACATTACCACACGCAAATCTCGCGCGAGCCTGCGTGCCTCGCGAAACGCGTTACGTCATTGCGTTTTGTATCCGAGTCGCGATTCTTCTGAAGTTTCACGTCGCACGCCAGTTTGTGTGTTCGTGTGTTGGATGCTTGACGAACGACGTGTGTGTGCCTTTCCGGAATCTTGTCTAAACAACTCCTCCATTATGTCACATAATCTTCACTCGACTGGAGAACGACAAAGTGTCTGATGCAGGATTCACTTGGCCACAAAAGGATTTAATATTTCTTCTCTTCTTGTGCAATAAAAGGATTGCAATAAGGCATCCGTATAATAATAATTAATAAAACCGATTGTTTCAGTCAAATGACGCAAACACTGAGTGGTCAAATCGTAGGAACTTTACTTTTCTATATTTTTTTAATTAATGCCATGGCCCTTGAAGGATGTAGATGATCATGGCCGTCCACAGATTCCTTTTTCTTTATTGTCTATGAATTGTAAAGACAGTTTGGGAATGACTGGAATGATTTGCCCGTTGCCATCTCAATGGTTTTAAATTCAGAGTAGTCATCTATGCCATGTCCCTTCAGAATGTAGGTGATCATGGCTCTCCACAGATTCCTTTTTCTTTATCATCTGTGAATTGCCATGTCTTCTTGGGAAAGATTGTGGAATGGTTTCCCTTTGCCTTCTCCATGGTTTTGAATTCAGAGTAGTCATCTATGCCATGTCCCTTCAGGATGTAGGTGATCATGGCTCTCCACAGATTCCCTTTTCGTTCTTATCTGTGAATGGCCATGACTTCTTCGGAAAGATTGTGGAATGGTTTCCCTTTGCCTTCTCCATGGTTTTGAATTCAGAGTAGTCGTCTATGCCATGTTCCTTCAGGATGTAGGTGATCATGGCTCTCCACAGATTCCTTTTTCGTTCTTATCTGTGAATTGCCATGACTTCTTCGGAAAGATTGTGGAATGGTTTCCTTTGCCTTCTCCATGGTTTGAATTCAGAGTAGTCATCTATGCCATGTCCCTTCAGGATGTAGGTGATCATGGCTCTCCACAGATTCCCTTTTCGTTCTTATCTGTTAATTGTCATGACTTCTTCGGAAAGATTGTGGAATGGTTTCCCTTTGCCTTCTCCATGGTTTTTAATTCAGAGTAGTCGTCTATGCCATGTCCCTTCAGGATGTAGGTGATCATGGCT
This sequence comes from Acanthosepion pharaonis, assembly GCA_903632075.3. NCBI lineage: Eukaryota > Metazoa > Mollusca > Cephalopoda > Sepiida > Sepiidae > Acanthosepion > Acanthosepion pharaonis. The sequence goes on along the minus strand of CAHIKZ030001066.1, from coordinate 318,690 downwards.
CTCCACAGATTCCCTTTTCGTTCTTATCTGTGAATTGTCATGACTTCTTCGGAAAGATTGTGGAATGGTTTCCTTTGCCTTCTCCATGGTTTTTAATTCAGAGTAGTCGTCTATGCCATGTCCCTTCAGGATTTAGGTGATCATGGCTCTCCACAGATTCCCTTTTCGTTCTTATCTGTGAATTGTCATGACTTCTTCGGAAAGATTGTGGAATGGTTTCCCTTTGCCTTCTCCATGGTTTTTAATTCAGAGTAGTCGTCTATGCCATGTCCCTTCAGGATGTAGGTGATCATGGCTCTCCACAGATTCCCTTTTCGTTTTTATCTGTGAATTGCCATGACTTCTTCGGAAAGATTGTGGAATGGTTTCCCTTTGCCTACTCCGTGGTTTTGAATTCAGAGTAGTCGTCTATGCAATGTCCCTTCAGGATGTAGGTGATCATGGCTCTCCACAGATTCCCTTTTCGTTCTTATCTGTGAATTGTCATGACTTCTTCGGAAAGATTGTGGAATGGTTTCTCTTTGCCTTCTCCATGGTTTTGAATTCAGAGTAGTCGTCTATGCCATGTCCCTTCAGGATGTAGGTGATCATGGCTCTCCACAGATTCCCTTTTAATTTTTAGCTGTGAATTGCCATGACTTCTTCGGAAAGATTGTGGAATGGTTTCCCTTTGCCTACTGCATGGTTTTGAATTCAGAATAGTCGTCTATGCCATGTCCCTTCAGGATGTAGGTGATCATGGCTCTCCACAGATTCCCTTTTCGTTCTTATCTGTGAATTGCCATGACTTCTTCGGAAAGATTGTGGAATGGTTTCCCTTTGCCTTCTCCATGGTTTTGAATTCAGAGTAGTCGTCTATGCCATGTTCCTTCAGGATGTAGGTGATCATGGCTCTCCACAGATTCCTTTTTCGTTCTTATCTGTGAATTGCCATGACTTCTTCGGAAAGATTGTGGAATGGTTTCCCTTTGCCTTCTCCATGGTTTTGAATTCAGAGTAGTCATCTATGCCATGTCCCTTCAGGATGTAGGTGATCATGGCTCTCCACAGATTCCTTTTTCTTTCTTATCTGTGAATTGCCATGACTTCTTGGGAAAGAAAATGGAATGGTTTCCCTTTGCCTTCTCCATGGTTTTGAATTCAGAGTAGTCATCTATGCCATGTCCATTCAGGATGTAGATGATTATGGCTCTCCACAGATTAATTTTTCTTTATTATCTGTGAATTGCCATAACTTCTTGGGAAAGACATCGGAGTGGGTTACATTTGTCATCTCCATTGTTTTGAATTCAAATTAGTCATCTATGCCATGTCTCTTCAGGATGTAGGTGATCATGGCTCTCCACAGATTCCCTTTTCGTTCTTATCTGTGAATTGCCATGACTTCTTCGGAAAGATTGTGGAATGGTTTCCCTTTACCTTCTCCATGGTTTTTTTAATTCAGAGTAGTCATCTATGCCATGTCCCTTCAGGATGTAGGTGATCATGGCTCTCCACAGATTCCTTTTTCTTTATCATCTGTGAATTGCCATGTCTTCTTGGGAAAGATTGTGGAATGGTTTCCTTTGCCTTCTCCATGGTTTTGAATTCAGAGTAGTCATCTATGCCATGTCCTTCAGGATGTAGGTGATCATGGCTCTCCACAGATTCCCTTTTCGTTCTTATCTGTGAATGGCCATGACTTCTTCGGAAAGATTGTGGAATGGTTTCCCTTTGCCTTCTCCATGGTTTTGAATTCAGAGTAGTCGTCTATGCCATGTTCCTTCAGGATGTAGGTGATCATGGCTCTCCACAGATTCCTTTTTCGTTCTTATCTGTGAATTGCCATGACTTCTTCGGAAAGATTGTGGAATGGTTTCCCTTTGCCTTCTCCATGGTTTTGAATTCAGAGTAGTCATCTATGCCATGTCCCTTCAGGATGTAGGTGATCATGGCTCTCCACAGATTCCCTTTTCGTTCTTATCTGTGAATTGTCATGACTTCTTCGGAAAGATTGTGGAATGGTTTCCCTTTGCCTTCTCCATGGTTTTTAATTCAGAGTAGTCGTCTATGCCATGTCCCTTCAGGATGTAGGTGATCATGGCTCTCCACAGATTCCCTTTTCGTTCTTATCTGTGAATTGTCATGACTTCTTCGGAAAGATTGTGGAATGGTTTCCTTTGCCTTCTCCATGGTTTTAATTCAGAGTAGTCGTCTATGCCATGTCCCTTCAGGATGTAGGTGATCATGGCTCTCCACAGATTCCCTTTTCGTTTTTATCTGTGAATTGCCATGACTTCTTCGGAAAGATTGTGGAATGGTTTCCCTTGCCTTCTCCGTGGTTTTGAATTCAGAGTAGTCGTCTATGCAATGTCCCTTCAGGATGTAGGTGATCATGGCTCTCCACAGATTCCTTTTCGTTCTTATCTGTGAATTGTCATGACTTCTTCGGAAAGATTGTGGAATGGTTTCTCTTTGCCTTCTCCATGGTTTTGAATTCAGAGTATTCGTCTATGCCATGTCCCTTCAGGATGTAGGTGATCATGGCTCTCCACAGATTCCCTTTTCGTTTTTATCTGTGAATTGCCATGACTTCTTCGGAAAGATTGTGGAATGGTTTCCCTTTGCCTTCTCCGTGGTTTTGAATTCAGAGTAGTCGTCTATGCAATGTCCCTTCAGGATGTAGGTGATCATGGCTCTCCACAGATTCCCTTTTCGTTCTTATCTGTGAATTGTCATGACTTCTTCGGAAAGATTGTGGAATGGTTTCTCTTTGCCTTCTCCATGGTTTTGAATTCAGAGTAGTCGTCTATGCCATGTCCCTTCAGGATGTAGGTGATCATGGCTCTCCACAGATTCCCTTTTAATTTTTAGCTGTGAATTGCCATGACTTCTTCGGAAAGATTGTGGAATGGTTTCCTTTGCCTTCTCCATGGTTTTGAATTCAGAATAGTCGTCTATGCCATGTCCCTTCAGGATTCATGGCTCTCCAGGATCTGTGAATGGCCATGATTCTTCGGAAAGGCTTTCCATGGTTTTGAATTCAGAGTCGTCCCATTTTCGTTCTTATCTGTCTGTGAATGCCATGACTTCTTCGGAAAGATTGTGGAATGGTTTCCTTTGCCTTCTCCATGGTTTTGAATTCAGAGTAGTCGTCTATGCCATGTCCCTTCAGGATGTAGGTGATCATGGCGTCCCTTTTCGTTCTTATGTGAATTTCATGACTTCTTCGGAAAGATTGTGGAATGGTTTCCTTTTTGCCTGCCATGGTTTTGAATTCAGAATAGTCGTCTATGCCATGTCCCTTCAGGATGTAGGTGATCATGGCTCTCCACAGATTCCCTTTTCGTTCTTATCTGTGAATTGCCATGACTTCTTCGGAAAGATTGTGGAATGGTTTCCTTTTGCCTTCTCCATGGTTTTGAATTCAGAGTAGTCATCTATGCCATGTCCCTTCAGGATGTAGGTGATCATGGCTCTCCACAGATTCCTTTTTTTCTTTCTTATCTGTGAATTGCCATGACTTCTTCGGAAAGGTGGGAAAGAAAATGGTCCCTTCAGGATGGTTTCCTTTGCCTTTCTCCATGGTTTTGAATTCAGAGTAGTCATCTATGCCATGTCCATTCAGGATGTAGGATGTAGATGATTATGGTCCACAGATTAATTTTTAGGTGATCATGGCTTTATTATCTTTGAATTGCCATAACTTCTTGGGAAAGACATCGGAGTGGGTTACATTTGTCATCTCCATTGTTTTGAATTCAAATTAGTCATCTATGCCATGTCCATTTCAGGATGTAGGTGATCATGGCTCTCCACAGATTCCTTTTCGTTCTTATCTGTGAATTGCCATGACTTCTTCGGAAAGATTGTGGAATGGTTTCCTTTACCTTCTCCATGGTTTTTTTTAATTCAGAGTAGTCATCTATGCCATGTCCCTTCAGGATGTAGGTGATCATGGCTCTCCACAGATTCCCTTTTCGTATTTATCTGTGAATTGCCATGACTTCTTCGGAAAGATTGTGGAATGGTTTCCCTTTAATTTTCTCCATGGTTTTTTAATTCAGAATTGTTGTCATCTCCCATTGTAGTCATCTATGCCATGTCCCTTCAGGATGTAGGTGATCATGGCTCTGCACAGATTCCCTTTTCGTTCTTATCTGTGAATTGCCATGACTTCTTGGGAACGAAAATGGGATGTGGTTTCTATTTGCCTTCTCCATGGTTTTGAATTCAGAGTAGTCATCTATGCCATGTCCCTTCAGGATGTAGGTGATCATGGCTCTCCACAGATTCCTTTTTCTTTCTTATCTGTGAATTGCCATGACTTCTTGGGAAAGAAAATGGAGTGGTTTCCCTTTGCCTTCTCCATGGTTTTGAATTCAGAGTAGTCATCTATGCCATGTCCATTCAGGATGTAGATGATTATGGCTCTCCACAGATTAATTGTTCTTTATTATCTGTGAATTGCCATGACTTCTTGGGAAAGACATCGGAGTGGGTTACATTTGTCATCTCCATTGTTTTGAATTCAGAATAGTCGTCTATGCCATGTCCCTTCAGGATGTAGGTGATCATGGCTCTCCACAGATTCCCTTTTCGTTCTTATCTGTGAATTGCCATGACTTCTTCGGAAAGATTGTGGAATGGTTTCCCTTTGCCTTCTCCATGGTTTTGAATTCAGAGTAGTCGTCTATGCCATGTCCCTTCAGGATGTAGGTGATCATGGCTCTCCACAGATTCCCTTTTCGTTTTTATCTCTGAATTGCCATGACTTCTTCGGAAAGATTATGGAATGGTTTCCCTTTGCCTTCTCCATGGTTTTGAATTCATAGTCGTCTATGCCATGTCCCTTCAGGATGTAGGTGATCATGGCTCTCCAAAGATTCCCTTTTCGTTCTTATCTGTGAATTGCCTTGACTTCTTCGGAAAGATTGTGGAATGGTTTCCCTTTGCCTTCTCCATGGTTTTTTTTAATTCAGAGTAGTCATCTCTGCCATGTCCCTTCAGGATGTAGGTGATCATGGCTCTCCACAGATTCCCTTTTCGTTCTTATCTGTGAATTGCCATGACTTCTTCGGAAAGATTGTGGAATGGTTTCTGTTGAAGCTTGAATAAGCATGGAATAATAATAATACAACACAAAATGTACGTAACAAAATGTATTGAAACAATGAAAAATGTACACAATATTTACAGGTAGTTTTGGTATATTCTTGGGAAGACTGTTCCTGCAGAATGGGTTGACTAAGTCGCAGTCGGGCAGAGTCTCTGGATTCGATCTCTTAATCTTCCCTCGTCTTCCGGTACCAACCCATATTTATATGGTCGGTACTCCACTCATGTAAATTAGGTGTATCATACACAACACCCTCCTCCCAAGCCTTGGAATCCCTTTTGGATTTCAAATTGGCTTCCTATATGGGTTGATGATTATGGCTATTTCTTTGTAGATCCATTTGCCTAATTTTAATATTTTTCCGTTTTGGATTCACGTTCAATGGGTCCGTCAACTTCCGTTTCCTACCGGATCTTCTTGGTTCAGGTGTATTCTGTGGAGGTTCTACCTGAAACATATCATACATTATATCAATGGGATCTTCGTCCTCATCCGGTATACACTCTTCTTGCTCTATACCGTAATCTTTTTTAAGTTGGTTTTGGTGCCTTTTATAAATATCCTTCGGCCCTTTAATTATGTAAATCAGGTCACCGATTCTCTTGTCCACTATGCCTCGTTCCCAGAACTCAACGTTGTTTTTTATAGCACTTGAAAAACACCTTCTCTCCGGGAGTGTATCTTTTTCTCGCTGTATACATGGTATTTTTTACTGTATTTTTTCCTGGCAAAAGCTTGTCAAACACTGACTTAACTTTCCTAGCGAACATTAGTTCAGCTGGTGCCATGTTTGAATGTGTTCTCTGGTTTGGCGTGATTCTGTATACTTGTAAGAATTGCTGAAGCGCCTTTTCCGTTGGAACTCCTGAGGCTTTCTTCAGAGCACGCTTTAAAGTATCGACAAATCTTTCTGCGAGTCCATTAGACCTCGGATGATACGGAGGCGTCGTTATGTGGTTAATTTGATATAACTCACAAAATTCCTTAAATTCTTCAGAAGTGAATTGTGTACCATTGTCACTCACAATACACTCTGGCACACCGAACCGTGCAAATAGTTCATGCAAAAAAAGTGTTGTGGTATTGGACGTAGGCTTTTTACAGCGTAGTACTTCCGGCCATTTTGTAAAACTATCTACCACTATTAAGTAGTAAAAATCTTCTACTGGACCAGCGAAATCAATGTGTAATCTTGTCCACGGATGATCCGTCTTGGGCCATGGTTGGTATACTATAGGTGGTGCCTTAGCTGCTAACGCACACCCTTACATCGATGAACCATGTTTTCGATATCCACATCCATTCCTTTCAATACACAAAGCTTCGCATTAAGCTTTTTTGTTCTATTAATACCAGGTGACCCATATGAAAGTCCCGAAGTATTCTTTTCTGCAACTTTTTTGGTATTACTACTCTCTCACCATATAATAAAACTCCATCACCTATTGAAAAAATCTCCTGCACTTTTTGGTCATTCGCTACCATTTTGCTTTTAATTTCTAAAATGAAATCATCGCTTTCAGCTTCTTTTTTAATTTCATTTAGCGTAACCGGCAGCTCTCTTACAATGTTGTTTACCATGCTTTTCACCTCATAATCTGCTCTGATATTTGCAATAATTGATTCTTCGAATCTTTCTTCTTGCCTCGGTACTAGTCTTGATAGACTATCCGCATGAATTATCTTTTTGGATGATAGGTGCTTTATGTGAAAATCATAATTGAGAAGAATGGTTCCCCATCTTAACAGACGATTTGCTGTATAAACGGGTAACCCTTTCTTTGAACCAAAAATGGTGATCAGTGGTTTATGATCCGTTTCAAGGATAAAATGTCTGCCGTGGATGTACCTGTTAATTTTTGTATGGCAAAAATGATACTCAGTGCCTCTTTTTCTATCTGAGAGTAACTTCTTTCTCCTGGGAGCAAAGTTCTCGAAGCGTGTGCAATTGGTTTTCTAGAACCATCTGGCATTATGTGTTGAATACACGCTCCTATCCCGTATGAACTAGCGTCACTTGCCACTACAATATCCAGTTTTGGATTGTAATGGGTTAAAAAGAGGTCGGACGTAGGCATTTTCTTTATTTCATCAAAGGCTTTCTGACACTCTACCGTCCATTCCCATGCCTTGTCTTTTTTTTAGTTCATTCAACGGAGCTCTTAAATTGTACATTCCTTTAATGAACGCTTGATAATAATTTGCAAGCCCTAGAAAACTTTGTAGCATCGCCACATTAGTGGGCGTCGGCATGTCTCTAATCGCAATGGACCTTTCCGGATCTGGACATCTGCCATTTTTTGTTGATTATGTGCCCTAAATACTTAATTTCCTCCAAACCAAATTCGCACTTTGACTCTTTGACTTTAAATCCAAAGTCCTGAATTTTTTAAATACTTGATTGAGATGCTCTCGATGTTCGTCGACCGATTCGCTCCTTATTATGATGTCGTCTAAGTAAGCGCACGCAAAGTCTAAATCATTCAGCATGACGTCCATAGCTTGTTGAAAAATGGCAGGTGCCACTTTAATACCAAAAGGAAGCCTGTTGTACTTGAATAACCCTCTATGCGTGTTTACCCCTAGTAACTTCGAACATTCCTCTTCGACGGGAATTTGGAGATAGGCATCTGATAAGTCAATTTTTTGAAAATATAACTCCACCATTTAGCTTGTTAAAAATCTCCTCCGGACTCTGTAACGGGTAATGGTAGTCCCAATTACCGAGTTCAACCCTGTCGAAAATCAACGCAGACTCTGACTTGGTTTGATTTCTTTTTTATGCACACAATCGGCGCAGCCCATGAATTAGATTCTACTTTCGAAATAATTCCCATTTTTTCCAACCTATCAAGTTCTTCGTTAATTTTCTCTACACTTGCGAAAGGCACATTACGTTTCTTTTTAAAAATTGGCATAGTATTTTCCTTTAATTCGAATTTGGCTTCAAACTTGTTACATCTTCCAAGACCAGGTGTGAAAGTTTCCGGAAACTTTTTTTTAATTCCTCATTAATGTCCTGTCTTGTTTGCGTATTACTTTCTACTTTTCTGCAGAAAGAGTTTAACGGTTTATCCCACAATTCGAATGTTTCAATAAAATCTGTACCCATCAAGTTTTCTCCATTTTCAGAATGAAAACTTTTATTTTTTAACTATCCCGTTCAATTTCATGGGAAGTACAACCTCGCCTTCGAATTTAATTTCCTTTCCAGTCACTGTTCGAGCGCGTTTCGTTGACTTCATTATTGTAGGCCTTTTTAAAATTTTCCATGTTTTATAGTTCATTATTGTTAAATCTGAACCCGAATCTAGTTGAAATTTGATATTCTTTTAAATATTTCAGTCGTCACATATTTCCTCAAATCTCTATCTGATTTGATATTTGAATTTGTTTGACTAATTCGGCTATTGACTTTTTTCGTTTTACAACACGACCCTTTGTGACCATTCTTGTGGCACACGAAACATTTTTTATTTCTATATGGGCAATTTACCTCCCAATGTCTTTCGTTGCACCGTCTACAATTAAATGGCGGAACCATTTTTTTTCCTTCCTCATTCTTTTCATTTAATTTTTTTTTCTATTTTTAAAATACGCCGAATTTTTAATCCAATTTTTTTCTGATGGGTAATTTGACTGTTTCTTCACTTTTTTAATATAAGCAATACCAGCTTCTTCAATTTTTTGAGACTCTTTCTTTAAACTTACGGCCCGCTGACACTCCTCTGCTAACTTTTGCAGGGTAAGGTTTTGTTCAGATTCGAGTTTAGACAAAACTCTACGTCTTATTTCAGCACTTTTACTGGATACCAGACCTTGAGCAAAAATTAAACACTTGAATTCTTCAACCGTAATCTCTGCCAATCTGAAATTGTCACAATGTCTATTCACTATAGATGCATAAGTTAAGTAATCCTGATCGTCGGATTTAGCGACATTCATGCATAACCATCGCTTATGCCAAAGCGACATATTTGCTCCAAACAACTCCTTTAGCAATTTCACTGTTTCCGAGAATTCCAATTCATTTGTTCTTCTCGGTAGAATAAAATCTACAAATTTGCTATGTTCTGCTGTACCTAGCTTTCTTTAGTAATAGACTGACTTTTCTTGAATTCGACCAGTTTTCACAGTCTGTGTGGAAAATAACTTCATATCGTTTAAAGTACGCTTCAAACGTTTTCCTTCGTCTGGCACATAGTTGAAAGTTTCCAACGAATTAAATATGATGTTATTAGAATATGAAGAGTTACTTTCATTTGCCTGATTGTTGTTTAATTTCTCCAATGTTAACTTTTTGATTTCCAAAACCTTGACATACATTTCTTCCTGTTCCTTTGACGTTGCTGACTCAACTCCTCTTGCCTTTCTTGATAATTCTGCTGTGCTAATTGTTGTTCTCTTAATAAGGCAACCTGTTCACTTTGTTGTTGCAGACTCAACTGCTGGGATTTGAATAATTCAGCTTGACTCAACTGCTGGGCTTTAAACAATTCAGCTATGACTTTGGATAATTCCTCCATTTTTAGCTGATAGTGTTCATGCAACAAAGAATATACTTTTAAATTGTTTATCCACGAATATACTATAAGCAGACAAAAAAAAATTGAAACAACTTACGCCTTTTTTAATTTTATGTCTTGCTTTATAAAATATTGTTGAGCAACCAAACAAAAAAAAATAAACAAATTTTTTTTTTTTTTTACAAGTTCGCTTACCTTTCAAAGTCGACACGTGGTATTTGTGCTCCTTTTAATTCCATGCATGTCTTTTTTAGTCGGCCAGCATTTTTTTTTTTTTTTTTTTAGTCGGCCAGCATTTTTTTTTTTTTCTTTTTTAGTCGGCCAGCATTTTTTTTTTTTTCGCCGTTATTTGTTTACGCCAACTTCCAGATTTTCTGAGTGAACGTTCCTTTACGCTTAGTCGTCCTTTAACTAGTTTTAACTGTCCAAACTTCAGAATACTTTTCCGTTCCATTAGATGTTCGACTTTTAATTAATGATTTTTTTTTTTAGCCTGGGTTCTTCCACTTGTCCCAATTATTGAAGGCTATCAATTATTAATTCTTTTTTTTTCCCGAAAACGTAAAGTTTTTTATACCTCGTCGCCATTGTTGAAGCTTGAATAAGCATGGAATAATAATAATACAACACAAAATGTACGTAACAAAATGTATTGAAACAATGAAAAAAAATTACACAATATTTACAGGTAGTTTTGGTATATTCTTGGGAAGACTGTTCCTGCAGAATGGGTTGACTAAGTCGCAGTCGGGCAGAGTCTCTGGATTCGATCTCTTAATCTTCCGTCACCAACCCATATTTATATGGTCGGTACTCCACTTATGTAAATTAGGTGTATCATACACAACAGTTTCCCTTTGCCTTCTCCATGGTTTTTAATTCAGAGTAGTCGTCTATGCCATGTCCCTTCAGGATGTAGGTGATCATGGCTCTCCACAGATTCCCTTTTCGTTCTTATCTGTGAATTGCCATGACTTCTTCGGAAAGATTGTGGAATGGTTTCCCTTTGCCTTCTCCATGGTTTTTAATTCAGAGTAGTCGTCTATGCCATGTCCATTCAGGATGTAGGTGATCATGGCTCTCCACAGATTCCATTTTCGTTCTTATCTGTGAATTGACTTCTTCGGAAAGATTGTGGAATGGTTTCCCTTTGCCTTCTCCATGGTTTTTAATTCAGAGTAGTCAGCTATACCATGTCTCTTCAAGATGTAGGTGATCATGGCTCTCCACAGATTCCCTTTTCGTTCTTATCTGTGAATGGCCATGACTTCTTCGTAAAGATTGTGGAATGGGTTCCCTTTGCCTTCTACATGGTTTTGAATTAATAGTAGTCGTCTATGCCATGTCCCTTCAGGATGTAGGTGATCATGGCTCTCCACAGATTCCCTTTTCGTTCTTATCTGTGAATTGCCATGACTTCTCCGGAAAGATTGTGGAATGGTTTCCCTTTGCCTTCTCCATGGTTTTGAATTCAGAGTAGTCGTCTATGCCATGTCCCTTCAGGATGTAGGTGATCATGGCTCTCCACAGATTCCCTTTTAGTTCTTATCTGTGAATTGCCATGACTTCTTCGGAAAGATTGTGGAATGGTTTCCCTTTGCCTTCTCCATGGTTTTGAATTCAGAGTAGTCGTCTATGCCATGTCCCTTCAGGATGTAGGTGATCATGGCTCTCCACAGATTCCCTTTTCGTTCTTATCTGTGAATGGCCATGACTTCTTCGGAAAGATTGTGGAATGGTTTCCCTTTGCCTTCTCCATGGTTTTGAATTCAGAGTAGTCGTCTATGCCATGTCCCTTCAGGATGTAGGTGATCATGGCTCTCCACAGATTCCCTTTTCGTTCTTATCTGTGAATTGCCATGACTTCTCCGGAAAGATTGTAGAATGGTTTCCCTTTGCCTTCTCCATGGTTTTGAATTCAGAGTAGTCGTCTATGCCATGTCCCTTCAGGATGTAGGTGATCATGGCTCTCCACAGATTCCCTTTTCGTTCTTATCTGTGAATTGCCATGACTTCTTCGGAAAGATTGTGGAATGGTTTCCCTTTGCCTTCTCCATGGTTTTGAATTCAGAGTAGTCAGCTATACCATGTCCCTTCAAGATGTAGGTGATCATGGCTCTCCACAGATTCCCTTTTCGTTCTTATCTTTGAATGGCCATGACTTCTTCGGAAAGATTGTGGAATGGTTTCCCTTTGCCTTCTAGATGGTTTTGAATTCATAGTAGTCGTCTATGCCATGTCCCTTCAGGATGTAGGTGATCATGGCTCTCCACAGATTCCCTTTTCGTTCTTATCTGTGAATTGCCATGACTTCTCCGGAAAGATTGTGGAATGGTTTCCCTTTGCCTTCTCCATGGTTTCTAATTCAGAGTAGTCGTCTATGCCATGTCCCTTCAGGATGTAGGTGATCATGGCTCTCCACAGATTCCCTTTTCGTTCTTATCTGTGAATTGCCATGACTTCTTCGGAAAGATTGTGGAATGGTTTCTCTTTGCCTTCTCCATGGTTTTGAATTCAGAGTAGTCGTCTATGCCATGTCCCTTCAGGATGTAGGTGATCATGGCTCTCCACAGATTCCCTTTTCGTTTTTTATCTCTGAATTGCCATGACTTCTTCGGAAAAGATTGTGGAATGGTTTCCTTTGCCTTCTCCATGGTTTTGAATTCAAAGTAGTCGTCTATGCCATGTCCCTTCAGGATGTAGGTGACCATGGCTCTCCACAGATTCCCTTTTCGTTCTTATCTGTGAATTGCCATGACTTCTCCGGAAAGATTGTGGAATGGTTTCCCTTTGCCTTCTCCATGGTTTTGAATTCAGAGTAGTCGTCTATGCCATGTCCCTTCAGGATGTAGGTGATCATGGCTCTCCACAGATTCCCTTTTAGTTCTTATCTGTGAATTGCCATGACTTCTTCGGAAAGATTGTGGAATGGTTTCCCTTTGCCTTCTCCATGGTTTTGAATTCAGAGTAGTCGTCTATGACATGTCCCTTCAGGATGTAGGTGATCATGGCTCTCCACAGATTCCCTTTTCGTTCTTATCTGTGAATGGCCATGACTTCTTCGGAAAGATTGTGGAATGGTTTCCCTTTGCCTTCTCCATGGTTTTGAATTCAGAGTAGTCGTCTATGCCATGTCCCTTCAGGATGTAGGTGATCATGGCTCTCCACAGATTCCCTTTTTCGTTCTTATCTGTGAATTGCCATGACTTCTCGGGAAAGATTGTAGAATGGTTTCCTTTGCCTTCTCCATGGTTTTTTGAATTCAGAGTAGTCGTCTATGCCATGTCCCTTCAGGATGTAGGTGATCATGGCTCTCCACAGATTCCCTTTTCGTTCTTATCTGTGAATTGCCATGACTTCTTCGGAAAGATTGTGGAATGGTTTCCCTTTGCCTTCTCCATGGTTTTGAATTCAGAGTAGTCGTCTATGCCATGTCCCTTCAGGATGTAGGTGATCATGGCTCTCCACAGATTACCTTTTCGTTTTTATCTGTGAATTGCCATGACTTCTTCGGAAAGATTGTGGAATGGTTTCCCTTTGCCTTCTCCATGGTTTTTAATTCAGAGTAGTCGTCTATGCCATGTCCCTTCAGGATGTAGGTGATCATGGCTCTCCACAGATTCCCTTTTCGTTCTTATCTGTGAATTGCCATGACTTCTTCGGAAAGATTGTGGGATAGTTTCCTTATCTGTGAATTGCCATGACGCTTCTTCGGAAAGATTTGCCTTCTCCATGGTTTTGAATTCAGAGTAGTCGTCTATGCCATGTCCCTTCAGGATGTGGGTGATCATGGCTCTCCACAGATTCCCTTTTTCGTTCTCATCTGTGAATTGCCATGATTTCTTCGGAAAGATTGTGGAATGGTTTCCCTTTGCCTTCTCCATGGTTTTTCAGAATTCAGAGTAGTCGTCTATGCCATGTCCCTTCAGGATGTAGGTGATCATGGCTCTCACAGATTCCCTTTTCGTTCTTATCTGTGTGAATTGCCATGACTTCTTCGGAAAAGATTGTGGAATGGTTTCCCTTTGCCTTCTCCATGGTTTTGAATTCAGAGTAGTCATCTATGCCATGTTCTTTCAGGATGTAGGTGATCATGGCTCACCACAGATTCCGTTTTAGTTTTTATCTGTGAATTGCCATGACTTCTTCGGAAAGATTGTGGAATGGTTTCCCTTTGCCTTCTCCATGGTTTTGAATACAGAGTAGTCGTCTATGCCATGTCTTTTCAGGATGTAGGTGATCATGGCTCTCCACAGATTCCCTTTTCGTTCTTATCTGTGAATTGCCATGATTTCTTCGGAAAGATTGTGGAATGGTTTCCCTTTGCCTTCTCCATGGTTTTTAATTCAGAGTAGTCGTCTATGCCATGTTCCTTCAGGATGTAGGTGATCATGGCTCTCCACAGATTCCTTTTCGTTCTCATCTGTAGTCGTTGCCATGATTTCTTCAGAAAGATTGTGGAATGGTTTCCTTTGCCTTCTCCATGGTGTTTCAATTCAGAGTAGTCGTCTATGCCATGTCCTTCAGGATGTAGGTGATCATGGCTCTCCACAGATTCCCTTTTCGTTCTTATCTGTGAATTGCCATGACTTCTCCGGAAAGATTGTAGAATGGTTTCCCTTTGCCTTCTCCATGGTTTTGAATTCAGAGTAGTCATCTATGCCATGTCCCTTCAGGATGTAGGTGATCATGGCTCTCCACAGATTCCCTTTTCGTTCTTATCTGTGAATTGCCATGACTTCTTCGGAAAGATTGTGGAATGGTTTCCCTTTGCCTTCTCCATGGTTTTGAATTCAGAGTAGTCGTCTATGCCATGTCCCTTCAGGATGTAGGTGATCATGGCTCTCCACAGATTACCTTTTCGTTTTTATCTGTGAATTGCCATGACTTCTTCGGAAAGATTGTGGAATGGTTTCCTTTGCCTTCTCCATGGTTTTGAATTCAGAGTAGTCGTCTCATGCCATGTCCCTTCAGGACGTGGGTGATCATGGCTCTCCACAGATTCCCTTTTCGTTCTTATCTGTGAATTGCCATGACTTCTTCGGAAAGATTGTGGAATGGTTTCCCTTTGCATTCTCCATGGTTTTAAATTCAGAGTAGTCGTCTATGCTATGTCCCTTCAGGATGTAGGTGATCATGGCTCTCCAAAGATTCCCTTTTCGTTCTTATCTGTGAATTGCCATGACTTCTTCGGAAAGATTGTGGAATAGTTTCCCTTTGCCTTCTCCATGGTTTTGAATTCAGAGTAGTCGTCTATGCCATGTCCCTTCAGGATGTAGGTGATCATGGCTCTCCAGATTCCTTTTTCGTTCTTATCTGTGAATTGCCATGACTTCTTCGGAAAGATTGTGGAATGGTTTCCTTTGCCTTCTCCATGGTTTTGAATTCAGAGTAGTCATCTTTCTTATGCCATGTTCTTTCAGGATGTAGGTGATCATGGCTCACCACAGATTCCGTTTTAGTTTTTGATCTGTGAATGGTTTCCCTTTGCCCTTCTCCATGACTTCTTCGGAAAGATTGTGGAATGGTTTTTTTGCCTTCTCCATGGTTTTGAATACAGAGTAGTCGTCTATGCCATGTCATTTCAGGATGTAGGTGATCATGGCTCTCCACAGATTCCCTTTTCGTTCTTATCTGTGAATGCCATGATTTCTTAGGAAAAGATTGTGGAATGGTTTCCTTTGCCTTCTCCATGGTTTTTAATTCAGAGTAGTCGTCTATGCCATGTTCCTTCAGGATGTAGGTGATCATGGCTCTCCACAGATTCCCTTTTCGTTCTCATCTGTGAATTGCCATGATTTCTTCAGAAAGATTGTGGAATGGTTTCCCTTTGCCTTCTCCATGGTTTTCAATTCAGAGTAGTCGTCTATGCCATGTCCCTTCAGGATGTAGGTGATCATGGCTCTCCACAGATTCCCTTTTCGTTCTTATCTGTGAATTGCCATGACTTCTTCGGAAAGATTGTGGAATGGTTTCCCTTTGCCTTCTCCATGGTTTTGAATTCAGAGTAGTCGTCTATGCCATGTCCCTTCAGGATGTAGGTGATCATGGCTCTCCACAGATTCCCTTTTCGTTCTTATCTGTGAATTGCCATGACTTTTCCGGAAAGATTGTGGAATGGTTTCCCTTTGCCTTCTCCATGGTTTTGAATTCAGAGTAGTCGTCTATGCCATGTCCCTTCAGGATGTAGGTGATCATGGCTCTCCACAGATTCCTTTTCGTTCTTATCTGTGAATTGCCATGACTTCTTCGGAAAGATTGTGGAATGGTTTCCTTTGCCTTCTCCATGGTTTTGAATTCAGAGTAGTCGTCTATGCCATGTCCCTTCAGGATGTAGGTGATCATGGCTCTCCACAGATTCCCTTTTCGTTTTTATCTCTGAATTGCCATGACTTCTTCGGAAAGATTGTGGAATGGTTTCCCTTTGCCTTCTCCATGGTTTTGAATTCAAAGTAGTCGTCTATGCCATGTCCCTTCAGGATGTAGGTGACCATGGCTCTCCACAGATTCCCTTTTCGTTCTTATCTGTGAATTGCCATGACTTCTCCGGAAAGATTGTGGAATGGTTTCCCTTTGCCTTCTCCATGGTTTTCAATTCAGAGTAGTCGTCTATGCCATGTCCCTTCAGGATGTAGGTGATCATGGCTCTCCACAGATTCCCTTTTTCGTTCTTATCTGTCTTCTCCATGAATTGACTTCTTCGGAAAGATTGTGGAATGGTTTCCTTTGCCTTCTCCATGGTTTTGAATTCAGAGTCTATGCCATCGTCTATGCCATGTCCCTTCAGGATGTGGTTTCCCTTTGATCATGGCTTTCCACAGATTCCCTTTTCGTTCTTATCTGTGAATTGCCATGACTTCTTCGGAAAGATTGTGGAATGGTTTCCTTTTCCTTTTCGCCTTCTCCATGGTTTTGAATTCAGAGTAGTCGTCTTTGCCTTTATCCTTTGTTTATTCAAAGTAGTCCCTTCAGGATGTAGGTGATCATGGCTCTCCACAGATTCCCTTTTCGTTCTTATCTGTGAATTGCCATGACTTCTTCGGAAAGATTGTGGAATGGTTTCCTTTGCCTTCTCCATGGTTTTTAATTCAGATGTAGTCGTCTATGCCATGTCCCTTCAGGATGTAGGTGATCATGGCTCTCCACAGATTCCTTTTTTCGTTCTTATCTGTGAATTGCCATGACTTCTTCGGAAAGATTGTGGAATGGTTTCCCTTTGCATTCTCCATGGTTTTTGAATTCCAGAGTAGTCGTCTCCTTGCCTTCTATGTCCCGTCTTCAGGATGTAGGTGATCATGGCTCTCCAAAGATTCCCTTTTCGTTCTTATCTGTGAATTGCCATGACTTCTTCGGAAAGATTGTGGAATAGTTTCCCTTTGCCTTCTCCATGGTTTTGAATTCAGAGTAGTCGTCTATGCCATGTCCCTTCAGGATGTAGGTGATCATGGCTCTCCACAGATTCCCTTTTCGTTCTCATCTGTGAATTGCCATGATTTCTTCGGAAAGATTGTGGAATGGTTTCCCTTTGCCTTCTCCATGGTTTTGAATTCAGAGTAGTCGTCTATGCCATGTCCCTTCAGGATGTAGGTGATCATGGCTCTCCATAGATTCCCTTTTCGTTCTTATCTGTGGTGCCATGACTTCTTCGGAAAGATTGTGGAATGGTTTCCTTTGCCTTCTCCATGGTTTTGAATTCAGGTAGTCATCTATGCCATGTTCTTTCAGGATGTAGGTGATCATGGCTCACCACAGATTCCGTTTTAGTTTTTATCTGTGAATTGCCATGACTTCTTCGGAAAGATTGTGGAATGGTTTCCCTTTTATCTTCTCCATGGTTTTGAATACAGAGTAGTCGTCTATGCCATGTCTTTTCAGGATGTAGGTGACCATGGCTCTCCACAGATTCCCTTTTCGTTCTTATCTGTGAATTGCCATGATTTCTTCGGAAAGATTGTGGAATGGTTTCCTTTGCCTTCTCCATGGTTTTTAATTCAGAGTCTTTTCAGTCGTCTATGCCATGTTCCTTCAGGATGTGGAATGGTTTCCTTTGATCATGGCTCTCCACAGATTCCCTTTTCGTTCTCATCTGTGAATTGCCATGATTTCTTCAGAAAGATTGTGGAATGGTTTCCCTTTGCCTTCTCCATGGTTTTCAATTCAGAGTAGTCGTCTATGCCATGTCCCTTCAGGATGTAGGTGATCATGGCTCTCCACAGATTCCCTTTTCGTTCTTATCTGTGAATTGCCATGACTTTTCCGGAAAGATTGTGGAATGGTTTCCCTTTGCCTTCTCCATGGTTTTGAATTCAGAGTAGTCGTCTATGCCACGTCCCTTCAGGATGTAGGTGACCATGGCTCTCCACAGATTCCCTTTTCGTTCTTATCTGTGAATTGCCATGACTTCTTCGGAAAGATTGTGGAATGGTTTCCCTTTGCCTTCTCCATGGTTTTGAATTCAGAGTAGTCATCTATGCCATGTTCTTTCAGGATGTAGGTGATCATGGCTCACCACAGATTCCGTTTTAGTTTTTATCTGTGAATTGCCATGACTTCTTCGGAAAGATTGTGGAATGGTTTCCCTTTGCCTTCTCCATGGTTTTGAATACAGAGTAGTCGTCTATGCCATGTCTTTTCAGGATGTAGGTGACCATGGCTCTCCACAGATTCCCTTTTCGTTCTTATCTGTGAATTGCCATGATTTCTTCGGAAAGATTGTGGAATGGTTTCCCTTTGCCTTCTCCATGGTTTTTAATTCAGAGTAGTCGTCTATGCCATGTTCCTTCAGGATGTAGGTGATCATGGCTCTCCACAGATTCCCTTTTCGTTCTCATCTGTGAATTGCCATGATTTCTTCAGAAAGATTGTGGAATGGTTTCCCTTTGCCTTCTCCATGGTTTTCAATTCAGAGTAGTCGTCTATGCCATGTCCCTTCAGGATGTGAATGATCATGGCTCTCCACAGATTCCCTTTTCGTTCTTATCTGTGAATTGCCATGACTTTTCCGGAAAGATTGTGGAATGGTTTCCCTTTGCCTTCTCCATGGTTTTGAATTCAGAGTAGTCGTCTATGCCACGTCCCTTCAGGATGTAGGTGACCATGGCTCTCCACAGATTCCCTTTTCGTTCTTATCTGTGAATTGCCATGACTTCTCCGGAAAGATTGTGGAATGGTTTCCTTTGCCTTCTCCATGGTTTTGAATTCAGAGTAGTCGTCTATGCCATGTCCCTTCAGGATGTAGGTGATCATGGCTATCCACAGATTCCTTTAGTTCTTATCTGTGGAATTGCCATGACTTCTTCGGAAAGATTGTGGAATGGTTTCCCTTTGCCTTCTCCATGGTTTTGAATTCAGACCGTAGTCGTCTATGCCATGTCCCTTCAGGATGTAGTTGATCATGGCTCTCCACAGATTCACTTTTCGTTCTTATCTGTGAATTGCCATGACTTCTTCGGAAAGATTGTGGAATGGTTTCCCTTTGCCTTCTCCATGGTTTTGAATTCAGAGTAGTCGTCTATGCCATGTCCATTCAGGATGTAGGTGATCATGGCTCTCCACAGATTCCCTTTTCGTTTTTATCTCTGAATTGCATGACTTCTTCGGAAAGATTGTGGAATGGTTTCCCTTTGTCTTCTCCATGGTTTTGAATTCAGAGTAGTCGTCTATGCCATGTCCCTTCAGGATGTAGGTGATCATGGTTCTCCAAAGATTCCCTTTTCGTTCTTATCTGTGAATTGCCATGACTTCTTCGGAAAGATTGTGGAATGGTTTCCCTTTGCCTTCTCCATGGTTTTGAATTCAGAGTAGTCGTCTATGCCATGTCTTTTCAGGATGTAGGTGATCATGGCTCTCCACAGATTCCCTTTTCGTTCTTATCTGTGAATTGCCATGACTTCTTCGGAAAGATTGTGGAATGGTTTCCCTTTGCCTTCTCCATGGTTTTGAATTCAGAGTAGTCGTCTATGCCATGTTCCTTCAGGATGGGAGGTGATCATGGCTCTCCACAGATTCCCTTTCGTTCTTATCTGTGAATTGCCATGACTTCTTCGGAAAGATTGTGGAATGGTTTTCCTTTGCCTTCTCCATGGTTTTGAATTCAGAGTAGTCGTCTATGCCATGTCCCTTCAGGATGTAGTTGATCGTGGCTCTCCACAGATTCCCTTTTCGTTCTTATCTGTGAATTGCCATAACTTCTTGGGAAACATAATGGAGTGGTGTCTCATTGGCAAATCCATGGTTTTGAATTCAGAGTAGTCATCTATGCCATGTCCATTCAGGATGTAGATGATTATGGCTCTCCGCAGATTAATTTTTCTTTATTATCTGTGAATTGCCATGACTTCTTGGGAAAGACATCGGAGTGGGTTACATTTGTCCTCTCCATTGTTTGGATTCAAATTAGTCATCTATGACATGTCTCTTCAGGATGTAGGTGATCATGGCTCTCCAGAGATTCCCTTTTCGTTCTTATCTGTGAATTGCCATGACTTCTTCGGAAAGATTGTGGAATGGTTTCCCTTTGCCTTCTCCATGGTTTTTTTAATTCAGAGTAGTCATCTATGCCATGTCCCTTCAGGATGTAGGTGATCATGGCTCTGCACAGATTACCTTTTCGTTCTTATCTGTGAATTGCCATGACTTCGTCGGAAAGATTGTGGAATGGTTTCCCTTTGCATTCTCCATGGTTTTGTATTCAGAGTAGTCGTCTATGCCATGCCCTTCAGGATGTAGGTGATCATGGCTCTCCACAGATTACCTTTTCGTTCTTATCTGTGAATTGTCATGACTTCTTCGGAAAGATTGTGGAATGGTTTCCCTTTGCCTTCTCCATGGTTTTGAATTCAGAGTAGTCGTCTATGCCATGTCCCTTCAGGATGTAGTTGATCATGGCTCTCCACAGATTCACTTTTCGTTCTTATCTGTGAATTGCCATGACTTCTCCGGAAAGATTGTGGAATGGTTTCCCTTTGCCTTCTCCATGGTTTTGAATTCAGAGTAGTCGTCTATGCCATGTCCCTTCAGGATGTAGGTGATCATGGCTCTCCACAGATTCCCTTTTCGTTTTTATCTCTGAATTGCATGACTTCTTCGGAAAGATTGTGGAATGGTTTCCCTTTGCCTTCTCCATGGTTTTGAATTCAGAGTAGTCGTCTATGCCATGTCCCTTCAGGATGTAGGTGATCATGGTTCTCCAAAATTCCTTTTCGTTCTTATCTGTGAATTGCCATGACTTCTTCGGAAAGATTGTGGAATGGTTTCCCTTTGCCTTCTCCATGGTTTTGAATACAGAGTAGTCGTCTATGCCATGTCCCTTCAGGATGAAGGTGATCATGGCTCTCCACAGATTCCCTTTTCGTTCTTATCTGTGAATTGCCATGACTTCTTCGGAAAGATTGTGGAATGGTTTCCCTTTGCCTTCTCCATGGTTTTGAATTCATAGTAGTCATCTATGCCATGTTCTTTCAGGATGTAGGTGATCATGGCTCACCACAGATTCCGTTTTAGTTTTTATCTGTGAATTGCCATGACTTCTTCGGAAAGATTGTGGAATGGTTTCCCTTTGCCTTCTCCATGGTTCTGAATACAGAGTAGTCGTCTATGCCATGTCTTTTCAGGATGTAGGTGATCATGGCTCTCCACAGATTCCCTTTTCGTTCTTATCTGTGAATTGCCATGACTTCTTCGGAAAGATTGTGGAATGGTTTCCCTTTGCCTTCTCCATGGTTTTGAATACAGAGTAGTCGTCTATGCCATGTCTTTTCAGGTTGTAGTTGATCATGGCTCTCCACAGATTCCTTTTTCTTTATTACCTGTGAATTGCCATGACTTCTTGGGAAAGACATCGGAGTGGATTACATTTGTCATCTCCATTGTTTTGAATTCAAAGTAGTCATCTATGCCATGTCCCTGCAGGATGTAGGTGATCATGGCTCTGCACAGATTCCCTTTTCGTTCTTATCTGTGAATTGCCATGACTTCTTCGGAAAGATTGTTGAATGGTTTCCCTTTGCCTTCTCCATGGTTTTGAATTCAGAGTAGTCGTCTATGCCATGTCCCTTCAGGATGTAGGTGATCATGGCTCTCCACAGATTCCCTTTTCGTTCTTATCTGTGAATTGCCATGACTTCTTCGGAAAGATTGTGGAATGGTTTCCCTTTGCCTTCTCCATGGTTTTGAATTCAGAGTAGTCGTCTATGCCATGTCCCTTCAGGATGTAGGCGATCATGGCTCTCCACAGATTCCCTTTTCGTTCTTATCTGTGAATTGCCATGACTTCGTCGGAAAGATTGTGGAATGGTTTCCCTTTGCCTTCTCCATGGTTTTGTATTCAGAGTAGTTGTCTATGCCATGCCCTTCAGGATGTAGTTGATCATGGCTCTCCACAGATTCCCTTTTCGTTCTTATCTGTGAATTGCCATGACTTCTTCGGAAAGATTGTGGAATGGTTTCCCTTTGCCTTCTCCATGGCTTTGAATTCACAATAGTCGTCTATGCCATGTCCCTTCAGGATGTAGGTGATCATGGCTCTCCACAGATTCCCTTTTCGTTCTTATCTGTGAATTGCCATGACGTCTTCGGAAAGATTGTGGAATGGTTTCCCTTTGCCTTCTCCATGGTTTTGAATTCAGAGTAGTCGTCTATGCCATGTCTCTTCAGGATGTAGGTGATCATGGCTCTCCACAGATTCCCTTTTCGTTCTTATCTGTGGTGCCATGACTTCTTCGGAAAAATTGTGGAATGGTTTCCTTTGGCTTCTCCATGGTTTTGAATTCAGAGTAGTCGTCTATGCCATTTCCTTCAGGATGTAGGTGATCATTGCTCTCCACAGATTCCTTTTCGTTCTTATCTGTGAATTGCCATGACTTCTTCGGAAAGATTGTGGAATGGTTTCCTTTGCCTTCTCCATGGTTTTGAATTCAGAGTAGTCGTCTATGCCATGTCACGTGGTACAACAAAATTATAAAAACAGAACTGCTTGGCATTCACACCGGAAGCTCCAACACGAACATTTCAGAGTGATTGGGTGTCAATCTGAGGGCTTCCATTTATTTTCCCGCCGGGCCTCAGACTCAACACGGAAGCCTTGACGAGATAGTGCCGCCCTGGGTCAAGGGGGTAGCTGCTGGAAGACCCTATTTCTAGCAACAAGACTCTGCACTATGCCACGCAAGTAGAAGAACCCAGTCATGTCTGTCATACAGTCTCTGCGACCACATCACTCCTTACATTTGACAACCTAAATCCGCAGAGTGCAACCCCCTTGATTATTATGTGTGTGGCGCAGTTGATCGAAATACCAATAAAACTCCTTGTTACATCAATGATGAACTAAAGGCAAGGATTATGGCAGAATGCACCAACTTAAACAATGAAACCGTCCAGAAGAGTTGCAGGAGATTCCGAAGTCGTCTGGAGGCCGTGGTTGAAGCCAATGGCGATTTTATTGAATAAATTTACTCTTTAACATTTCAAGATATTTTTATGTCATTTGGTAAATATGTCTGTTAAAATGAGATGCCAGTGTTATTTTCATTTTGGCAACATTTAGACGACAATTTATCCATCGAACGCTGTATATCTGTTAAAATGACATGTCAGTGCTATTTTCATTTTTGTGTCATTTGGACAACGGTTTATACATCGCACCCTGTATATACGATGCCTCCCTAAACATCCTGTAGGCTCCCCTCCCCCTAAAGTACCTGACTCGACTTGACGGAGTCTGATCTGACTCTTGGGTCAGATCAGACCAAAAAGGGAGTATTGCTGCCATATGTGGACCGCAATGAGGATGTTTCGGCCCTGTGTACATGGCACAGAGAATCTTAAAGGTTTAAGCAGGTAGAGCTAAGCAATCTAGATCATCAGGTCATTTTCCATGAAAATAAAAATAAAGTAGGAAAAGGGTAGAAAATAATAAATGTCCCTACAAGGGCGCGTAAACGACTGGTAAGGGAGGTTGTGCAGCTCCAGTACAAGAAGAGGGACGCTTAAAACACAAAAGACAGATATAAATGTTTATTTGGAAGTGCTAGGTGGGTCACGAAGAATAATTGACAGAAAAAAGACCTGAAATTGAAATGTCAATCGGGTTAACTGTTTGCAAAATTTTAAAAATGCCCTGAAAGATCAAAGATTTGCTTACATCTCTGACATCCAGTAACACTTGACAGTGTTTTAAAACCATTTCACACCACTCAAGGCGTTAATGCCACTAGCACGCGGATGTGGGAGGGGGGGATGGGAATGAAAGTGAAAGTGAAAGTGAAAATCAGAGGATATTGAGGAAAGGATAGAAAAATGAACATGGTTCAAGAAGACACAAGATGGCGATTGACGTTGCATTTAAATTTTTGAAGATTTTACTTATCAGGGAAGCAAGTAAACGGAAGGGTGTTCCACAGGCAGGAAGTGCGAGGAAAGAAAATATTAGAGTAGAAGTGGTGGTTGCATCTAGCTCATTGAACACTAAAACGGTGAGACTTAGTTGCTGTTGTAATGATTATGCATACACCTGGGTTCCCCCTCACAGTAATATGATTGGCTGGTGTCAGCAATAAATACAGACTGATGTGGAAGTACAGGGGCGACGCCTATTGGACGCCTATTGTCTTCGCCTATAGTCTTCGCCTATTGCCTACCACTACGACGAGGACCAGTTCATTACGGTTACCTGCTAGATTTTCGGTTACAGTAGTCCAAAACCACTTTGCTACTTCGAACGAATATATCCCTTTCCGGGACATATCAGTTGCCAATCTAGTATCATGCTTAAATTCAGGTAATCGGATACCAGGGTAAAAAATCTCATCAGAACAGTAGCCATGAAAATATTGGCAGAAAAGACATAGGGAAGCCATGTGAAGTCGGTGAGAAAATGACTGAAATCGAGATATCTGGTTAGGATTGGTTACATGACAAATCCTTCTTTGGATTTTTTCAAGAATCTCGATATGTATAATAGGAGCATCAGACCATATATGGCAGCAGTGGTCAATGCATAAACGAATGGTAGATTTGAAAATATGCAAGATTGATTTTGACAAAAACAAAATATCTGCTATAACACAGTGACCCAATTTGCTTTTTAGTAGACGCTGCTATTGATTCGATAGAATGACTTCAATTCAAGCCGACTGAGATGTTCGAAGAGCGTTTTCAGCAATATCACAGCCGTCTCATGAAGTCCATAAAGAAAATACTTCGAAGATGAAACCGCCAATAATGCGCAGGTAAGCAAAATTGTGCACAGAAAAAGACCTTAACAGTTCGCAAAATTTTAAAAATGCCCTGAAAGTTCAAAGATTTTCTTACATCTCTGACATCCAGTAACACATTGTGGCACCATGCATCCTGACGATTTGAAAGAAATATTTATAGATATATGATTTGCTTTTTTTACGGTTTATCAACCATTTGAGGATTATTTAAGGCCGAAAAATATTTTAGGTTTTAAGAATAATTCTTTCTTTGCATTCAAGCGATTTGGGAGAAAGAAAGAGAAAACGAAGAAGAAAGAAAAAAAGTAATACGAGACGAGCCATAGGCGAACACACACACACACACAGCTTAAGAGACGGAAAGGTGGAGGAAAAAGGTTATAGTTGATAGGTATCAGATGTCGAAAATATCTAGGTCACCTACAAACAAGCGTTGACCGATTTCCGCTTGTCCACGAAAAATGGAATTTTGTTATCAATTAGATGTCACCCAAAAGAAGAAATCCATTGTTGAACATTGACGAAACACAGACAGTCTTCCTGTGTTAAAAAAAATCCCACAAAGAAGTTTTCACTGGCTAAAATTTTTCTTTCTTTTGACAGAATAAACGTTTGCCCTGTGATAATAAAAGATTTTTTGTTATCAAACCTTGGGCCGAAAGGAAAATGAAATGTATTTATTTTTTGCTTTAGAAACGCCAGGTAGGCTAGGAAAATTTCTTTCTTAGATCATATCCAATTAGCGATAAACTGCTTGACGAACGCCACGTGTTAAAGCCGAGAGTGTCACATCGGCGGCTCATGATAAGGGCGATTTAATTAGTTTTTTTTGTTAAGCAAGGTATTTCTTTCCCAAAACAAAGCCACGGGTTATTCACGCCCGACTAAGACGTCATTGGCCAAGTGGATCACATGACGCACGAAGGAGGAGGAAAAATACCCGACCAGGACCTCATTGGCCGAGAGCGGTCACGTGACGCACGAAGAAAATCAGTCGACGCCTCTATCAGAGTGTAAGTGGGAGAAGCCGATACGAAGAAGTGGGAAGTTAGTGCACGCCCTCAGAAGCACAGTGAGAGAGTGGGAGTGAGAAAGGAGTTACCAAAAATGGAAAAGAGTGGAAAATCCTAACCAGAAATAAGAAGGGTAGATACATATTTAGAATTATCGAAGAATCCCCGACGCCAAACAGACCCACCCCAGTTTTGACGGCGTCAATAAAAACGAAGCCCCACCAGACAGAAACAGTGCAGCCGCGGACGGCGGGCCGAGTTCGTTCGCCCCCTAGCGGGTAGAAGAGGCCAGTTCGTTTGGCCTGAGTGAAGAAGTTCGTTCGACCAAAGCTGGCGAGAAGAAGTTAGTTCGCGCACCGACAAGCAGAGATGAGAGCCCAGTAACTCAGACTCGGGAGAGCAGAAGTTTGAGTTCAGCCGCGGACCCTGGCGAGAAGTTTTGAGCTCCGGACGACAAGCAGAGATGAGCGCCCAGTGTTGAAACCGCATCAAGATAGCTGACCAAGATTCACGCACACTTTTGGACTCTTCTTCAACCAAGAACAAGTAGTTTGAAGAGCGACTTAGAACCAGACCACAGAAATAAGTTTTTTTCGACTTTCGTCCAAAGACACACCGAAACACAAATTTCTTAGAGAGTAGACAACTTGAAGCCTTAAAGTTGCCTAGTAAAAGCGTCGTGCCACAATCCACAGAACGGATCGGGAAGTAGACATAGTCCTATGTACCGAACAAATAGACATAAAAAGTTTGTTACCTTTTTCTTTGATACTTTGAACTTTGTGAGTTTTCATTTTATTTTCTTTTATACATATTTGTGTGTTATCACCCCCGTTGAACTCAGCTTGCAATACGGCCCCAACCCCTGTTTGATCTCGTCTGTCTAAGATCAATTCACAACGTGGGTAGGCAGACTGGAGATCAGTGCAGTTACCCTGGTAACCAGGCGTTGGAAACAGGTTGGGAACGGCGAGGCTGGTATCAATCTAACCAGATTCCTACCCGAATCACCAAAGGGTTAGAACGTCACGTTTGGAGCAGCGACACCCGGACGGAGCGGCGAGGAACGAACAGCTGACGCCGCGGCGAAGACGTCACAATTGGTGCTGTTTAGGGATGTCACAACAGGCGCCGTGGTAGATCAGGATAGAACGTCACAGTCGGCGCTGCGACCGGGGGACGACTTCACAACATGACAACAAATTGTTTTTAAGTATTTCATCCTAAGCAAGTCGGGAGTGCCACTATCACAAAAGGGTTTACAGAGAGTGAGGGCAAGAATAAAGAGGGGGTTGTTTGTAGAAAGGATATAGAAAATGACAAGGATCAGGATCAAGGCATCAGAAGATGTCAATTGACATTACATTTGAATATTTGAAGATTTGGGAAGCAAGTAGGAAGAAGGGAGTTCCACTGTCGGGAGGTGTGAGAAAAGAAGCTGTTGGAGTAGAAGAGGCGGTTACATTTAACCGTTTCGACAGTAAAAGGGTGGGACCGAGATGCCAATCTAGTAGCACGCTTAAATTCATGCAGTTGGGGTACCAGAAAAAGTAGCTCGTCAGAGCAGTTGCCATCTTAATATTTGTAGAAAAGACAGGAGCCACGTGACATCTGTGAGAAAGTGACTGTAGACGAGATGCCAGATGAGAGCCTTTTTTTTCATATCACGTAAGGCGTTAATGTCACGAGAACTCAAGGAGTTACCGGGAATGAAATTGAAAGAGAAGGCTGAGCATAGGGAGGATTGAGGAAAGGAGGGCATTTTTTGTTTACTTTCAGAATTCTTGGTTTATCTCCATGTTTTCTTTTTGTTCTTCAATATGTATCTTCAGGACGTGAGCGATCATGCGTCTCCACGACGTCCACCGCTTTCTAACTCTTAGAAAATTTTATCTTTTTGCTATCCCTGTTCTGCCAACGCTTAACATAAGCTTATTAGGGGAGGTAATGCTTTCCTTTGTTCACCTTGCCTACAAACATATCCTGTAAGGGTTAAACTTGTTTTTGGCATTCTTCATCCATGTGCTGTTTGCCTTCTGAATGTCAGCGATCATGGCTCTTCACAGTTTCCTGTCTTTTGTAGCTCTTAATAAATTTCTTTTTTTTTTGTTGTTATTTCCCCTAAAGCCTGACTTCTATCCATTTACTTAAGCTCTTCAGTTAGGTTATGCGGTGGTTTTTCTTTTGCCTTCAACATGCCCTGCGAGTATCAATTTTCCCATGCCCTCTTTCCGCATTATGTGCCATAGAAATGCCAACTACCTCTTTTTGATGTTAAGTATAAGTGTCCTTTTGGTTTCCATTTTCCTTAAAGCTTTTCATTGTTCAATCCATGGAATTCTCAGTATCCTTCTGCAGAACCACATTTCTCTTGCTTCAAGTCTCTTCTTCATCTGTGAGAAGATCATCCAGCATTCACTGCCATCAACCACTCCGAACATTTGGTGCCCTTGTGTCAATCCTGTGTCCCAATTCCTGCATTGAGTTCTCTTTCTTATTAATATTCTTTGTTTTCACAGCGTCATTCTGGTAATCAAAGGATCACACTTAGTATATATATATATATATATATATATATTGAACAATAAAAAAATATTAAAAAATTAATAAATTATTAGATTCCTCGACTAGTTTCGGCCAAAATGGCCATCATCAGGAGAAGAAATATTTCTGCTTGCTGGTAGCAGTAAACTACAGAAATGTATCTTTTGCTGGAGAAAATGAACTTTTGTCTGTAGTCTTCATTTGATTTTTGATTTTTTTAATCTTTTTAACATGAATCTTTTAACATTCCTTGTATATACATATATATATATATATATATATATATATATATATATATATAAAGCCGTTGCGCTGGCACGAAGTCACAAGTCATCGTGACTGAGTGTTTGAGCGCACTGGCATTACCTAAACTGTTGATCATGAGATATTATGCGTAATCTCCAAGCAACTCTATTGTCTGCTGAAGCTAGTTTCGGTATTGTTGTTGAACAAACACAAATATGACTGAGCAGGTGGCTGCAGCAGGGATTGCCTAACCGCCCTAACAGTCATCTTTTTCCTAACATGCCGTTTGCGCTGCTAATCTAACTTGATTGTGTCCACGACTATAATCAGTGGCAAACGACCTAATTTTGGACTTTAGTTTATCCCACCGCATATTTCCCATCAATTCCTGCTGTAGCATTAGTAGCAGTTGGTCCTGGAAATCTCGCTCATCAAACAATGATACGTTCACTTTCCATTAGGCTTATCTAAGTTTAAACGAACTCGAACGAGCCTATGATCCAAGTAATGTATTGAATGAAAACTTGGGCACCCTAAGAGCCCTACATCGACTCTCTTAATTAGGACTCGGTCAAGACAGCCAGAGTGTATCAGCGTAGCTGATCTGCCCCTATTAGTTTAAGTTCATACTACATCCCGGAGGTGCTCATTAGACTTATCGACGAGATCAAACTTGTCCCGAAATGGCTTCACATCCGGGTTGTACCCAATTTTTCCACTACACGATCTATGTCGGGGTCAAGGACGGCATTTCAGTCACTCGCTAATGCTACGTGACGAGATGCCGTCAAAAACGGCTCGATCCGCCGAAACAAATCAGGCCGCTGCACATGGTCATTGGGAGCATAAACCCCAATGAGATGAGGAGATTAATCGTTCATGATAACATCCAGCTCGCAAAGCCTGCTCGTCGGATCTGCGAAAATAAGAGCACACGCCACATTCGAAGACCTGCTCACTAGCCAGGAAACACCTCTCGAGCGTCCATTAAAACATGCTGAATAGAGGACAAACCTCTTAGTATGTATTGATGATCGCGAGTTGAAAACCGGATTTCCTGTCGACAACATACACCTACCCCTAAACACTGAAGATCTCGAGCGTGCCTCGACCTACAAGACACCGACCTCAGGCCCCGGGCATTCAAACTAGTTAACCACATCGCCATTATCAGTCCGATTAGTGTTGGGAATCTGCGTTGAATATGGCCTGGATAAGGAGATCATTGATCCGGTGCCCATCTCACTTTTGATGGTACCAGCAAGAAACCGGCCGCCAGTGTTCCAAGTGTAAGTTTCAAAAACCCTATACAGGGAGAGGTGAACAAAAACGGAGAGCCTCCCTGAACAATATTGCTTTAATTTTGTTATTTGTTCATCGAACATATATGCCGCTGGGGGG
The DNA here is from genome assembly GCA_903632075.3 of Acanthosepion pharaonis. NCBI lineage: Eukaryota > Metazoa > Mollusca > Cephalopoda > Sepiida > Sepiidae > Acanthosepion > Acanthosepion pharaonis. Next base: position 288,644 of record CAHIKZ030001066.1, on the reverse strand, counting down.
TATTAATTTTAAGACTGTATTTGCCTCCTCTATCATTCCCCAATATCTGCCGCGAACCCGTACCTGATTGTACCACGGTGAGTAACCACTTTGCCTCTGGGAAGTTTTCCGCGTTTTCCACTTCTTTCTCATTTATTTGCCCTATGTTTAGCAGGCATCTAAATACTTTCACTTTTCGAATGGGCTTCTCTTTGTTGATATGGAGGTTTTATTTTCTTTCTTTTTTCAGATGATGTATCTGTTGACGGACTATGAAGTCTTTTAGATTTATGTGGCGATAGCGAAGGAGTTTGTGTGGATGTAGATTTGGGTGTTGAGATGGGAGTAGTTTGGAAAGGTTGATGTAATTGTGTCTTTTTTATGGGCGTCGTAGTAGATGGGATGTTGGAGACGGATTTCGTCAATGTTGGAGGGGCAATTGATTTTTTGAATGCTGGAGGGCAGATGAAGAAGGACCTATTACATCCAGACTTCACTTTCTTCTTTGTTTGGAGGTCCATCTTTAGTTGTATCAAGTTTTTCGAACAACGGCTCATAATACTTGGATAGGTCTTTTATTGATATCTTAGTCGGGGCATCGCCCTTAGAACTGGTAGAGGGAGTGGGCAGTACGGGCCTTTTCCTTTGGGGACTTCCGGGGACAGATATCCCGCTGCCTGGTGCTTCCTTCTAGGCTTTCCAATGACCAGCCATTCCGCTTTTTCTTTCACCACCACACAAGCGGTGAGCAAAGGCTTTTCGTCAAATGCATGCCTCACAAGAGACCCAAACGCGGGTTTATCGACACCGGTCCTAGTCGCTGGCATTACAAGCGGGGCGGATTTCACAGACTCGGTTAGAAAGCGATTTTGTCCGGTTGGTGCCAGAACTTTTTCTCTGGGCAGGAAGTTGATTTTCTGATAGTCACAATGACCGGTATTTTCCGGCCAGCCACATCCAGAGAGTTGGGGATGGAGATGAAGGCTTTATGGTCCAACATAATTTCGAATCTCCATCCCCCCGTTCAGGTCTTTGGAGGTATCACTGAGTATCTGACCATATTGCTCTAGATACGCGGCAGAGTTATCCTCTTATAATAGAGGAGGGACCTTGAATACTGCGATGTTGTTCCTTCGACTACCCTCATACTCGTTTCTTATCATGATGTCTTTTGTAATAAGATCACGACTGGAACTGTTACGCCTATCGGCAGGCATAGGTAGCTCTATGTCCTATGTGAAAAAAAAACCCTTGCCCTTTATAACTCTTTTGAGCTTAACCCCCAGGGAAGTCCACGACTTGATGACGGTGTATTTTCTTGATCGACATATTTGGCGCGTACGCTTGTCCACCATGAAGATGTACACAATTCGTTTCTCAAATTTCACTTATTACTGAGAATCAACCAAAAGCCCATCTTCTTTGATAAGATGTGCGTAACCTCTGGCTCTGACCAGTAAATCCACAATGTTGATTATGCATTTTGGAGGGGACTTCCAACAAGACGGCGATTCCTTGACCGCAATATTCTCCTTAACTTGACTTTTGGGCCACCACATCTTCAGCACTATTTTGCTTCTGAAGATCCATTCCCGGTGAACTTTTATCGGGCGGTTTCACCTTTGAAATCGCCCCGAAGAGATTTTTTTCACAAGCAGACCTTTGTCGGCCATGATTAAAAATTTTCAGTTCTTTTTTCCAGCAATGCATGAAAATAAATTCCTTTAGAAAAATGAAAGAAACGGAAAACAAACTTCAACCAAAATATGACAAAATATAGAAATTATAAAAAAGTAAACACTTAAAACAATTTAACAAAAGCTAAATACTAAAGTAAAATTAAAGCAAAGAAAATACAAACGAAAATAAAATGTACAAATCAAAAATCAGATCTTGTCATACCAACAAAGAAATACGTTTGACTTTTAGTCAAACAAGAAACAAAACGAAAGCTCGGCGAAAATAAGGATACAAATCTAGAGTTACATTAAAAAAGTGACTTATTAAAGTTTTAAATTAACAAGAATGAAAGATTGAAACTAAATAAATTCGAACTAAAAAACAATCGCTAAAAGGGGAAAAAGGAAAATAAAAATAAACAGGAAAACGGTGTAAAAGGACTTCACCAAAGAGAAAAAAGTTCGCCTTGGAGCCAAAACCTTATAAGAAAAAGAAATAGAAACAAAGAACGATGAATAAAAATAAAACAAAAGAATAAACAAAAAGCAGTAGTCTGACGTTACATCAAAAAGAAAAGAAAATAATTTGGCTGAAAAGCCGGGATGGAGGAAAATAAAATAAAAACTGAAAAGAAAAAATAACAAAAACAGTAACAATCGATTCAAATACTTAACAAAGAAAAAATCTAAGTGAAAACTTAACAAAATTTCCTTCACACGTCTTTCAATTTGTCCAAAAAATTGTCAATTATTAGCGGAGGAAAAACGGTTTGTTATCGGTTAATAAAAAAAGCGAACTGACCTTAAGATTGAGATACTAAAGAGGTAAGTGTTATGGTCCAATATCCTCGCCCCACAGTTATGGTCCAAGGTTAGAACCAAGGAAGAACAACACGAACACAAGAGTAGAACAACAAAGATATATTACAACAGAAATATAGTACAAGAAGTTGAAGGTATTAGTAATGACTGTCCGTCTGGTTTAGAGTGAACTAATATTGTCTCGACTCGTTACACCATTCATACCTCTTGAGAGGTGCAGTATTTATAGTGTCAGGAAGATTCCATTATCGTCATAGGTAAGTTCCCATAACAGTAAGTAATATTTATTTTGTTTTAAAACCATCAGAACAATTACCATGAAAATATTCATAGAAAAATGCAAAAGGAAGCGACGTTATGGAGGTGGGAATATGACTGAAGCTGAAATGCCAAGTCAGGACTAGTAACATTGCAGATTCTTCTTTGGTTTTTATCAAGAATCTCTAAATATACTGCAATAGAACCAGACGAGATGTGGCAGTAAAATTCAAAACAAGGAAGAATGATAGACTTATAAATATGTAAGATAGATTCTGGCGAGAAAATTGTCTAGTACGACACAGTGAACCAACTTTCTTAGCTGCAGACTTAGCGATTGATTCAATATAATATTTACAGTTCATGCCAGCAGAAAACGTTAGTCTGTGAAGACGCAATTTGTCACTCTCCTGGAGGTTAGCATCAGCCATGCTGATGGAAGGTAAAAAGGGGTCTCTCAGACGATTAAAAAAGCGCAGTTTCGCTATTGAGGCGCTGAAATTAACAAGCCACTCCTTGCCCCATTTAACAACAGATTTCTAAAATCAAGTCAAGGACCAAGAAACAAGAAAAATTCGTTAGAAACACGGCAGAGAAGGTCCAGGTGTCAATCGCTGTAGATGGCAACGAATGCTGGGAAATTTATTCAGATATAAAAACCCTTGAGGCAATAGGATTGTGGTTCTACAGAAGGATGCTGAGAATACTATTGCACGTAAGCAACGTGTAAGTTTTAAGGAAAATAGAAAAAAGGACACATAACAAGAATTAGAAATAGACAGCGACACATAATGAGAAAGGAGGGCTTGGAAAATTTGACACTCACAGGATATATCATAAACAAAACGGACAGATGTAGGCAGCGGGTCACCTACCTGAGAAGCTTTTGCAAATGGATGGCAGAACGGGGAGTCTAAGTGACGGTATAAAAACAATGGTTAATAAGAGCTGCACAGGATAGGAGGTCGTGGAGAGCCATAATCGGCGACGTACTGAAAGGACGCGGCACGTAGAGGTAGAAGCTAGTTTTTACTTTTGATTCTGGATTTTGAAGTCGCATACGGTAAATGCTTACTGGCTAAGTTTTGTGTTAGATTTCTTGAAGCAACAGAACTGTGGATCTACAGAAGGATGATGAGAATCTCGTGGATTGAACATGTGGGCAACAGCGAAGTTGTAGAGCCAATGGCAACAAAAAGAACACGTATACTTAACGTCAAAAAGAGATAGTTGAAATTTCTGTGATACATCGTGAGGAAAGAGGGCTTGGAAAATTTTATACTCTCAGGACAGATTGAAGGTAAGAGGGAAAGAGGAAAGCAAAGAATAACCTCCTTAGCGAGCTTGAGTGAATTGATGACGGAGCAGAATTTGGGAGAGGTGGCAAAAAACGACAAAAGAGCCATGAACGCCAACCTTTTGAAGGGACACGGCACATAGAAGAAGAAGAAGAAGAGGAGGAGGAGGAGGAGAAGGAGGAGGTGGAAACAATGATTAAGCAAAAGAAGAAGAAGAAGAAGAAGAGGAGGAGGAACAACAATAACAACAACAAGAACAACAACAAGACATAAAAGAAGGCAACCATTAAGATGAAAAAGTAGGGGAAGAGAAGAAGAAGAAAAAGAATAACAACAAGAAAAAAATGAGGAGAAGGAAAGAAGAAAGATAAAAGTGAAGAAGAAGAAGAAGAAGAAGAAGAAGAAGAAGAAAGGGAAAATTAAAATGAAAAAGAAATGGAAAGAAAAAGAAGCAGAAAAGGAAGAACAATGAGAAGAGGATAAGGAAGATGAAGAAGAAGAAGAAAAATGGAGAATGAAGAAGAAAAATCGAGCCCGAATATATATATCGTATAATGATTATTATTCAAAGAAGATGATGAAAAAAGGAGAAGAAGAAGAAGAAGAAGAGGAGGAGGAGGCGGAGGCGGCGGCGGAACTAATGAAACAATGAAGAAGAAGAGGAAAAAGAGGAAGAAGAAGAAGATTCAAGAAAGGAAGAATCTTTCTTATATGAAGCAATAGAATTAATTGTAGAGATAAAAATCCTAGATTAGTGATTGTTGAAAATATAACCAATGCAATTGCAAAATTACTTCAGTCTTGTCGTTACTTTTTACAGTTCAGGTCGTGTTAGTATTCTTTGGATATTTTTACGTTGCCCAGTTTAAAAAGTAAAAATTCTTTCGTAGAACGACAATAGAGTTAATTGTATAGATAAATATTCTACATTAGTTGTACAGGAAACATAACCAATGCAATTGCAAAAGTTAATATGGCGTCGTTGTTAAAATAATTCTTATTTTTGCTCTAATGGTTTAAAAAGAAGCAGTCTTTCTTATATGCGACAATAGAGTTAATTGTATGGGAAAAATTCTACATTACTTTTGACGGACCATTTAAATTAGTAATAATAATAATATTGATGATAATAATAATGAGAATAAGAAGAAAAACAAGAAGAATAAGAACAAGAACAAGAAAACCAGAAAAGGAACACGAAGAAGAAGGAAAACAAGAAAAAAATCAAGAAGAAGAAGAAAGAAAGAAAACAAGAAAAAACAGGAAAAGAACAAGAAGAAGAAAAGGGAAATAAGAAAAAATAACAAGAATAAAAACAAGAAGAAAAAGAACAAGAACAAGAAGAACAATAAGAAGAAAAAGAACAGAAAGAAGAAGGAAAAGAAGAAAAAAAACAAGAAGCCGAAAACAGAAAAAGAGGAAGAAGAAGAAGGAAAACAAGAAAAATCAAGAAAAACAAGAAGAAGAAGAAAAGAAACAAGAAGAAGAAGATGAAGAAGAAGAAGAAGAACACGAAAAAGAAGAACAAGAAGAAAAAAAGAACACGAACAAGAAGAAGGAAAACAAGAAAAAACAAGAAGAATAACAAGAAGAAGAAGAAGAAGAAACAGAAAAAAGAAGAAGAAGAAGAAGAAGAAGAAGAAGAAGGAAAACAAGAAGAAAAACAAGAAGCAGAAGACAAAACAAGAACAAGAACTTGAAGGACTCAATGAGGAATTGGAAGGCAGGATTGTCACGTGGGTAGCAAATGTTAGGAGAGTTTGATGGCACTGAATGCTGGACAATATTTTTACAGATTTCACGTGGTTCTACAGAAGGATGCTGAGAATCCCATGGACTGGGCAATGAAAAAGTTTTAAGAAAAATGAAAACAAAAAGGACACTTATACTTAACATCAGAAAGAGACAGTTTCGACAGCACATAATGAGGAAAGAGTGCTTGGAAAATATAACACGCATAAGATTACAGACAATAACATTTTTAGTATACAATAAAGCAAACACAGTCTTGCTGGACAAACATAAAACGATAGAAGTTTCCTGTCCGTTTAACATGGGAAATAAAAACAAAAAAGTGAAGGTCGATAACTAAAACGATTTAAAGTATATCATTTTGAAAGTTTGAGAAAGAACTAGCGAAAAAGTGATTACAGTACCAGTAATCATTGGAACACTGGGATGCGGATTAAAACGTCGAAAAATTTAGCAGATATTGGATTGTCATTTATAAATAGTCATTGCTGTACCGAAGGCTACTACTACTACTACTACTAATACTAATAATAATAATAATTATAATAATAATAATAAAAGAAAAAGTTTGCACACTGATTCACTTGAACTTACCAAGACGGAAATAGAAAAAATTATGGCACAAAAACTAAAACTGTTCCTGTTATGGTTGGAGCTTTGGGTCTGATAAAGAAAGGAACTCAACAACCAATCAACAAAATCCCTGATTTACCACATCTCAAGGAAATACAGAAAAAAAACATAGAGGTTGAACAGGAGTAGATACGTTCGCCTATCACCCGATTCACTCTCCTCCCCGGTCTTTTGAATTGGAATAGAGATTTATCTTTTTTCCTGTTTCGGATTGGGTTTCTGGTTTCATCTAAAGTCTACTTCAAATCTAGACTTCTAACGTCACAGTCTAAACTCAGAAATTTTATTTACTAATTACTTATTTAATTTTTATCTCTTCAATATGAATAGATAGGTTAACTTATCGTCTGGTCTTCACTCTTCTCCAGTCTTTTGAACCGAAGTAGAAGTTTATCGCTTGTTCCATGTTTAGGATTGAGATTCCGGTTTACAGTTTTTATTCTCGTTCACTCCCCGCAGCTCCTTCTGTCTTAGTGGCATTATAGCCTTGCTTCTTATGAACTGATTAAAAGAAAAAAAACAGTGCAATGTTGAAAATTCTCACATATATATGGGTAATTTCTAATATATATATATATATATATATATATATATATATTAATTTCGATAAACGTGCAATCAATTTACAAATTCATGAATTATTCACACAAAACAAATGCAAAGGTTAATGATTTAATTGGAGAGAAATCCATCGTCGCAAACAATTCAAATATACAAAACCTCCGAACCTGTTATGAATGAAAAGATCCTTGTTTCTATAAATTTCTGCTGCATTAGTTCTTATTTTTACTACAAGCTTTCGTCTGTTCCTACAGACATCTTCAAGTATGGAATAGATGTTGTTCTTGTTTTTTCTCTCAGTAATAAGAGGACAACGAAAATATATGTATTGTTGTATCCGAAAATGCTATTGGAAATGAGTTATTGTTTTTGGAGCGTGCAGTAGCAACGCTGAGTTTGATTTTAATTTTTACAGTTGTGCGTTCTTTTGGATAATAAGTGCAACATTACTGTAATTATTGAACAATATAGTTCATGCCACTTTGACAGAAAATTTACCAGTAAAAAATTCGCTTATCACCATATTTTTACAAGAACGCACAACTGTAAAAATTTAAAATCAAACTCAGCGTTGCTACTGCACCAATTAAATCATTAACCTTTGCATTTGTTTTTGTGTGAATAATTCATGAATTTGTCAATATATATATATATATATATATATATATATATATATATATATATATAAATTTTCCAAGCGTAGCTTAGATGTGGCATAAGGCCGAAAGTAGTGGGCAGAGAGTGAGCATCGAACTCACTACTCAGTAGTAATTGTTCTAGCAAGACAAGCTTGCTAACCATTATACAGCCTCGAGGTGCAATATATATATATATATATATATATATATATATATATATATATATATATATATATATATATATATATATAATGAAATGGACAAAGTCTGACAATTATTTTAAGATATTTTTATGTTTATACATTCTTTTTATAGATACAAATATTTAAGTAAATGCCCTGTTTGTAATAAACAGTATTAAACATTTACCGGCCTGGATGTCCGAGAAATTGCCATAGAAAATATTCATCCTCCGACAAGAATCGAACCTGTATCCTATACGGAACCGACATATAGCCTTCACGTGCCTTGTTATAAAATAAATTAAGACATATCTCGGCTGATTTACAGGCAAATAAACTAACATACTCAAGAGCGAGAGCCGGATGTAAACGGGACAAGGCCCCCTCACAAAATGACCATATTTACGCGTGTAAGCATATTCCCGACGCACGAGTTCCGGTCGAAAAATAAAATAATATTTTAAAGTGTTTCTATTTTTCGACCAATAAAAATGCTTCCCTCCTAATTATACTCGCGTCGTTTTTCGAGCCTGTTAAGCCATTAAAAAAACGCCATAAAAGGGGTCACAGGGAGTACAACAGCAGTCAACAGGAGGCCATGGAAGAGATCTGTCACGGTCAGGCTGAGCAGTCAGCAGCAGCCAGCAGCAGTAGCCACACACCAACTAGCAAGAACTACTATGAGAGATCAACCCAGATCTTCAGCCAGCTTATGAACTATACCACAAAGTAGCTGTCCCAAAACCACATGTTCCTATTGAAATAAATCACGTAAATCTATTTCTGCTGTTGTCGTATTTCTTTCTTGCAACCATACGCTTGTCTATAACAGCCTTAACCAATTGAGTCACAGAGGATCGTTCGGTTAGCAATTTTACTGCTTTAAACTACAATCCGCTGTGGCCCAATCGGTTAAGGCACGTCAGGCTATATGACGGTTCCGTATAGGATACAGGTTTGATTCTTGTCAGAGAATGAATATTTTCTATGACAATTTCTCGGACAGTAAATGCTGTTAATACTGTTTATTATAAACAGAGCATTTACTTAAATATTTATATCTATAAAAAGAATGTATAAACATAAAATGTGTTAATATATATACATACATACATACACACACACACACACACACACACATATATATATATATATATATATATTAATAATATCAGTGGTCAGTATGTACATATATATATGTATATATTAATAATATTAATGGTCAATATATACATACACACACACACACACACACACACACACACACATATATATATATATAAACATATATATAATAATATTAGTGGTCTATATATATATATATATATATATATATATATATATATATATATATATATATATATATATATGTGTGTGTGTGTGTGTGTGTGTATAAATTCCCAAGAGGATAGAATCCAGGTAGAAGTCAATGTCCAAGACAGAGTAAGAATATAATATAAAAGCCTCAAACACTAATATTTCATGGTTATAATTTATTACATTGGAATCGTAATCACGATCCAATTCATCAGACCTATAAGTTCAAAAAAATTTCTTTTTAATTTGTAAGTCTGATGAATTGATCGTGATTACGATTCCAATGTAATAAATTATAAGCAGGAATATTAGTGTTTAATTATATATATATATATATATATATATATATATATATATATATATATATATATATATACTTTTGTTTTCAATGACATATGGCAATATAGTAGTGCAAACAAACATTCGTTATTCAGATACAGCATTATTTCCTAAGTTAACAAAGATTGCGAGCATTTGCAAATTTAATGCATTACTCATATGTCGGTTTGTCACACTAAAAGGCGTCGACAATTTCTGCCCTTGCAAATGAAACAATGGATCTAAATCTAAGAGAGTAATCTATAGAATAAATGCGAATGTCACTGTGTCAGTGTGTCACACTTTTCCAAATTTACTCCTAGAGGCCGTAGCCCAACATATTATACCATTTTCGAATCAGGCAGGCACCTTGAGCCAATTAAAAACATTTAGGACTGGATCCGGACCTGAAATCCTGAAATTTTGGATTCCCAAGTTTTTATAATGGGATTGTTTCCGGCGATATTTTACGTGATTTTTTGCAACGAATTTGTTTTTAGTAAGGACCTACGTACATCAAATTCTCTTTAAATTAAGTGGCGGCAGAAGTATTATCACTGAATTTTTAAAAGGTAAGCTTAAATATTAATGCAATACTTAAATGCAAAGAGATCACTTTTGAGTCCTGTAGTTTATCGTTGCCAATCGCATCTCCTGCCTAAATATTGCGATGAAGGCCCATTTAAAAGCACTCCGATCGGGAGATTCAAACAGACCGTGGCGGGCGCTTTTGACACTTAAAGTTGGGATTAGGCATGAAAATGTCTCGGTAGACAGTGTCACGTTGTTTATTTGAAGCATGGCTTAATTCACGTTCTCCAGTTGTGAAATCTCACATCAACAAGACTGAACTTAAATAGAGTTTACAAACGAGTTGCGTAGACCGGTGAAAATCAAGCAGAATTATTCTTCAATGATAAATGTGAGTTTAATTTGTTTGGCCCCGACAGGGAACTTTATATCAGAATGCGTAAAAGTGAGCGATTGATTCCTGAATGTTTGAAATAAAATCATTATAGGTGTTGTGTAGTGACATTGGCTGTATTCCCTGACGCTGGTCTTGGCTGTCGACATGTTCTGCTACATGGCAATGTAAATGCTAAAGTGTATAAGAATAACATTGAACAACATTTCGGCCCCGGATCCATTTTTATACAAGATTTATTTGTTGTTTAAAGAATACAAGGCCTAAGAGGTAGTCAAGGTAGAGGGTTACTGAATGCGGATTTTGTAAAGGTGGATAGGTGGAGCAAGGGTTGTATATTATAAGGATATGTAGGACAGATAATAAGAGGTTAAGATTGTAGTTATCAGGGAAGCAACCCCTTGGGAGTCTGTTCCAGATTGCAACCGTTCGAGAAAAGAAACTGTCTGAGGGTAACTTCCTCATTACCAATGGAATATGATGTGAATGAGGATAAGTCGGCTCAGTGTACGTAGCATGACTGTTCTTTGCTGTGAAGGTGTAGATTGCTGAAAACAAAGAAAGGCAGTTAACCCAAACATCTGCATGATAATAGCCGATGAGTAAGCGAGAGGCTAGCAATTTTTCCGTCTATATTTTTGTTTGCAACTGAAGACGTTCGACCAAAGTACAGAGCTGAATCTAATTGTGAATCTCTGGAAGATCAACGGCGAGAATATCGAGGTAAGAAAACTGACAACAGCGATTGTGACTGAGCCCGCTGGAGGGACGGGAGACAAAACCACATCTGGCTTACGGCGAGATCACGTTGAAACACAACGATCCCGTACGATCACTGATGTTAAGCTACGTCGAGTCTGGTCAGGACCGAGATGGGTGACCGTTTGGGAATACTAGAATTGTTAATCAGAGAGCCGAGTTTCAATTCCTGTTGACATCGTTGTATTCATTGACGCGGAAATACTTTTGGGAAAGTCAAAGCTCTTCAAACCCTGAATCCTCTTGTCTTTCTTTCTATTCTACTCTTGCCTCTCATAGTTGTAGCTTTTCTTTCTTTCATTTTATTCTATCGTTTCATTCATGTGGCTTCACCCTTTCTTTTTTTTTTTCTTTCTTTCTTTTATTTCTTTCTTTCTTTCTTTCTTAGTTTTATTGCCTCCCTCATATAGCCCTACTCTTTCTTACTTTCTCTCTCTATTTCTTTTTGTTATATTGCCTCTCTCATAATATCTGCTCACTCTTTCTTTCTTTCTTTCTTTCTTTCTTTCTTTCTTTCTTCTATTGCTTCTCTCTTATTATCCCACTCTTTCTTTCTTTCGTTCGTTCTTTCTTCTATTGTCTCTCCCATATTGTCCCACTTTTTTCTTTCTTTCTTTCTTTCTTTGCTTTATTGCCTCTCTCATATAGTCCTACTCTTTCTTTCTTTTTTGTTCTATTGCCTCTCAGGATATCGTGCTAATCTTTCATTCATTCATTCATTCTTTTTTCATTTCATTCATTCATTCATTCATTCTTTCTTTCTTTCTTTCTTTCTTTCTTTCTTTCTTTCTTTCTTTCTCTTGTCGCCCTCATATCGCCACTCTTTCTTTTTCCTTTGTTCTATTGCCTCCCTCATATAGTCGTACTCTTTCTTTCTTTCTTTCTTTCTTTCTTTCTTTCTTTCTTTCTTTCTTTCTTTCTTCTCCAAACCTGTTTGTTTCGTATTCTTAGCTTTTCGTTTACAGTATCCTTCTTTCTTTCTCTCTTTCTCTCTTTCTTTCTTTCTTTCTTTCTTTCTTTCTTTCTTTCTTTCTTTCTTTTGTCGCCCTCATATCGCCCTCTTTCTTTTCCTTTGTTCTATTGCCTCCCTCCTTATAGTCGTACTCTTTCTTTCTTTCTTTCTTTCTTTCTTTTTCTTTCTTTCTTTCCAAACCTGTTTGTTTCGTATTCTTAGCTTTTCGTTTACAGTATCCTTCTTTCTTTCTCTCTTTCTTTCTTTTTTTCTTTCTTTCTTTCTTTCTTTCTTTCTTCTCCAAACCTGTTTGTTTCGTATTCTTAGCTTTTCGTTTACAGTATCCTTCTTTCTTTCTCTCTTTCTTTCTTTTCTTTCTTTCTTTCTTTCTTTCTTTCTTTCTTTTTATTGTCGCCCTCATATCGCCCCACTCTTTCTTTTTTTCTTTGTTCTATTGCCTTCCTCATATAGCCCTACTCTTTCTTTCTTTTTTTCTTTCTTTCTTTCTTTCTTTCTTTCTTTCTTTGTCTCCCTCATATTGTGCCAATCTTTCTTTCTTTCCTCCTTTCCTTTCTTTTCTGTTCTACTATCTTTCTCCTATCGTCCCACTCTTTCTATCTTATGTCGAATGTCCACTTGGTAGTTAACCAATGCAAGATATACTTTTCTCTCTCAAACAGGAAACCTTTCTCTAGTTACAGTTGCACTCCCATTTTTCTCTCCATCTCCAATCGCCGGCTCTGAGAATTGCTCAAGCCGAGTCAATTTAGGCAAACCGACATTTGTAGTGCTTGATAATTTCTTGGAGTATTTTCTTGTGATGCCATTTTGGTCACTTGATGCCGCAGTTATCATTTCCTCTTTTCCTTCCATAATTGGTTTGAAGGAAATTCGCATCTAATCTTTGTCCCGTTTATTATGTCAGAGGTTTTCATTTTATTAAGCGGAAATTTTAGCGTCTCCGGAAGTTGTGATGGCAGTGTTGCTCCCCTCACATCTATAGTTACTCCATTCTATCAAAGGTTGGTCAGCCACGGAGATAATCTGAACATAGTGAGAAAATCTTTAAATCTCTCTGCGAAATCTAGTTAGAAAATACCAGGTGGTTTAATCAGAAGGTCATGTGTGTTCGAAGGTCCAACAATGGTGGACTTTCAAGGAGGTGTTACACTTTCAACGTGTATGAGATGGCCATCCAATGAACGTTGACCTTTATGCTAAGCAACTACAGCGAGTCTATGATACTTTGAATGTCCGCTACATGGCAGTTACCAATCGAATATTCACACTCTTACAGCGGGACAATGCTCCAGTCTACACTGCTAAGGGGAAACTTGAAGAAGTTGAGGCGCTGGAAGTGCTGCCTCAATCTGCCAGACCACTCACTATCAATCTACCATCTCTTTCGAGGCATGGCTCATTTCCCGTGCGGACGAAGGTTCAACAATGTTGGACGTTCGAGGAGGTGTTACACTTTCAACGTGCATCAGATGGCCAATCTGTGAAAGCTGACCTTTATGCGAAGCAACTGCAGCGAGTCTACAATGTTTTGAATGTCCGCTACACGGCAGTTGCCAATCGAATATGCGCATTCTTACAGCAAGATAATGCTCCAGCCCACACTAAGGGGAAACTTGAGGAACTTGAGATGCTGGAAATGCTGCCTAGAGTCCAAACCTCTCAACATCAAATTACCACCTCTTTCGAGCCATGCCTCATTTCTCGAACGGACGGAGGTTCAACAGTGTAGATGAGGTTGAAAACAGGCGCTGAGAGTTTTTTTTTACCTCTAAACCAGTCAAATGGCATAAGTTTGGAATTGAGCTTATGTCACATCGATGGCGACAGACAATAGAATATAATGGGATATATTTTGATAAATAAACGCTTTTCTTATGTAATTTGTTTGAACTAATAATTAAAGCTTGAAATATGAAAAAACTTTTGACTAAACCTAGTAAATAAATAAATAAATAAAGAGCAGTAGCAACAATAACAAAAACAAACATCGTAATTTTAAATGTTAATTTTTCTAGCGTTCCTCAACTCTACATCTGTAGTCACATCTAAATCAATCTCTTCGGAAAGGTCACGCTCATCGAAAGGTCACGCTCATCGAAAGGTTACGCTCAATGAAAATTATCACGAGATTACTTGGCTCTGTTTGACTTGTTGCTGCGCTAAGATAGTTCTGGATTAATGTTCTTTGAGCTTGTTCCAGATGATCATGCTGCGAACGCTGACCTTCTTGTTCAACAACTGCAACAGGTATATGATGCTTTGAAGGCCCCACTCCCCGGCATTGGTCAATCGAAGACGCGCATGACAGTGCCCCCAGCACACACTGCCAATATCACCGAGCACAAACTTGAAGCGTGGAAGTGCTGACTGAAATCGGACCTCACGCCATCAATTTACCTCCTCTTTCGAGCCATGGTTCATTTCCTGAACGGACGGAGGTTGAACAATGGTGGTGTTTAGAGGGGGTGGTGCACTTTGAACGTGTATCAGATGACCATGCAGTGAACGCTAACCTTTAGGCTAAGCAACTGCAGTGAGTCGATGATGCTTTAAATGTCCAGTACACGGCAGTTGCTAATCGAAGATGCGCACTCTTACGGCAGGACAATGCCCCAGGCCACGCTGCTAAGTGGAAACTTGAGTGACTTCAGGTGCTGCAAGTGCAACCTACAGTTCAGACCTCTCACCATCAAATTACCACCTCTTTCGAGCCATGGCTCATTTCCTGAGCGGACGAAGGTTCAACAATGTAGATGAAGTTGAAAACGGGTGCTGAGTGCTTGTTCCAGATGATCCTGCTGTGAATGCTGACCTTCTTGTTCAACAACTGCAACAGGTATATGATGCTTTGAAGGCCCCACTACCCGGCATTGGTCAGTCGAAGACGCGCATGACAGTGCCCCCATCACACAGTGTCAATATCGAGTGGACGGAGGTTCAACAATGTGAATGAGGTTTGAAACGGGTGTTGAGATTTTGTTTTTTGCCTTTAAACCAGTGAAATAGTATAAGCTTTGAATTGAGCCTCTGAAACATCGATGGGAATATATTTTAATGACTAAACGCTTTTCCTATGCAATTTATTTGAACTATTAATTAAAGATTGAAATACGAACAAACATTTAACACAACCTAATGTATGTATATTTTCATGAAAGTAATGCCTATCAGGTCATAGCTCCCTTAGTATCATCATTACTTATGTGTTGTATCTATTCAAGGAGTTGGTGATCATGGTTCTCCACATCTTCATATCACTATAAGCTTCATGTGGTAGCAAGGCTTCTCATCAGAAGAGTGGAGGTTTTGAAGAGCGTAGAATGACTTCTTAATTGCTTTTCTTCCCAGACCCACCCTGACCCGTGGTGGTAGCACCTGTTAGGGTCCTTACTATGGGCAAATAGTGAACACCCAAAACAAAACACTATGACAGTATAAAAATACATTTTTATATTAAAAATATGACCAACAATATCTATTTATAGTAGAATAACCAACAAGATATTTTATCTGTGGTTGAAGGCATACAAGTGCGTTCAATATTATTTAGATTTCCAAATTAAATAACCCATAGAGGTATTGATATGCCGCTAAACAAAATCAACCAACCAACAAGAAAGAACTCTTTCATGACAGTAATCCATATAATATCCTACAATTTCTTAAATCAAACTGTATTCCAAAATATAAATTCAACAAAACTACAGCATAAAACACAGATATCTCGAATAATTATGTCCACACAAACATGCATATGCACAAAAGCTGAGTATCATCTACCATGTATTCAATTGTGAAAGCAGAATAACATATATTTTTATTAATACTAATCGCCTAAGATAATTAAATTTCGGCATTAAATGACGCATAAGGATGTTGATATGCCGGTATACATATAAATCAGTCAATCAATCTAAGAATTCTTCGATTACCCGTATCTCTATTTTTTGGACATCGATTATCTGAACGTGAAATGGAGGTGGGGGCGGGAGAATAAAATCAATATTTCGTTTTTTTTGGGGGGTTAAGAATGTTGAGAACCATTCCAAAGTTTGATAAAAACTCGGAGAATCTCATTGCATTGTTTTCATACATTTGAAATATAACAGCTTGGTTATGTTAAAAATTACGGCTTACCCAACTCTCAGATGCGTGAAGTAGTAGTAAGAGTCGCCGTCTTCATCCGTCCGTCTCGAAAGACGATGGAGTAGCTACGAGCCTGGGAGGGATATATGGGCTGCCCGGACGTCGAGTTCACCCCCCTCTCGGCCTTGCTAGCAGGGTCCAAAGGAATACAGTTTTGTACCAGCCGGAAGGTAGCACAAAGTGCTTAGGGGCTCCACTCCGGATTTGAATTCAGAGTTGTCCTTCTCCTAGACCATTTGCCATCCAAGGCCATAACTGAAGAAGAGGATTAGCACGTAAGTGAACTAGTCCCCCATCTCGGCCTTGCTAGCAAGTGAATGTAATGGATTTGACTGGAATTCGAACTCTGCTCTCCGATTCCTCAATCCAAGCCGATATCCATTACTCCACCGTGTCTCATAGTAGAGGTAATATTAGTAGTAATATTAGTAGGAATAGTAGTAGACAGTCTATTTATCTTGCGAGATAATGGGAGCGCGTTATTTAATCAAACATTCAGTCCTTTTGGGAGCAAAATGGAGTCACCCGTGTTGACCTTTCACCGGGTGGTGAGACTGGTGTAACCTCTTCAGGGTGCAAGCCTGGGCATGACCTCTCCAGAGCGCAGGCCTGATCTTGACCTCTCCAGGGCGCAGGTCTGGGCGAGATATGCGTGACACACGTGAACTCTATTGAGAATGGGAATGTGTTTTTGTTTGCCAGCGTGTAACGAAGTCTTTTAACACCTGCTGGCATGAACGAACATTGATCGCACTGCACGACTGTGTCTAACTGCCCGCCATAAAAACCGAGGATAATATTTCCTGGCTGATGGGAGAGCTCATCATGTGGCTTTACTTTTCAACATTCAACTCTCGTTTTGTGTGACTTTTGGAGTTTTACGCTTTGGAATTGAAATAGTCTCCAATTCTAGTCTGCAGTTAGAAAATGTTGATTCAATGTCGTTCTAGACAATTTTTCTCGCCCAAATCTATCTTACATATTTATAAGTGTTGCGGGCCGGTTATGTGTTTCCCAACTTGTTTCGGGCGTTAGTAATGTCAGTGTCTGAAATTAGGACAGGCTGTCTCCTAAAATACCCACAACAAAATGGCGGATTCGTGATGTGAGTCCACGTAACAATATTTAAAGAAACGACAAAAAACAATATATATATACAAACAAATGATAATGTCTTAACAACAAAGGTAGACAAGTGACAATGACAAAGCTGTGTGTGTGTGTCAAATCAATGTGAAAACTGTTTGGATTCAAATTATGTGAAATGGATGAATGTGCGTACGTACGTGAGTGTAACGTGATGCATTATTCATGCGCTTCCCAAAGGGAATGCGTTCTCCGCGAAAGATTTACATGCTGACGATTAAGCGGATAAAGAGTGAGAAAAATATCACAGAGTATTTATAGTCCCGAGAGTGTTCTCTAGTAGCTGTTTCTAAAATTAGGAAGGGCTAACGCGACGTAAGTCTACCTTTCGTCTATACATTGTCACATCTGGTCTGGTGTTCCTGCTATGTATACAGAGATTCTTGATAAAATACAAAGAAGAATCTGCAATATTGTTAGTCCTGACCTGGCATCAAGGCATCAGTCATTTTCCCACCGTCGTAATGTGCCTCACTGCCTTTTCTATAGGTACGTCCATGGTAATTGTTCTGATGAATTTTCATTTATGGTATCTAGATTTTATGAATTTACGTGCAGTACTAGATTGGCAGCTAGGTCTCATCATTTTACGGTTGAAATTACTAGATGTAACTACAAGTTCTATGTTAACAGATTCTTTTTCTCGCACTTCTAGTTTGTTGAACTCTCTTCCGGATTATTGCTTTCCAGTTTTAACTTTCAATGTCAATCGTTATCTTCTGTCTTCTTAGTTAATCATTTTTTTTATTGTTCTCGCTCCTTAATGGTGTTTTTTTTTTCAATTCCCTCACAATTCTCCTCCAAAAATCCTTTTAGATAACATAACCACAATTGCTTCTTGAAGCTAATTGCAATCTTGAAGGCCCGTTGTGTTTGTTTAATCATTTAATTTGTTTGCTGATCATATGATGTTGATTTCAGTTTGTAGATGTCAATAATATTCGACAATTTTGTATATGATTAATTAATATTGTAAATATTATTTATAAATTATATAAATTATATTACATTCCAGAAAACCGTTTGCCATTTTTTTGTGCAAGACTTTTAAAATCTAAAACATAAATCCAATTTTTATACAGTGTAACCAGGATATAAGAAAGTTGTCGGGACCGGAGATGAAGTCTCTTATATCCGGGTTTCTCTTATATCCGGGTTTGGTCTATTTTATATACATTAACACAGGCTCTAATTTGGGACCAGAGAAAATCTCTGTTATATCCGGGTTACACTGTAGTTCAATTATTTACTCTTGACAAAAAGGTCACGAAATTTAAATTATAATTTTTTGAAAAAAAGTTCTACTCTAAATATGAATTCGGGTAAAACAATCGAAAGGAGACACATGTTAGTCTACGAAAAAAAAAAAAAACTATTTTTGACATTAAAATGGAAGATTGTTGAGTTTTCATTTCGTGAAAAAAAAAAAAAAAAAAGAACTGATTACATTTACTGAATGGTAGAGCGAGACAAGTTTGTTCAACTGTTGATATCTTCTCGCATCATACTCACTGGCATTCCGACAATTGTTATAAGTAATCTAATCTATAAGCAACCTTCATCGCCGGTCCTCGGTAGTATAGTGGTAAGTATCCCCGCCTGTCACGCGGGAGACCGGGGTTCGATTCCCCGCCGGGGAGGCTGATTTTTTATTCTTTTTTTTTCTCCTTAATCATTAAATTCGTTATCGTTTAACCTTGGACAATTGATTTTTCTTTCATTCTCTTTTTTTTTAAGGCCGGGAGATCTGTTCTGTTTGTTACTTTGTTCTGTACGACCATTTGAAATGTTATAATACTAGCAATCATTTTTTGCCATTTAAGTAATAAAAATGAATATATTTCTATTACTTAAATATTATTTTTTAGTGGATACTCGTATTTGAGTAGACGCACCGTTTATATATTAAACAGTCGATTTATTTATTCTTTCAGTATCTTCCTATATTTCTGAGATGAGGTATTATGTGTTTTATTTACATTATTTGGACTATTGTCCTCATCTTTGTCGCCATTGTACGCACCGGCCTTCTACAGGTGGTTGGAATGTTGAACTGAACCCTTTATTTCGCTCACTGGGGTAGACTGTTCTAGTTCCACGTGCCATGTTTGATGGATGTCAGTTATCAGTTATCTCCTGTTAATTTTCCCTCTGAAAGTTCTCCCCTGCCTTAACCGGATATTGAACTCACACTCTTTGGGTCCTGTCACTTTATCCACTGTGCCATGTGTCCTTGAGGTATGAATTTCTGGGTATTATAAACCTAATGCCTTCAGCAACCATTTTCACCAGTGCTCATATTGCAATTTTTTGCTGTTATCTTCATGTTTTTACCAGAGCTCATATTGAAAATTTTGTTGTTATTATCGCTTTTCTCTGGCACTGCCCATATTGTATTTATTTCTATGCTTGGTCGGCTCAGGAGATTTTTGTGGCCTACCATATGTGCTGATTCCTTAAGTTTACGAATCTTCTAATGGTGTTCTTTGTCTATGATCTCAGCCTGATCCCACAGAGGGCGGTGATCTCCCTTCTCTCTCCATATGTGGTCAGCCACGCCTGATTTTTTTTACTTCCCCTCGTGTTACAGCTTTGTGGTGTTCTTGAAGCCTTACTTTAAGGGGGAGGCCTGTCTCGCCTTTATATTTCTTTCCGCAGTTGCACGGGATAGCGTAGACACAGTCTTTAGTCATGTGTCATGTGAGCGAAATAAAGGGTTCAGTTCGACATTCTAACCAGCTGAAGAAGGCCGGAGCGTACAATGACCTAAACGTTGTAATAAATATAGCGGCAAAGATGATGACAATTGTTCGAATAATGTAAATAATGTATTTATTCTTTGTCTACCGAAGAACGTCTATTTTCACTAAAGAATTCTCGAATATCCAGCCTGAGAGATGAGAATAAATAAATATACTGTTTAATAAATAAACAGGACGTCTACTCAAATACGAGTATTTTTAGGGCTGTGTTATAAAAATTACTGTGTTGTTGGAATGTTTCCTTATTAGCGAAATTCATGCTGAAAAAAAAAATAGCGGATACAAAAACGCTAACATAAATTATAGAAACTAACCAGAAGATAAACAGGAAAAGGAACATCATTTGGTATACCCCTCCGTTCAACCAAATGATTTGTATTAAGCTAGGACAAAAGTTCCTAGCTTTAATTGAAAAACACTTTCCTACTAATAGCAGACTTAGCAAGATCTTTAATAAAAAAACACCGTAAAATTAAGTTATAGTTGCACTGAAAATCTAGAAAGAATCATAAAGAAACATAATAATAAAATCCTTGAAAAACACACATGCCAAAACAGTATTAATAAAAATCCTAAACTAAAATTAGACAAAAATAATGAAAAATTATGTGATTGTAGAAACCCTGAAGACTGCCTGTTGGAAAATAAATGTCGCACAAAATCTGTGGTATACCAATGCATTATCTCATCCATTGAATGTCCTAACACTGATAGGATATACATTGGTTCAATGAAGTATGAATTTAAAATTAGATGGAGACAACACAAAAGCTCCTTCAATAACATTAGAAATAAAAATCAGAAATCTCTATCCAAATATTTTTGGCATTTAAAAGAAATGAATAAAACACCAAAAGTAAAATAGAAAATAATAAATAACCTGAGATGACCCATGCCCTTTATGCCTACATGAAAAACTACACATTCTAAATAATGAAAATTTATTAATCCATAGACATGAGTTTACGGTTTTTTGCCGACATCAACAAATTTTCGCATTAAATAATTACCATAAAAAAATTTAAACTTCATAGTCTAATAAAAGTTTTATAAGCTTAACCCAATCATGAAATTGAAAAATCCTTTATAAAGTCGTCAAAAAAACAAATTGTAGTTTAGTGCGACGCGTTTATATATGAAACTGCCCTTTAGCAAAAATATAAATAAATAAAATAAAACAAAACAAAATTCTCTAGACATTTAACGACATATTATGGGGCCAAAAGCTATCATTCGCTGTGACTGACCAGAAGATGTGCGTACATGAATGCCACCAGTCGCTTTGAAATGGACACCCCGGCCCTACCTCGGCTTGACCTCTTTCCGAAGGTGACTGATATCTGGATGCAAATTAACTCTTATGTCCCTTATCAAAATGGTTGCCCCAGCCGTTTCCATAGTAATGAATTTTGCGAATGAACATGCTTATAAAGATGCGTAAATTTCAAGATTGGTTATTCCTAAATTTTCGCTTGAGGATGAAACTGGGCTTGATACTTTAACTCAATTTAATTTTAATAATTATATTGAGGTTTTCGGCTCTCGTTTTTGAAACATGAGAACTCTTATGTAACGAAGGAATCATATTTGTTTTAAAATTATATATATATATATATATATATATATATATATATATATATATATTTTTTAAGCATTACGCCCCGAGCAAGGCGTGAAGCCCCTAGGATGCAGGGGGCTGCAGAAGATTTGGAGCAAGAGCAGATAGGAGTGATAGAAGAAAGGATGAGGAGAGGGGTAGTGGATAGATCAAGGTAGCTGGAGATGTCGATTGACATTACATTTGAATAGTTGAAGATTATAGCTCTCAGGGAAACTGGAATAGGGAAGGGAGTTCCACAGGCGAGAGGCGCGAGACATGAAGCTATTGGACTAGAAGAGACAGCTACATTTAGGAGTTTCGACAGTGAAGGGGTGAGAGCGGGATGCCAGCCTCGTAGGGCGCTTGAATTCATGGAGTCTGGGAACCAGTGAAAGCAGCTCATCGGAGCAATTACCATGAAAGTATTTGTGGAAAAGACAGAGAGAGGCGACGGCGCGTCTGTGAGAGAGTGACTGCAGACGAGACGCCAGATCAGGGCCAATTATATTACATATCCGTCCCTGGATCTTGTCAAGAACTCCGAGGTAAGCAGAAGGTGCCCCCAGACCATATATAGCAGCAATACTCCATGCAAGGGCGAATGGTTGATTTGTATATTTGAAGTATCGATTCCGGGGAGAAAAATTTCCTGGCGCGGCACAGAGAGCCAAATTTCCTCGCGGTGGAAGAAGCAATTGACTCAATGTATTTGTTCCATCTCAGGTCAGCAGTCAACGTGAGATCGAGCAGACGCAGGGAGTTGCTCTCAAGAAGTTGACTATCAGACATTCTAATGGGGGACAGGGAAGGATCTCTATGGTGATTAATAGAGAGTAGTTTAGTTTTTGAGGCGTTAAAGTTGACCAGCCAATTCTTGCCCCAATTAACAACCGATTGGAGGTCCATTTCAAGACGCACGGCCAGGTTAGTTTTGTCACCGACACTAGATTTGTTTTTGAGGCAGGAGTAAATTGTAGTGTCGTCCGCGTAGATGCCAACTTGGGAATCTATGGCGTCAGAGAGGTCGTTGATGAAAATAAGGAATATAGTGAGGCCGAGGATGGAGCCTTGAGGAACACCTGCGTTCGTGGGTTTGGAACTGGAGGAGAATCCGTTGAGAACGAACTTCAATTCACGGTTTGACAGGAATGATTGTATTAGATCAAACAATCGACCTGTAATACCATAACCCTGGAGCTTATGAAGAAGGCCGGCGTGCCAAACCCTATCAAACGCCTTGGAGATGTCTAGGGCCACGGCACGAGCCTCACCGTTATTTTGAAGGGCTTAGTAGACGGTTTCAGTGATGGCCGTAAGCACATCATCTGTAGATCGGGCGTAGTGGAAACCATATTGCTTGTCTGAGAGCAGATCATGGGATGTAAGGTGGTTAACCCCTTCGGCATTGATTAGGGCTTCGAAGACTTTGCCGAAGAGGGGTAGGAGACTAATAGGACGGTAATTAGATGGGTCAGAGTGGTCTCCAGAGTTCTTAAAGACAGGAACAATGGATGAGGACTTCCAGCAGTCAGGAAAACAGGATTCCTTGAGGCAGTAATTATATAGTTTAGAGAGAGCGGGCGCTAGCTCAGGCGCGCATTTCTTCAAGACAATGGCTGGTATGCCATCTCAACCACTAGCCTTGTGGGGGTCTAAATTGGAGATAATGTCCAATACCAATGACGGGGTTATGTGTAAGCCGCTCAATAGGGCCTCAGTTCTTAGAGGGAAGTCTGGTATGGGTACACCGGTGGAGTCAAGCGTTGAATTAAATGAGAATTTCCGATCAAAGCATTCAGCCTTGTCGGTAGAGGAGGTCAAGACCTCGAACTGGTTGAATAAAGGAGGTATGGAGGGTTTTCTATTGTTCAGGACACTCTTGCAGAGCCGCCAATAATCTTTGGAGCCAAATTTGCGAGATGCAATACGCTCCTTCATCCGAGCAGCAAATATTGACTTAGCTTCTTTGAAGACACGCTTACACTCGTTACGGGCGGAGGCAAAGAGACGTCTATTGCAGTCCGACATGTCGCTACGAAATAGGTGAAAGAAGTCGTTCCTATGGGCAATGGCGGCTGTGCAAGCAGCGGAGAACCAAGGGGAGGAGTGCGACTTGACCCTAAATTTCCTTGACTTTACAGGTGTAATACAAGAAATGAAGCACACGGATTCTGGATCTCATGTCGGGATTTCGACTTTGAAACATCAACGATTAGAAGTGCTGTTGACTGCGGTGTGCGGTTGGAGTAATGGGAAAAAGCGCGAAAAATAGAATCGGCGGGCCGAGTTCAATTTCCGGTTGGAAGAACATAAATCCATCTTTCTCACACTATATATAAAATAGCAGTAAATAATAGGGCAGACTTGATTTTTTAGCCTTGGTAAGCACACTAGTCTTGAAGGAAAATTCTGAATTGAAACGCCTGTAAATAATAGAGTAGATTAGCCTCTTTAGCCTTAGTAGGGTTACCAATGTAGAAGGAAATTGCTGAATTGAATTACCTGTAAATAAAAGGAGAAATTTGATATGGCTTTGGTAGGGTCACTTGTCTAGAAGAAAAATTCTGAATTGAAAACCATAGGAAGGTATACTGAATGAGCAATAACCAAAATGGAGGTTGGAAATGAAATGGTAATCTTTATAACATCAGTAAAATACAATACTCGCCAGCGGCGTGAAGTAGGTAAACCACTGCTAGTGGTGGACTACTTAGACAGCATATTACCTCCCACTTACAATAGTGTCAAACTCATTTATGAGGATTGGGACATACCTATTAGTGTTCATAGGTACGGTATATAATACTGTAAATAATAGGGCAGATTGACCTCTTTAGCCTTGGTAGGGCCACTTGTCTTAAAAGAAAATTCTGAATTTAAACCCCTGTAAATAATAAGGCAGATTGGCCTCTCTAGCCTTGGTAGAGTCACTACCGATCTAGAAGAAGGAAAGATATTAACTCAAAACCAACCCGAAGTCAAATGGGTCCCGTCAGGTCACATTCCTCTAGACACACCCACTCCAGCTACGGTTGCAGCACATATGGTGCCATAATGTGTCCAATGAATTAAGGAACTTATGATTGCGAACTTTTATTGAAGCAAGTATGAATGTTTTTTTCAGAGTAGCTGTGAAATTTAATAATATTTAACAATTGTGCTTTACTGGGCTAAGGCTTATTTAAACGTTATTTCCGAAAGAGAAATCTTACCCTCGTGTTCTTCAGCTCCTAACACCTCATCTTTCTGGAAATAACCATTCAAATTGAGAGACTCTTGAGCCTTATATTGGGCAAAGTCTGGAATAAAAATAAGATAAAATGAAGTGACATAAAAAGAAGTCCTGAAAACCTTCTCGTAAATACATGACGTAAGGACATTGGTTGACTCTGGACATTGGAGGTGATATGGTCAGTCAGTTAAGTGCCATTCGTGGTACATGGCTAACAAGGCAGATTTTTTTCATTTATTTCTGCGGTAAATCAGCGGGAGAAGAAGAGGATTCATACCTTTCCCAGGGATATTAGCATGTAAGTGAATATAATGGATTCAACTGGAATTCGAACTCGCTTCTCCGATTCCTCAATCCGAGCCGCTATCCATTACTAATAAGTTAATGTAATTAAATTTGATTTATGCTCTCAACTTATCCTCAAAGATCCCAATGCATTTTCCTCACATACAGTTTTGTCTTTCTTTCATTCTAACCTGAGGAAGTCAAAAGAGAGCAGACGTTCTCGGCGAAACGCGGGGTTAATAAATATTCTACATTGTCACGTCATTTTCAAGACGCAAAGAGAGAGTGAGGGAGTGGGAGAGAGCGAGAAGAGGAATGGAGAGAGAGGAGGAAGAAAAAAGAGAGAGAGAGGGGAAGAGAGCAAGCAAAAGCATAAACAGCGAGAGGGAAAGTACACATCGGCACAGAGAGAGAGAGAGAGAAAGAGAGAGAGGGAGAGAGAAAGTACAGGGAGAGAGAGAGAGAAAGAGAGAGAGAGAAAGTACACACACGGACACAAAAGTACACACACGTAGAGACAGAGGGAGAGAGAGAGAGAGAAAGTAGAGAAAGAGAGAAAGTACACACACGAGCAAAGAGAGGGGGTAAGCACTTCACAAAGAAAGTACGCACAAATACACACACACACAGAGAGAGAGAGAGAGAGAGAGAGACGGAGACAGCCACACAGAGAGTGTGTGTGTGTGTGTGTGTGTGATGTGGGTGCTGAAATGTTTTCAGCCTGACCCACTTCCCAAAGTTTGACCAAAATAAACAATAAGCCTTACAACGTCCCGAAGTAGCCAACAAAATCTTGTCTACCGTATTGGCAACATTGGTTATTGATAATGACTGAACGTGTCGAAATTACCTGGACAAAAAACGGGCAAAAAAAAAAACATGAACTTTCGGCAGTTTATGATCCTGATGTAAAACATTATATTCGATAATTGGAAAAACGTAACAAAAAATAAAAAAATACAAACTTAGTCAGTTGAATTTTTAAAAAAATTTTTTAAATGCAGGATGTCCCGTAATTAACTACCTGTTAAAATCGGACAATTTCTTTAAAAACACACTTTTATTTCTGTTCCTTCGATTTAATATGTTAGAAGTGTATAAATTTCTAATTTTGTTTATAACTTTATTATTTTGTGAACCATACCCAAAGTTTGATAAAAACTCTGATAACCTCGGTGCAATGAACTCATTGTTGTCGTACAAAGAAAATACATTTGAAATATCACAGCTTAGTCATGTCAAGGATTACGACTTACACAACTCTCAGATGCGCGAAGTAGTAGTAATATTAGTAGTAATAGTTGAGGTAATAGTAGTAGTAGTATTAATAATAGTAGACATTCTATTTATCTCGCGAGATAATGGGAACGCCCCCTTTAGTCAAACATTGTCTTTTTGCAAGCAGAATGGAGTGTCCCGTGTTGACCTTTTACCGGGTGGTGAGACTGGTGGGAGTTCTCAAATGTGCATGTCTGTGCGTGATCTCTCCAGATTGCAAAATGTTGTCCTTACCTCTTCCAGGTTGCAGGTCTGGGCATGACCTCACAAGAGCGCAGACCTGATCATGACTTCTCCAAAGCGCAGGTCTGGGCAAGATGTGCGTGACACACATGAACCATACTTCATTGAGAAATGTCTTTTTGTTTGCCCAGCATGTATGCGAAATCATTTTTAACACCTGCTGCTATGAACGAACATTGATCACACTGCACGACGATTGGTACGCGACTGTGTCTAATTGCACACCATAAAACCGATGTTAACACTTCCTGGCTGGCACGTCATCTCATCCTGTGGGTTTACTTTTTAGCATGACTCTCGTTTTGTTATACTTTGGGATTTTACGCTTTGGAATTGAAATAGTCTCCAATTCTAGTCTGCAGTTAGAAAATGTTGATTCAATGTCGTGCTAGACAAGTTTTCTCGCCAAAATCTATCTTACATATTTATAAGTGTTGCGGGCCGGTTATGTGTTTCCCAACTTCTTTCGGGCGTTAGTACCGTCGGTGTCTGAAATGGTAACACACTGTCTCTTAAAATACCAACAACAAAATGGCGGACTCGTGATGTGAGTCCACGTAACAAAAATTTAAAGAAACGACAAAAACCAATATATATGTACAAACAAATGATAATGTGTTAACAACAAAGGTATACAAGTGACAAAGACAAAGCTGTGTGTGTGTGTTAAATCAATGTGAAAATAGTTTGGTTTCAAAATATGTGAAATGGGTGAATGTGCGTACGTACGTGCGTGTGCGAGATGTAGTGTTCACGCGCGAAAGATTTACACGTTGACGATTGAGCGGTTAAAGTAAGAAGAGAGTGAGAAAAATATCGCAGTGTATTTATAGTCCCGAGAGTGATCTCTAGTAGCTGTTTCTAAAATTAGGAATGGCTAACGCGACGTAAGTCTACCTTTCGTCTATACATTGAATATGGCTGTCACATCTGGTCTGGTGTTCCTGCTATGTATACAGAGATTCTTGATAAAATGCAAAGAAGAATCTGCAATATTGTT
This sequence comes from Acanthosepion pharaonis, assembly GCA_903632075.3. NCBI lineage: Eukaryota > Metazoa > Mollusca > Cephalopoda > Sepiida > Sepiidae > Acanthosepion > Acanthosepion pharaonis. The sequence continues at coordinate 260,858 of CAHIKZ030001066.1, read as the reverse complement.
AGTCCTGATCTGGCATCAGCCATTTTCCCACCGTCGTAATGTGTCTCACTGTGCCTTTTCTATAGATACGTCCATGGTAATTGTTCTGATGAATTTTCCTTTATGGTATCTAGACTTTATGAATTTACGTGCAGTTCTAGATTGGCAGCTAGGTCTCATCATTTTACAGTTGAAATTACGAGATGTAAGTTCTATGCTAACAGATTCATTTCTCGCACTTCTGGCTTGTTGAACTCTCTTCCGGATTATTGCTTTCCAGTTTTCAATGTCAATCGTTATCTTCTGTCTTCTTAGTTAATCATTTTTTTTTATTGTTCTCGCTCCTTAATAGTGTTTTTTTTTTTCAATTCCCTCACAATTCTCCTCCTCTGTCCGGCCCAAAAATTCCTTTTAGATAACCTAACCACAATTGCTTCTTAAAGCTAATTGCAATCTTGAAAACCCGTTGTGTTTGTTTAATCATTTAATTTGTTTGCTGATCATATGATGTTGATTTCAGTTTGTAGATGTCAATAATATTCGACAATTTTGTATATGATATGGATAAATTACATTATTAATTAATATTGTAAATATTATTTATAAATTATATAAATTATATTACATTCCAGAAAACCGTTTGCCATTTTTTTGTGCAAGACTTTTAAAATCTAAAACATAAATCCAATTTTTATAGTTCAATTATTTACTCTTGACAAAAAGGTCACGAAATTTAAATTATAATTTTTTGAAAAAAAAGTTCTACTCTAAATATGAATTCGGGTAAAACAATCGAAAGGAGACAATGTTAGCCTATGAAAAAAAACAACCTATTTTTTACATTAAAATGGAAAATTGTTGAGTTTTCATTTCGTGAAAAAAAAAAAAAAAAGAACTGATTACATTTACTGAATGGTGGAGCGAGACAAGTTTGTTCAACTGGAGATGTCTTCTGGCGTCATACTCACTGGCATTCTAACAATTGTTATAAGTAATCTAATCTATAAACATCACAGATTACCGGTCCTCGGTAGTATAGTGGTAAGTATCCCCGCCTGTCACGCGGGAGACCGGGGTTCGATTCCCCGCCGGGGGGGTAAAATTTTTTTTTTAATCCTTTAATTTACACTTATCCTTCCTAAATTATCGAAGTTCGTTATCGTTTAACATTAAACAATCGATTTTTCTTTCGTTATTTTTTTTTTTTTTTTAAGGCTGGGAGATCTGTTCTCTTTGTTACTTTGTTCTGTACGATCATTTGAAATGTTATGATACAAGCAATCATTTTTAACAACAAAGGTATACAGGCGACAAAGACAAAGCTGTGTGTGTGTGTGTGTGTGTGTGTGTGTGTCAAATCAATGTGAAAACTGTTTGGGTTCAAATTATGTGAAATGGGTGAATGTGTGTACGTACATGCATGTGCGTGGTGTATTATTCATTCATTTCCCAAAGGGAACGCGTTCTCCGCGAAAGATTTAAATGTTGACGAATAAACGGATAAGGTAAGAAGAGAGTGAGAAAAATATCGCAGAGTATTTATAGTCCTGAGAGCGTCCTCTAGTAGCGGTTTCTAAAATTAGGAAGGGCTAACGCGACGTAAGTCTACCTTTCGTCCATGCATTGAATCTAGATATCACATCTGGTCTTGTGTTCCTGATATGTATATAGAGATTCTTGATAAAATACAAAGAAGAATCTGCAATATTGTTAGTCCTGACCCGGCGTCACGGCATCTGTCATTTTTCCACCACCGTTAAGGTTTCCTCCCTGTGCCTTTTCTATAGATACGTCCATGGTAATTGTTCTGATGAATTTTCTTTTATGGTACCTAGACTTGATGAATTTACATGCAGTACTAGATTGGCAGCTAGGTCTCATCATTTTACAGTTGAAATTACGAGATGTAAGTTCTATGCTAACAGATTCATTTCTCGCACTTCTGGTTTGTTGAACTCTCTTCCGGATTATTGCTTTCCAGTTTTTAATGTCAATCGTTATCTTCTGTCTTTTTAGTTATTCCTCTTTTATTCTTCCCGCTCCTTAATAGTATTTCTTGTTTTGTTTTTCTCATATTCTCTCAAAATTCTCTTCCTCTGCCCGACAAAATATCCTTTTAGATAACCTAACCACAATTGCTTCTTGAAGCTAACTGTAAATCTTGAAGGTCCGGCGTGTTTGTTTAATCATTCAAAATTCAAATTGTTTGCTGTTATGATGTTGACTTCAGTTTCGTAGATATAATAATCTTTGACAACTTTGGATATGTATAAAAAATTATTGGAAATATTAATATTATAAATTATATTATACATTATTGCTTTAAACCGTTTGCTATTTTTGTGTGCAAGACTTTTAAAATCTAAAACATCCAACTTTTATAGTTCAATTATTTACTTTTTGGCAAAAAGGTCACGAAATTTAAATTACATTTTTTGAAAAAAAAAAGTTGTATTTAAAATATGAGTTCGGGTAAAACAATCAAACGGAGACTTTGTTAGCCTATGAAAATGAACTATTTTTGACATTAAAATGGAAGATTGTTGAGTTTTCATTTCGTCAAACGAAAAAAAAGAACTGATTAGTGATTACATTCATTTAACGAATGGTGGAGCGAGACAAGTTTGTTTAACTGTTGATGTCTTCAACTCACTGGCATTCTGACAATTGTTATTAACGTAATCTAATCTAATGCTTCTCGTATATCGCCGGTCCTCGGTAGTATAGTGGTAAGTATCCCCGCCTGTCACGCGGGAGACCGGGGTTCGATTCCCCGCCGGGGAGCCTAAATTTTTATTTCTTTATACTTAAACATTTTATCATCTAAATTCGTGATCTTTCAGCGTTCGACATTCTATTTGTTTTTTTCTTTTTTTTTTATGTCCCCATGGGAGCATATGAATTTCATCCTAGACAGGATTTAAATGCCGATCAGAATCATGCCATCTTTTTCGACGAATTGCAGTTTGCAGAACACTTTACAAAGGAGAAAACAAATACCTATGAAATAAAATAAATACCTATGAAATTAAATGAGTACCAATGAAATAAAATAAGTACCTATAAAATAAAATAAGTACCAATGAAATAAAATAAATAAATACCTATGAAAACACACCCACGTTTACTGGTCTTCATTAATATTTGATTCCCAAAAATTGAAAATCTGCTTAATTCTATATCAGTATTGAAAAAGATGTGACAAAGTAGAAAATTTATTAACTACGCGTTTCGCCGAGAACGTCTGCTCTCTTTTGACTTCCTCAGGTTAGAATAAAAGAAAGACAAAACTGTATGTGAGGAAAATGCATTGGGATCTTTGAGGATAAGTTGAGAGCATAAATCAAATCTAATTACATTAACTTCAGGTCTGTCCTATTATTTACTGCTATTTTATATATAGTGTGAGAAAGATGGATTTATGTTCTTCCAACCGGAAATTGAACTCGGCCCGCCGATTCTCTTTTTCGCTCTTTTTCCCATTACTCCAACCGCACACCGCAGTCAACAGCACTTCTAATCGTTGATACCTTGGGATCTTTGAGGATAAGTGATGACCATAAATCAAATTAAATTAGACTGTCTTTATCACTTCCAATGTCCAAACTCAAGTGAGTGTCTGTCTATCTGTCTGTCTGTCTTCCTGTTTCTTTTATCTTCAATGTTATCTTTTCCCTTCAGTAACGAATGAAAAGCTACGTCATATATTTGCGAGGAGGTTTTCAAAACTTTTTTATGCCATTTCATTTTTATTCCAAAATTCAAGAGTCACTCAAGTTGAAGGTCTATTGTCAGAAAGAGGAGGTGTTAGGAGGATCACGAGAATAAGATTTCTTTTTCAGAAATAATATTTAAATAAGCCTTAGCCCAGTAAAGCGCAATGTTTGTGAAATATTTATTTTCACAGTTACTCTGAAAAACATTCATACTTGCTTCAATAAAAGTCCTCAATCATCCATTTCTTAATTCATTGGTGACATTTGGGCCGTATGTGCAGCAACCCTTGTTGCAGTCGGTGTGTCTAGGGTAATGTAACCTGACGGGACCCATCGCTCTTCGGATTTGGTTTTGAGTTAATAGCTTTCCTTCTCCTAGATCAGTTGCTCTATTAATCTGCCCTATTATTACAGGGGGCTTCTATTCAGAATTTTCCTTTTAGACAAGTGGTCCAACCAAGGCCATGATATCAAACCTCTTCTATTATTTACAGGGAATTCAATTCAGCATTTTCCTTCTAAACCGGTGACCCTACTAAGGCTAAAGAAGCCAATCAGCCCTATTATTTACCGGCATTTCATTTTACATGTTTCCTCCAAGACTAAGTTAAAGAGTCCAGTTTGCCATATTATTTACTACTTTTTTACATATAGTGTGAGAAAGATTGATTTATGTTTTTCCAACCGGATACTGAACTCGGCCCGCCGATTCTATTTTTCGCGCTTTTTTCCATTACTCCAACCGCACACCGCAGTCAGCAGCACTTCTAATCGTTGATGTTTCAAAGTCGAAATCCCGGCAAGAGACCCAGAATCCGAGTGCTTCATTTCTTGTATTACACCTGTAAAGATTATATATATATATATATATATATAGTCTTAAGACTATATTTCTTCATATATATATATATATATATATATATATATATATATATATATATATATATATATATATATATATAAAAAAAAAAGAATAGTAAGATATGTAATCCGGTGTTCTTATTGGTATTTTTATTTTTACAAAACAGTGCCCAATGTAAATTTACAGCGCATAAATATTATAAATTAACTGATTTAAACATATTGTTTTATCGCTACACAGGAATTACCATGTTTCAAAAACAGAAAACAAAAACTTCAAATTCAATTATATTAAATTAAAAGCTTTAGTTCTGTTTCATCTTCAAGCGAATTTTTGAATAACTTATTTTTATAAGGAAAAAATAAGTTATTCCAAAATTCGCTTGAAGATGAAACAGAACTAAATCTGTTAATTTAATATAATTTAATTTGAATTTTTTGTTTTTGAAACATGGTAATTCCTGTGTAGCGATGAAACCATATGTTTAAATCAGTTAATATATATATATATATATAGTGCAGGATTTTCCTATAGGCTTAGCAGGTTGAAGCCTAAGGCCTCAAAATCAAAGTGTTTAATATTTTTGACAATGTCATAGTCCCCTTTCTTAGCAGGCTGTCATAACGTATTGTAGACTCTAAACAACACCCCGTCATCCTTGGCTTTACTCAAATTGTTTAATTTAACACTCTTCCATTTTCCAGTACTCGTATGAATGGGGGAATTGAGAGGTCGCCCACAAGTGGAATAGCCTACGCCTCCCTTCATCTAAACGAGGCCCTATACACACGCCTGCCCGCCAGCATACACACACATATACAAAATCCAAAATTACTTCATGTGGGTCTAGTCTATTTCAAACCAGCACAACCATATGACAGTCCGCCTCAGCCCTAGACTGACTGTCTTGGAATGGGGGTTTTGAATTTAGTTTAGATAGCAGTCGGTGAAAATGTACGGGGCTACTTAAGGAGACGCCGCGTTTTGATAAGGTGTCTGGGTTGGTGATAAAGAGATGCGCTGGAGTAGGAGTTTATTTATGGCCAAAGTCTTAAATTGTTTGTAAATGAATTTAGGTTCCTGCTAGTGGATTATATTATTAAGTGATGGCGGATTTAATGGCAAGACAATTTAAAGTTAGAACAAATTATCTAAATAACAGATTCCCAAAAATCTAAGTAAAATCGAGAGACCCAATGGAATAAATCAGATCGTATAACACATACATAGCCACATATACACTTAGACATATACCTACATACGCATACATATATTTACCCATACACACATACATACGCATGTACACAAACACACACACACGCACATATATATACACACTGGGGGACTGTTGTTTTTTTGGTGGTTAGTAAGTAATAAGGTAAGATCTATATTTTTATATAAGTTTGAACCTGCTTCTATGTCTGCATTTTAACCACCACAAGGTAATTTTATGTAGTCCTGTGTAGTTTTGTTGAAATCGGTTGAAAAATGTAGGAAATACGATCCAATATATAAACGAACAGACACACACACACACAACCTGGGTTTTATAATAAGTATGATTATATCAATTATATTGCATTCCAGAAAACTGTTTGCCATTTTTGCGAGCAAGACTTTAAAAATCTAAAACACATAAATCCAACTTTTTTTTAGTTCAATTATTTACTTTTGACAAAAAGGACACGAAAATCTAAATTACATTTCTTTCTTTTTGGAAAAAAAAAAGTTCTACTCAAAATATGAGTTCAGATAAAACAATCGAAAGGAGACAATGTTAGCCTATGAAAAAAAAAAAACTATTTTTGACATTAAAATGGAAGATTGTTGAGTTTACTGAATGGTAGAGCGAGACAAACTTGTTCAGTTGTTGATTTCTGCTGTCATACTCACTCGCAATTGTTATAAGTAATCTAATCTATGTACGCCAAGCATCGCCGATCCTCGGTAGTATAGTGGTAAGTATCCCCGCCTGTCACGCGGGAGACCGGGGTTCGATTCCCCGCCGGGGAGGCTAGTTTTTTTCTTTTTTTATCCTTTAAATTTTTTTCTAAATTCATTATCGTTCAACATTCAAGAATCTATTTTTTTTTTTTTTTTTTTTTTTAAGGGCGAGGGATTTGTTCTGTACGACCATTTAAAATGTTATGACACTAGCAATCATTTTTTACCGTCCCATTCATAATTTTACTACTTAAATATTATTTTTGACTGGATACTCGTATTTGAGTAGTCGCCCCGTTTATATATTAAACTAAACAGTATATTTATTTATTCTTTGTCTATCGTAGAACGTCTGTTTTCACTAAAAAGAATTCTCGAATATCCAGGATGAGAAACGAAAATAAATAAATATACTGTTTAATAAATAAACAGGGCGTCTACTCAAATACGAGTATCCAGTAAAAAGAATCACGTTTAAGTAATTAAAATCTGTCTTATTAATAAATAAAAAAAACATCATTCCTTTATGAGGAAAATGGATGCGTGTTAAATTAAACATTTTGGTTAAAGCCAAGGATGTTGACTGGTGTTAAAATTACTGAAGAGTCTGCAATACGTTGCGACAGCCTGCCAAGAAAGGGGACTATGACAACGTCAAAAATAAACACCTTGGCTGGTGGCTCCTTGATGGTGAGGCCTTAGTTGTGATAAATATGGCGACACAGATGAGGACAATAGTCTGAATAATGTAAATAGTGTACATAATACCTCATCTCAGAAATATAGACAGATATATATGCATATGTATATAAATATATATGCATACATATATATATATATAGTCGATCGGAAGTACCTGGACAAAAATAGGAAAAAAACATGAACTTTCGACAGTTTATCCACAATTATGACCCTGATGTACATTCGATAATTGGAAAAACGTAACAAAAAATTTGAAAAATACAACCTTTGTCAATTGAAATTAAAAAAGAAATGTTTAAATGTAGGGTGTCCCGTAATTAACTACCTGTTAAAATCGGACAATTTCTTTAAAAACACACTTTTATTTCTGTTCTTTCGATTTAATATGTTAGAAGTGTATAAATTTCTAATTTAGTTTATAACTTTATTATTTTGCGAAACATACCCAAAGTTTGGTAAAAACTCTGATAACCTCAGTGCAACGAACTCTTATTAATTTCGCCATTATTGTCGTACAAAGAAAATACATTTGAAATATCACAGCTTAGTCATGTCAAGGATTACGGCTTACGCAAGTCTCAGATGCGTGAAGTAGTAGTAATATTAGTAGTAATAGTTGGAGTAATAGTAGTAGTAGTAGTATTAATAGTAGACATTCTATTTATCTCGCGAGATAATGGGAGCGCCCCCTTTAGTCAAACATTGTCTTTTTGCAAGCAGAATGGAGTGTCCCGTGTTGACCTTTGACCGGGTGGTGAGACTGGTGGGAGTTCTCAAGTGTGCATGTCTGTGCGTGATCTCTCCAGATTGCAAGCCTTGGCCTTACCTCTTCCAGGTTGCAGGTCTGGGCATGACCTCACCAGAGCGCAGAGCTGAACATGACCTTTCAATGGCGCAGACCTGAGCATGAACTCTCCACGGTGCAGGCCTGAGCGAGATGTGCGTGACACACTTGAACCATGCGTTATTGAGAAATAAAATGTTTTTGTTTGCCCAGCTTGTATGCGAAATCATTTTTAACACCTGCTGCTATGAACGAACAGTGATCACACTGCACGACGATTGGTACGCGACTGTGTCTAATTGCACACCATAAAACCGATGTTAACACTTCCTGGTTGGCACGTCATCTCATCCTGTGGGTTTACTTTTTTTTTATGACTCTCGTTTTGTTATACTTTGGGATTTTACGCTTTGGAATTGAAATAGTCTCCAATTCTAGTCTGCAGTTAGAAAATGTTGATTCAATGTCGTGCTAGACAAGTTTTCTCGCCAAAATCTATCTTACATATTTATAAGTGTTGCGGGCCGGTTATGTGTTTCCCAACTTCTTTCGTTGTGTTCCTTCTATGTATATAGATATTCTTGATAAAATACAAAGAATCTGCAATATTGTTAGTCCTGATCTGGCATCACGGTATCAATCATTTTCCCATCGCCGTAAGGTTGCCACCCTATATTCTATATATATATATTTCTATAGATACGTCTATGGCAATTGTTCTGATGAATTTTCCTTTATGATACCTAAACTTTATGAATTTACGTGCAGTACTAGATTGGCAGCAAGGTCTCGTCATTTTACAGTTGAAATTACGAGATGTAAGTTCTATGCTAACAGATTCATCTCGCGTACTTCTGGTTTGTTGAACTCTCTTCCAGATTATTGCTTTCCAGATAACTTTCAATGTCAATCATTATCTTCTGTCTTCTTAGTTATTCTTCTTTTATTGTTCTCGCTCCTAAACAGTATTTTTTTTTCTCAATTCCCTCGCAATTCTCTTTCTCTGCCCGACAAAATATCCTTTTAGATAAACTAACCACAATTGCTTCTTGAAGCTAATTGCAATCTTGAAGTTCCGATGTGTTTGTTTAATCATTCAATTTGTTTGCTGATCATATGATGTTGACTTGAGTTTGTAGATTATTGTCAATAATCTACAACTTTGGGTATGATACGGATTAATTATGTTTTATTAATATTGTAAATATTATTATTATTATGAATTATATTACTGGAGAAAGTAACAAAGAGAACAGATTCCCGGACTTAAAAAAAAGGAAAAAAATGCACTTAGCCTACCGAGAATCGAAACCCGGTCCCCCGCGTTATTCGCATCTCTCAGGCTGGATATTTGAACATTCTTATTAGTAAAAATAAATAAATATACTGTTTAATATATAAACGGAGCATCTACTCGAATACGAGTATCCACTAAAAAAGTAATAAAATTATATTCATATTTTTATTGCTTAAACAGCAAACAATGATTGCTAGTGTCATAACATTTTATGGTCGTACAGAAGAAAGTAACAAAAGAACCAGATCCTCAGCCCTTAAATAAATAGAAAAATAAAAAAAAAAAACAGATTGTGCAAGGTTAAATGATAACGAATTTAGATGTTTAAGGAGAAAAGTGTAAGCTTAAGGATAAAAATTTAGCCTCCCCGGCGGGGAATCGAACCCCGGTCTCCCGCGTGACAGGCGGGGATACTTACCACTATACTACCGAGGACCGGCGATATTCGTAGCTTATAGATTAGATTACTTATAACAATTGTCGGAATGCCAGTGAGTATGACGCCAGAAGACATCAACAGTTGAACAAACTTGTATCGCTCCACCATTCAGTAAATGTAATCAGTTCTTTTCTTTTTCTTTCACGAAAGGAAAACTCAACAATCTTCCATTTTAATGTCAAAAATAAATAGTTTTTTCATAGGCTAAATACTTCGTTATCTCTCTTTCATTGTTTTACCCGAACTCATATTTTGAGTAGAACTTTATTTTTTTTTTAAAAATGAAATGTACCGTATTTGACAGCGTATAAGACGCACATTTTTTTTTTTTTTACTAAAAATATCTTTTAAATTTCCCCTGCGTCTTATATGCCATATGCAGGTTTAGAATTCGCGACAAGTCGACCGAAATTGGCTACCTGGCAACTCCTTAGACTTTGAAATTATCGATCTTCTGTCGATTTTTCCGATTCAAAAAAATTGAAGATTTTAATGAAAATTTTGGACGTGCTAGAAATTATTAAAAAATTTTTAAAAATATTCAAAAATACTTTGATCATTCCTCTTGATAATAACATTAACATTTATACGATAAAAAATTATTTTAATCAAATTTAAGGCCTTTTTTTATTCATGGTATGCTATTTTTTTTATCGATCTCATGAACATACCTAGAAGTATTTTTCATGTACCTATTATAAACGGCTATTATGCAGATTAAAAAGTGTTATCATTGATATTAATTTCATCACGTTTAATAATAGTACTTTCTTTCACTAAAATTATATGCAATAAATTCAAATTATATATTTGTAAAATCTAATTCCTTCATTAATATTTTTTTTATGATAACTTCCGATTGCATTACAATCAGAATTTTTATATCCTTATTCTAAGACGTTTCGGTTTTTAAGACGCAGGTTGCACTGATCCAATAAAAAGGATATAATAAAGTTTTTATAGTCTCGTGTTCTTTTTTTTCTATTATTGTTCGTTTAACTGTAATCATGGCTTGTTTAACCAAAATAATGCATCATAAACACAGCCTAGGCTGTGCCATTTACTAATAATTTTACGAATTACTAATTTTTTCTTCATTTGCCCTGCTAGAAATGGGATGCGTCTTATACACCCGGGCGTCTTATATGGCGTCAAATACAGTAAATTAAATTTCGTGACCTTTTTGCCAAAAGTAAATAATTAAACTATAACAGATCTTTATCAGTTTTAGATTTTAAAAGTCGTGAATGCAAAAATAACAAACAGTTTCCTGGAATGCAATATAATTGATATAATTTATAATATCATTTATAATAATAATAATAATTAGAATATTAATATAATTTATCCATATCATATCCAAATTTGTCGAAGATTATTGACAATTATTTACAAACTGAAGTCAACATCATATGACCAGGAAAGAAATTGAATGATTAAACAAACAGACATTCGAGATTGCAATAAGCTTCAAGAAGAAATTCTGGTTAGGCTTTTAAAAGGATTTTGGGGCCGGACAGAGGAGGAGAATTGTGAGGGAATATGAGAAAAACAAAACAAAAAAAAATAATGTTAAGGAGCGAGAAAAATAAAAGAGGAATAACTAAGAAGACAGAAGATAACGATTGACATTAAAAACTGGAAAGCAATAATCCGGAAGAGAGTCCAGCAAACCAGAAGTGCGAGAAAAGAATCTGTTAATAGAACTTACGGTTACATCTAGTAATTTCAACTGTAAAATGATGAGACCTAGCTGCCAATCTAGTACTGCACTTAAATTCATAAAGTCTAAGTACCATAAAGGAAAATTCATCAGAATAATTACTATGAATTACGGCGATGGGAAAATGACTGATGCCTTTATGCCAGGTCAGGACTAACAATATTGCAGATTCTTTGTATTTTATCAAGAACCTCTATATACATAGAAGGAACACAAGACCAGATGTGTCAGCCATATTCAATACATAGACGGATAGTAGACTTATGTCTGGTTAGCCATTCCTAATTTTAGAAACCGCTACAAGAGGACGCTCTCAGGACTATAAATACTCTGCAGTATTTTTCTCACTCTCTTCTTAACTTATCCGCTTAATCGTCAACATGTAAATCTTTCGCGGAGAACGCGTTCCATTTGAGAAGCGCATGAATAATACATCACGCCCATGCATGTACGTACGCACATTCACCCATTTCACATAATTTGAGCCCAAACAGTTTTCACATTGATTTGACACACACACACAGCTTTGTCTTTGTCATCTTTGTCTTTGTTGTTAACACATTATCATTTGTTTGTACATATATATTGGTTTTTGTCGTTTCTTTAAATTTTGTTACGTGGACTCACATCACGAGTCCGCCATTTTGTTGTTGGTATTTTAAGAGACAGCGTGTTACCATTTTAGACACCGACGTTAATAACGCCCGAAACAATTTGGGAAACACATAACCGGCCCGCAACACTTATAAATATGTAAGATAGATTTTGGCGAGAAAACTTGTCTAGCACGACATTGAATCAACATTTCCTAACTGCAGACTAGAATTGGAGACTATTTCAATTCCAAAGCGTAAAATCCCAAAGTATAACAAAACGAGAGTCATGCTAAAAAGTAAACCCACAGGATGAGATGACGTGCCAACCAGAAAAACGAAAACCAATCGTTGTGCAGTGTGATCAATGTTCGTTCATAGCAGCAGGTGTTAAAAATGATTTCGGATACATGCTGGGCAAACAAAAAGACATTTCTCAATGAAGCATGGTTCACGTGTGTCACGCACATCTTGCCCAGACCTGCGCTTTGGAGAAGTCATGATCAGGTCTGCGCTCTGGTGATGTCATGCCCAGACCTGCAACCTGGAAGAGGTAAGGACAAGGCTTGCAATCTGGAGAGATCACGCACAGACATGCACACTTGAGAGCTCCCACCAGTCTCACCACCCGGTCAAAGGTCAACACGGGAGACTCTATTCTGCTTGCAAAAAGACAATGTTTGACTAAAGGGGGCGCTCCTATTATCTCGCGAGATAAATAGAATGTCTACTATTATTAATACTACTACTACTATTACCTCAACTATTACTACTAATATTACTACTACTTCGCGCATCTGAGAGTTGCGTAAGTCGTAATCCTTGACATGACTAAGCTGTGATATTTCAAATGTATTTTCTTTGTACGCCAACAATGGCGAAATTAATAACAGTTCATTGCACCGAAGTTATCAGAGTTTTTACCAAACTTTGGGTATGTTCCGCAAAATAATAAAGTTATAAACAAAATTAGAAATTTATACACTTCTAACATATTAAATCGAAGGAACAGAAATAAAAGTGTGTTTTTAAAGAAATTGTCCGATTTTAGCAGGTAGTTAATTACGGGACTTTCATTTTATGTGCCATGTCGTTTCAGGACGTAGGCGATCATGGCTCTCCACCTCCTCCTATCCCTTGCAGCTCTCAACAACTTCCTTCCTTCTGCTTCCTTTCCTCCAAACCATTTTCTCTCATCCACTTGCTTAAGCCCGCCAGGAATGTCACGCGCTGCTTTCCTTTGTCTCTCTTTCTCTCTAATCGACCCGTGAGTATCAGATTCTCCAGGCCCCCCTTCCTCATTATGTGTCCCAGAAACTTCAGCTGCCTCTTCCTGATATTAAGTTTGTATTTTTTATTTTTTGTTACGTTTTTCCAATTATCGAAGATGATGTTGTACATCAGGATCATAAAACTGTTGAAAGTTCATGTTTTTTTTGCCTGTTTTTTGTCCGACTGATTCAGTCATTATCAAGAACCAATGTTGCCAATACGGTAGACAAGATTTAGTTGGCTACTTCGGGACATTGTAAGGCTTATTGTTTATTTAGATTAAACTTTGGGAAGTGGGTCAGGCTGAAAACATTTCAGCACCCACATCACACACACACTCTCTCTGTCTGGCTGTCTCTTTCTCTCACGCTCTCACTATTTCTCTCTTCCTGAGCGTATATGTACTTTCTATGGTTTTGTTTGTGTGTACTCTCTCTCTCTCTCTCTCTGTGTGCGTGAGCTTACTGTGTCTCTCTCTGCTCGTGTGTGTACTTTTTCTCGCTCTACTATCTTGCTCTCTGTCTCTCTCTCTGCGTATGTGTACTTTCTTTCTCTCTCTCTGTGCTTTTCTCGCTCTCTCCCTCTCTCTCTCTCGCTCTTTTCTTCTCCTTCTCTCTCTTTCCCTTTCCCCCTCTCTCCCACTCCCCCCCTCTCTCTGCGTATGTAATAGACAGAACGCAGTGTATACGATATTGATCCAAGGCAAAAGTCAGATACTCTCATCCTAAACAGGATTTAAATATCGATCAATATCACGCCATCTTTTTTTGACGAATTGTAGTTTGCAGAACTCTTTAGATAGGAGAGAAAATAAGTTCCTACGAAATGAAATTAGTACCAATGAAATAAAGTAAGTTCCTATGAAACGAAATAAGTTCCTATGAAATGAAATAAGTACCAAAGAAATAAGGTAAGTACCTATGAAATAAAATAAGTTCCTATGAAATGAAATAAGTACCTATGAAATGAAATAAGTATCTATGCGATAAGGTAAGTTCCTATGAAATTAAATAAGTATCTATGAGATAAGGTAAGTTCCTATAAAATAAAATAAGTACCTATAAAAACACACTCACGTTTATTGGTCTTCATTAATATTTGATTCCCAAAAATTGAAAATCTGTTGAATTCTATATCAGTATTGAAAAAGATGTGACAAAGTAGAAAATTTATTAACTACGCGTTTCGGCGAGAGCGTCTGCTCTCTTTTGACTTCCTCAGGTTAGAATGAAAGAAAGACAAAACTGTATGCGAGGAAAATGCCTTGTGATCTTTGAGGATAAGTGGTGACCATAAATCAAATTAAATTAGATTGACTTTTTTAGGAGGCACGGTGGAGTAATGGATGGCGGCTAGGATTGAAGAATCGTAGAAGCGAGTTCGAATTATATTCACTTACGTCAAGGGCCGGCAAGGCATTTTGACCGGCCCGCGAGCCTGATTACCAATGACTCTATTTTTAACATGAGATCTGTCAACACTTCTCAATTTAACTATATCGTCGACCTTCAAATGAAATTTGTTATATGTCATTTTCCATAGAATGTCTACACATCTCAGTGCACTAAAAATATTAGACTATCTGCCAATTATCTTTCATGAGTCTTATTTTACCAAGTTGTGTTGCCTACGTTTAATGTCAAATAATGGATACATATTTGTTATGACCCATGGCTACATTAAAAGATAACAGAAGCGAAAGAAACGATAAAGTGAAAGAGGCCAGGGAGGGACTGACATGCGAGGTAGCAGAAATCTAAAGACAGTTAAACATACGCGCATTATATATACATACCTCATGAATGTGTGGATGATATCGCATGTGTACGTACGTAAGTGTATATGTTTGCAACTATTTGTTCTCGTATGTATGGGTATATGTGCTTCGTTTTTGTTTGATGTGTATGTGTGTGGTTCGCTTGTGGAACAATTTTCAATAACAGTTACAAACCTACACGTCATAATTTCATCCATTTCACTTCGGTTGATTTTTTTTCTCTTTGAAGTATTTTGACGTTCCTTGAGGAAAATTAATTTTTGTTAGGTGTTTTTTACTTTTAGATTTTCTTTCGTTTTTCTGATTTCTCAATGTTTATTTTCATTATGGTTTTAAATATTTAGGTTGACAGGGGTCTACATATGTAATTTTCCTTAATTTTTCATTAATAGCTTTCGTCCAGCCAGCGACCTGTCATTATAACACGAACCGGCCCGCGGGGTCGAATCAGTTGACGACCCCTGACTTACGCACTAATATCCTTGGGAAAGGTATGAATCCTCTTCTTTTCCCGCCGGATAACACCTGGTCTACCGCAAAAAAAAAAAAAAAAAAAAAAAAGGCAACCCTACTGAGAAAATATCTACCTCGTCAGTTATGTATCAAAAGATACATGATGGTATCACGCATGACACGTAACTGACTAACCTTATCACTTCCAATGTCTAAACTCAAGTGAGTGTCTGTCTGTCTTCCTGTTTGTTTTATCTTTAATGTTTCTTTTCCCTTCAGTAACCAATGAAAAGCTACATCATATATTTGCGAGAAGGTTCTCAAGATTTTTTTATATCATTTCATTTTTATTCCATTGTTCGTCCAATATAAGGCTCAAGAGTCACTCAAGTTGAAAGTCTATTGTCAGAAAGAGGAGGTGTTAGGAGGATCACGAGAATAAGATTTCTTTTTCAGAAATAATATTTAAATAAGCCTTAGCCCAGTAAAGCGCAATGTTTGTTAAATGTCCGTTTAGGTTGTTCCTCATTTAACCCTCTCTAGGTTACAGCATTTTCCTAATTTGGTGACCCTACCAAGGCTAAAGAGGCCAATCAACCCTATTATTTACAGGCGTTTCAATTCAGAATTTTCCTTTAAGACTAGTGGGCCCTACCAAGGCTAAAAAAAATCAAGTCTGACCTATTATTTACTGCTTTTTTATATATAGTGTAAGGAAGATGGATTTATGTTTTTCTAACCGGAATCTGAACTCGGCCCGCCGATTCTATTTTTCGCGCTTTTCCCCATTCCTCCAACCGCACATCGCAGTCAATAGCACTTCTAATCGTTAACGATTCGAAGTCGAGATTAAAAAAATTATATATATATATATATATATATATATATATATATATATATATATATATATATATAATATATATATATATATATATAAAATGAAACTCAATTGTACCCCATTTTGATGACCATTTCACCGCCTGGGATAATCTCCTTGGGGTTTGTCAATGCTAAAACGTTTGTTAAAACACACATACACACACGCACATACACACACACTCGGTAGTATAGTGGTAAGTATCCCCGCGGGAGACCGGGGTTCGATTCCCCGCCGGGGAGGTTAGTGTTTTCTTTTTTTATCCTTTAAATTTTTATCTTCTAAATTCATTATCGTTCAACATTCAAGAATCTATTTTTTTTTTTTTTTTTTTTTTTTTTTTTTTAAGGGCGAGGGATTTGTTCTGTACGACCATTTAAAATGTTATGACACTAGCAATCATTTTTTACCGTCCCATTCATAATTTTACTACTTAAATATTATTTTTGACTGGATACTCGTATTTGAGTAGACGCCCCGTTTATATATTAAACTAAACAGTATATTTATTTATTCTTTGTCTACCGTAGAACGTCTGTTTTCACTAAAAATAATTCTCGAGTATCCAGGATGAGAAACGAAAATAAATAAATATACTGTTTAATAAATAAACAGGGCGTCTACTCAAATACTAGTATCCAGTAAAAAGAATCACGTTTAAGTAATTAAAATCTGTCTTATTAATAAATAAAAAAAAATCATTCCTTTATGAGGAAAATGGATGCGTGTTAAATTAAACATTTTGGTTAAAGCCAAGGATGTTGACTGGTGTTAAAATTACTGAAGAGTCTGCAATACGTTGCGACAGCCTGCCAAGAAAGGGGACTATGACAACGTCAAAAATATTAACCACCTTGGCTGGTGGCTCCTTGATGGTGAGGCCTTAGTTGTAATAAATATGGCGACACAGATGAGGACAATAGTCTGAATAATGTAAATAGTGTACATAATACCTCATCTCAGAAATATAGACAGATATATATGCATATGTATATAAATATATATGCATACATATATATATATATATATAGTCGGTCGGAAGTACCTGGACAAAAATAGGAAAAAAACATGAACTTTCGACAGTTTATCCACAATTATGACCCTGATGTACATTCGATAATTGGAAAAACGTAACAAAAAATTTGAAAAATACAACCTTTGTCAATTGAAATTAAAAAAGAAATGTTTAAATGTAGGGTGTCCCGTAATTAACTACCTGTTAAAATCGGACAATTTTTTTAAAAACTCACTTTTATTTCTGTTCCTTCGATTTAATATGTTAGAAGTGTATAAATTTCTAATTTAGTTTATAACTTTATTATTTTGCGAAACATACCCAAAGTTTGGTAAAAACTCTGATAACCTCGGTGCAATGAACTCATTGTTGTACAAAGAAAATACATTTGAAATATCACAGCTAAGTCATGTCAAGGATTACGACTTACACAACTCTCAGATGCGCGAAGTAGTAGTAATATTAGTAGTAATAGTTGAGGTAATAGTAGTAGTAGTAATAATAGTAGACATTCTATTTATCTCTCGAGATAATGGGACGCCCCCTTTAGTCAAACATTGTCTTTTTGCAAGCAGAATGGAATCTCCCGTGTTGACCTTTGACCGGGTGGTGAGACTGGTGGGAGTTCTCAAATGTGCATGTCTGTGCGTGATCTCTCCAGATTGCAAGCCTTGTCCTTACCTCTTCCAGGTTGCAGGTCTGGGCTTGACCTGACCAGAGCGCAGACCTGATCATGACTTCTCCAAAGCGCAGGTCTGGGCAAGATGTGCGTGACACACATGAACCATGCTTCATTGAGAAATGTCTTTTTGTTTGCCCAGCATGTATGCGAAATCATTTTTAACATCTGCTGCTATGAACGAACATTGATCACACTGCACGACGATTGGTACGCGACTGTGTCTAATTGCACACCATAAAACCGATGTTAACACTTCCTGGCTGGCACGTCATCTCATCCTGTGGGTTTACTTTTTAGCATGACTCTCGTTTTGTTATACTTTGGGATTTTACGCTTTGGAATTGAAATAGTCTCCAATTCTAGTCTGCAGTTAGGAAAGTTGATTCACTGTCGTGCTAGACAAGTTTTCTCGCCAAAATCTATCTTACATATTTATAAGTGTTGTGGGACGGTTATGTGTTTCCCAACTAGTTTCGGGCGTTAATAACGAAATTGGGACACACTATCTCTTAAAATACCCACAACAAAATGGCGGACTCGGGATGTGAGTCCACGTAACAAAAATGTGAAGAAACGACAAAAATCAATATATATATACAAACACATGATAATGTGTTAACAACAAAGACAAAGGTGACAAAGACAAAGCTGTGTGTGTGTGTGTGTCAAATCAATGTGAAAACTTTTTTGGTTCAAATTATGTGAAATGGGTGAATGTGCGTACGTACATGCATGTGCGTGATGTATTGTTCATGCGATTGCCAAAGGGAACGCGTTCTCCGCGAAAGATTTACATGTTGAGGAATAAACGCATAAGTTAAGAAGAGAGTGAGAAAAATACCGCAGTGTATTTATAGTCCTGAGAGCGTCCTCTAGTAGCGGTTTCTAAAATTAGGAAGGGCTAACAAGACATAAGTCTACTATTCATCCATGCATTGGATATGGCTGTCACATTTGGTCTTGTGTTCCTTCTATGTATATAGAGATTCTTGATAAAATACAAAGAATCTGCAATATTGTTAGTCCTGACCTGGCATCACGGCATCAGTCATTTTCCCATCGCCGTAATTCATAGTAATTATTTTGATGAATTTTCCTTTATGGTACTTAGACTTTATGAAATTAAGTGCAGTACTAGATTGGCAGCTAGGTCTCATCATTTTACAGTTGAAATTACGAGATGTAACCGTAAGTTCTATTCTTTTCTCGCACTTCTGGTTTGCTGGACTCTCTTCCGGATTATTGCTTTCCAGTTTTTAATGCCAATCGTTATCTTCTGTCTTCTTAGTTATTCCTCTTTTATTTTTCTCGCTCCTTAACATTATTTTTTTTGTTTTGTTTTTCTCATATTCCCTCACAATTCTCCTCCTCTGTCCGGCCCCAAAATCCTTTTAAAAGCCTAACCAGAATTTCCTCTTGAAGCTTATTGCAATCTCGAATGTCTGTTTGTTTAATCATTCAATTTCTTTCCTGATCATATGATGTTGACTTCAGTTTGTAAATAATTGTCAATAATCTTCGACAAATCTGGATATGATATGGATAAATTATATTAATATTCTAATTATTATTATTATTATAAATTATATTATAAATTATATCAATTATATTGCATTCCAGGAAACTGTTTGTTATTTTTGCATTCACGACTTTTAAAATCTAAAACTGATAAAGATCTGTTATAGTTTAATTATTTACTTTTGGCAAAAAGGTCACGAAATTTAAATTACTGTATTTGACGCCATATAAGACGCCCGGGTGTATAAGACGCATCCCATTTCTAGCAGGGCAAATGAAGAAAAAATTAGTAATTCGTAAAATTATTAGTAAATGGCACAGCCTAGGCTATATTTATGAGGTATTATTTTGGTTAAACAAGCCATGATTACCGTTAAACGAAAAATAATAGGAAAAAAAGAACACGAGACTATAAAAACTTTATTATATCCTTTTTATTGGATCAGTGCAACCTGCGTCTTGTAAAAACCGAAACGTCTTAGAATAAGGATATAAAAATTCTGATTGTAATGCAATCGGAAGTTATCGCAAGAAAAAATATTAATGAAGGAATTAGATTTTACAAATATATAATTTGAATTTATTGCATATAATTTTAGTGAAAGAAAGTACTATTATTAAACGTGATGAAATTAATATCAATGATAACACTTTTAATCTGCATAATAGCCGTTTATAATAGGTACATGAAAAATACTTCTAGGTATGTTCATGAGATCGATAAAAAAAATAGCATACCATGAATAAAAAAGGCCTTAAATTTGATTAAAATAATTTTTTATCGTATAAATGTTAATGTTATTATCAAGAGAAATGATCAAAGTATTTTTTGAATATTTTTAAAATTTTTTTAATAATTTCTAGCACGTCCAAAATTTTCGTTAAAAATCTTCAATTTTTTTTAATCGGAAAAATCGACAGAAGATCGATAATTTCAAAGTCTAAGGAGTTGCCAGGTAGCCAATTTCAGTCGACTTTCGCGAATTCTAAATCTACATATGGCATATAAGACGCAGGGGAAATTTAAAAGATATTTTTAGTAAAAAAAAAAAATGTGCGTCTTATACGCTGTCAAATACGGTACATTTCATTTTTAAAAAAAAAATAAAGTTCTACTCAAAATATGAGTTCGGGTAAAACAATGAAAGAGAGATAACGAAGTATTTAGCCTATGAAAAAAAATTTATTTTTTTGACATTAAAATGGAAGATTGTTGAGTTTTCCTTTCGTGAAAGAAAAAGAAAAGAACTGATTACATTTACTGAATGGTGGAGCGATACAAGTTTGTTCAACTGTTGATGTCTTCTGGCGTCATACTCACTGGCATTCCGACAATTGTTATAAGTAATCTAATCTATAAGCTACGAATATCGCCGGTCCTCGGTAGTATAGTGGTAAGTATCCCCCGCCTGTCACGCGAGACCGGGGTTCGATTCCCCCGCCGGGAGGCTAAATTTTATCCTTAAGCTTACACTTTTCTCCTTAAACATCTAAATTCGTTATCATTTAACCTTGCACAATCTGTTTTTTTTTTTTATTTTTCTATTTATTTAAGGGCTGAGGATCTGGTTCTTTTGTTACTTTCTTCTGTACGACCATAAAATGTTATGACACTAGCAATCATTGTTTGCTGTTTAAGCAATAAAAATATGAATATAATTTTATTACTTTTTTAGTGGATACTCGTATTCGAGTAGATGCTCCGTTTATATATTAAACAGTAGATTTATTTATTTTCACTAATAAGAATGTTCAAATATCCAGCCTGAGAGATGCGAATAACGCGTGGGACCGGGTTTCGATTCTCGGTAGGCTAAATGCATTTTTTTATCGTCTAAATTTATTTAGTGTTCAACAGTCGACAGTCTGATTTTTTTTCCTTTTTTTTAAGTCCGGGAATCTGTTCTCTTTGTTACTTTCTCCAGTAATATAATTTATAATAATAATAATATTTACAATATTAATAAAATATAATTAATCCGTATCCTACCAAAAGTTGAAGATTATTGACAATAATCTACAAACTCAAGTCAACATCATATGATCAGCAAACAAATTGAATGATTAAGCAAACACATCGGAACTTCTAGATTGCAATTGGCTTCCAGAAGCAATTGTGGTTAGGTTATTATCTGAAAGGATATTTTGTCGGGCAGAGGAAGAGAATTGCGAGGGAATTGAGAAAAAACATAATGTTTAGGAGCGAGAACAATAAAAGAAGAATAACTAAGAAGACAGAAGATAATGATTGACATTGAAAGTTATCTGGAAAGCAATAATCTGGAAGAGAGTTCAACAAACCAGAAGTGCGCGAAATGAAACTGTTAGCATACATTCACTGACGTGCTAATACCCTTAGGAAAGGTACGAATTCTCTTCTCTTCTGGGTTCTATAGCCGTGGATGGCAATTGGTCTACCGCAGAAAGAAATGGCAACCTACTGTGGAGAAAAAAATCTGCCTAGTCAGTCATGTATCGAAAGATACATGATCACCTAAGCGTGTATCACGCATGGCACATAACTGAGTAATATCTATTTATTTTCAACTCCTAGGCTGGATATTCGAGAATTGATCTTATTAGTGAAAATATTTGTTCTTCGGTAGTCAAGGTTAAATAAAAAATATTGTAAAAATAAGTAATAAAAACATATTCATATTTTTATTACTTACTGGTCGTACAGAAGAAAGTACCAAAGAGAACAGATTTCCCGCCCTTAGAAAGAAAAAAAATAAAAAAATTGTCCAATTATAAACAATAACGAATTTAGATGATAAAAAGTTTAAGGTTAAAAAAAATATCTACCTCCCCGGCGGGGAATCGAACCCCGGTCTCCCGCGTGACAGGCGGGGATACTTACCACTATACTACCGAGGACCGGCTGCGTCTGGTAGATATAGATTACATTACTTATAACAATTGTTAGAATGTCCGTGACTATGGCGAGAGAAAGCATCAGCAGTTGAACAAGCTTGTCTCGCTCTACCAATCAGTAAATGTAACCAGTTCTTTTTTCTTTCAGGAAATGAAAACTCAACAATCTTCCATTTTAATGAGAAAAACAGTTTTTTTTTTCATAGGCTAAATTCTCCATTATCTCCTTTCGACTGTTTTACCCGAACTCATATTTTGAGTAGAACTTTTTTTTTTAAATTTAAATTTCGTGACCTTTTTGTCAAAAGTAAATAATTGAACTAAAAGTTGGATTTATTTATGTGTTTTTGATTTTTAAAGTCTTGCACACAAAAATGGCAAACAATACCAACATGTGTAATTCTGCAAATCCTAACGAGTGTCCATTACAAAATAGGTGTTAAAAACTGATTCCCTTGTTTACCTAATGTTTTTATTATAACATTTTATAATGAAAATAATACAAATAATAATAATTATTCTTGTGTCATAAATCGATGAACTTTTGTTCACTGGTAACGAAAAAACGCATTCATTTTTTTATTTCTTTAAAAAGGTCGCCCCCAAACTGAAAATTCGATTTTACATATACACAATAAAGGTATATATATATATATATATATATATATATATATATATATATATATATATATATATATATATTTCAGAAGATTTATTATTAAATTTGTCAGTGATGCAATTGAATAGTACTTATGGATTTTTAAGGAATTTTTATTAGTTTACAGCTATGGCATAACATAGAAACTTACAAATAAATACACAAAGACAAGTTCTAGAAGTTTCCATAAAGTTCTAGAAGGCTATAGGAAGTATTAGAACGTCCCAGAAAGTTCTCGAATGCTCTAGAAAGTCATAGTTGCGGAAACAAAGAAAGTGTTACATGTCTGACTGATTACCTTTTTGTATTGTGAAATATTTTTCCGCTCTGTGTAAACTTTGTATGGACCCTGATAATTTACTGTTTTTTTTTACTTTACAGTTTTTTTTTTTTTTTTTTTGCGTCTTCTCGTACGAAAACCTATTTGCAGGTATATAGATTTGTTGGTGTGTATGTGTGTTTGTTTGAATTTCGAGCAGGTGTGAATTTTAATTGCGACATCTTATTTTTTAATTCTAGTATGAAATACAATGTCGGGTTAGAGTTTATGACATTTTCAAAAAAATTGTTCTGGTAATGTTAAGGGTATACCGAAGACTATTTCAGTTGGTGTGCAGCCAAGGTCTTCTTTAATAATGTTCCTTAGAGAGGAGTATAAGGGGTAAATTATCAATCCAATTGATCAAGTTTTCCTTCATGGCTAACGATGTCTTGAGTTACCTGTGGAACCTTTCCAGTAATCCATTAGCACACGGGTGGTATGCTGTTGTAGCATCCCGCTACCACTTTCTTATCAATGTTGAATTTTGTACAAATCTGTGCAAAAAGTGGATCAGAGAGCCTACTCAGCTTAGTAAATATTTTTCAGGAAATATCAGCTTCTAATTGGTCAATAAACACACAAGTGTTCGTTGCAATCCACCCACGTACAAATATTTTTCCAGCGCGTGACTAAGCCAAGTTCTCCCGCCATCTACTGTGAGCCTGTCACGTGATTACATTAATTATAAATAGCAGACACGAACTTGCTGCTTTCTTTTTTCTTTTCTCTCTTCCAAATTCCTGCGAAGATCAGCGTTTTTGCCCACTTGTGGGAAAACGCCATGAAACACACATACCTACGAACTTTCACCAATATACAAACTCTTTACGTTTACACACAAACACAAATGTTGATGTCTTTGTCACTGGTAAATTTGTTGTGTAATACATATATTTGTTGACATATATCGGTCATGTTTGTTTTCTTTACATCTTCGTTTGGACTCAACTTGAGTCCGCCATTTTCTTGTAGTTGGACCTTCTTCTATCAGGAATAAACAGCACGTATTCCTAATTCAACAACACGTAAACCCACACGGTCCTCTACACTTATCTAAGTTTATTTTTGGGTCAAATTGGGATAGTCTCTGAAAGACTTGATGCAAGTCGTCTTTGTGTTCGGCAGTATTGTGGCTAGCAATGAGGATATCATCAAATGTAAGCGTATACGAATGGTAATCCTCTCAGGACTTGGTCGATTAGTCTTTGAAATGTTTGAGCAACATTCCGAAGACCAAATGACATTCGAACAAACTCGTACAGAGTTGTCACCGGTGTTTTGGGAATATCCTCTTCCGCTACCGGGATCTGGAAATAAGCTTTCGCTAGATCGATCTTGGAGAATGTACATGATCCGCATAACACGAGTGTGAAATCGTGTATATGTGGGACAGGATAACGACCAGGGGCCGTAGATGCATTTAATTTACGAAAGTCCACAAAAGGTCGAAATCTTTTATTATCCGCTGTTGGAAAGAGGTGTAGGGGTGATGCATATTTCCGTAGTATTTTGTTAAATTCGTTTTTGGCGAATTTATATTTGTGCAGACGTAGCCGTCGTGGACGTGAAAATACTGGCTGTCCAGTAGTCTTTATTCTGTTTTGTGTCATGCTTGATGTTATTTGCATTTTTGAAGGGTGTTGTAATTTCCTTAAATTTGTCCAAGATATCAAGAAATTCTGTACTATGGCAAATTGTTACACTGATGCCAATAGAATTGTATTGTGTGCGGGTTCCTGTTATACGGATGTTTGTTTCGGTGTCCAAAAGGAGTTTGTGTTTCATATTCACCGGGATGTACCAGCCTGGGTAGTCGTGTTCACTCGCCGGTTTGATCTTTTCCCTGGTGTGTCGACGGCAAGGTTGGGTGCATTTCCTTGCATCATTACCAAACGTGTAGTGATACCACCAAATTCCACTGGGGTGAGTATTCGTTCGTCCGCGACTAAGGCTTCTTCGGCGTGGGGTAGGATCACGTCCACGTGAGGTACTTCTGTACTCCCGTTGTAGTTGGTTTAGAAGCAGTTGCATTTGTTGCATTAGCTTTTGCAAATCTACGAGTGCCTTGTCGATATGAGTGTGTTTAGCACTGCAGTTGTTTTCTCGATTGTAAGTCAGTGCATTAAGTCTTTGATCGAACGACACAAAAATTTTGTCGGTGATATCTGCCAATTTTTCCAGTGCTGTATCGTCTGTCATGGGCGTTAGTTTTTGTACCATAATGGCTGTCAATTTGTCCAAGAATAGACGACGCAGGGTGGACTCCGACATATCATTCCCTCTGAGGTGAATTTTTATGTGCCTGAGGAGTTGCAAGAGTGTTCTATCACCGAAAATTATGTTGTTAAATAGTTCCCTCAACATTTGTTGGTCTTAGCGACCTGTCCTTTTAATCATAGCTGCTTTAAGGACGTTGTAAGGGTCGGTGTCAGGAACATCTTCTAATAGGTCGGCAAATTCATCGTCAACGTCAGGAGGCAAGGCTTGGACAACACTGGCAAATTTTATTTTCTGCGATCGTATCCCTCTGCGATCGTATCCCAATTTTTGGTGTTGGTGGCATTGTATGGTAATCAGGACGAAAAAATGGCCTGGGTTGGAGGAACCAATTTTTTCCACGTTTTCCTGAAGTGTTTTGCTGAAGACGGCGGCGTGAAGGATGAAAACGTAAATTCGAGGAAAAATGAAAAGTCGTATTTGGGGTTAAATGTATAATTTATTTACATCAGTCTGCCTGACCAACCTCTGATGTTTTGTAGTTAAGACGATTTTCGTGTCGACTCCGAGTCTGACCAACCTCTGCCGACATCTGTCTTCCCGTGGCGTCGAATCAAGGAATTCATATTCGTCATATCGGCTCCGAATCACAGTCTGTGTCTTTTAGCGGGAGTTATTTCTATTGGTCAATATATAAAGTTCATTTTAACATTTAATACCGAAAACATAGGTCGATCCATGATGCGGAGAGACGCGTTTTCGCATTCGGGTCATCGAGCAGTCAACATCCGGTTTAGTGTAAGAAACACGACATTTAATATACTTATATAAGATTTTAGCAATGTCGTATTGGTGTGTCATTTTTTTTTTTTTAAATAAACTGAATTAATTCTTAATTATATTTGAACAAAGGTTCATCGAATTATGATACAGGAAATCAATTATTTTACAAAAAGTCATAATCCTAACTATATACATTCAAATTAGAAAGGGGTATTTTCAATTTTAATATCAAATGCAATGTTCTTCAGGACAAGGATTATTGATTTTCATTGCTGCCTTTCTTTTAGGCTTTTTGGAGGCAAATAATTTATTTTTAGACTTATCAATTTCAGTAATGTACATTAGGCATGTGGCCGATTGTTTAGAACGTTTGCCTTCCAACCATGAGACCCGGTTCGAATCACACCATCAGCCTTGTGTTCACGGAGATAAAATCATACTTGACAGGAAATAAAACGTACACAAATAATAGGAAAAGCATAGTAAATTGATGTTAATTTCATACAATTTATATTTTTTTTGTGTGCATATTTTAGGTTACAATGGTTTTATGGTATATGTAATAAAAATGATAAATTACTCCGTAGTATTACAAACCATATCACGGAGAAGTCGGACACGTGTTGCCCGTACCATGGTTCGTGAAGAGATTGAATTTAAAGTCTTTTGGTGACATGTCCGTATTTCCGGTAGGAACAGTTTTTGCTCAATGCAGAGGGTGATTTATATATATATATATATATATATATATATATATATATGTGTGTGTGTGTGTGTGTGTGTGTGTGTGTGTGTGTGTGTGTGTGTGAAAAGTGCGTGTGAAAAGTGTGTATATATATATATATATATATATATATATATATATATATATGTGTGTGTGTGTGTGTGTGTGTGTGTGTAAATAAATTATTATTTATATATTATATGCGCGGTACTTATTAGAAAGCGCTCAAGATCAGAGATAGAGCTAACATATTTGGTTGGATAGATGTGAGTTTGTGACCCTGGGTTTCAATCCAACCAAATATATATGTATATATCTGACGTCCTTTGACCTCTCAGTTACGGAATGCTTCGATGGGCAAGTAAACTTGACTAATGTCTTTAAGCACAAATCTTTCTCTGACTCTCAAAATCTGCTTAGTTTCATATCCTAATGTAAACAAAGCAATTTGTAAAGAATGGGATGGATTTTTTTATTTATTAATCCTACTGATTTTTATTGCATAAACATTATTTTTAGTGGATACTTCTGTTTGAGTGGATGCCCCGTTTATTTATTAAACCGTATATTTATTTATTTTCGTTTACCGGCCAGAAATTTAAAAAAATCTTATTAGAGAAAAATGCGCTTTCTCAGGCAGGATATGAACCTGTGTTCTCCTAAGAGGAAACCGTCATTTGTCTTTTTGCAATCTCCTAAAATCTAAATCCTCTTCTGCCATTGATTTAATCAAGCTCATTAGGGAGGAGGTTATACGTTGTTTTCCTCTGTCCATGTTGTATTCACTCAGTCCTGCGAGTATCAAAATTTCCAAGCCCTCTTTTCTCATTATGTGCTCTAGAAATTTCAGCTGTCTTTTCTTGGTATTAAATATAAGTGTCCTTTTTGTTACCATTTTCTCAAAAACTTCGTCATTGCTCACATGTATTCATTCCACGTAATTCTCATCATCCACATTTTTTTGAGTCAAGTCTTTTCCTCATCTGTGAAGAGATTGACCAGCATTCACGGCCATATAGGAGGACTGATATTACGTAACAGTTTAGTAACCTTTTCTTTCTTCCTAACGAGATTTCTTTCTCAGTTTTTGGAAGGTATCTTTCGCTATCCCAATATACCTTCGGATTTTGCTGTTTTCTCTCCTTAATAATGTTTTCTTTTTTCTCATATTCTCTAACACATTGCCTTGCTTGGAGTGAAGTAATTAAAAATGTTTTCTGAATAATAATAATTATTATTATTATTATTATTATAAACATTGGAAAATTATTGAAATAAATTAAATAACACCGTTTGTTGAATTAACTTTAAATTATTATTAATAAAAATGTTCGTAAAACGGGGATTTGGCTGATAAATTCAAATACGAAACTTTGAATAAACTTTATCCGTATTCATCAGTCAGTTATGTGCCATGCGTGATACACGCTTAGGCGATCATGTATCTTTTGATACATGACTGACGAGGTAGATTTTTTTCCCGTAGTAGTTTGCCATTTCTTTCTGCGCTAGACTAGTTTCCATCCAATGGTAAGGCTATAGAACCCGGTCTGTTCTGCTATTTATCCATAGCTGGGGGGAGAAGAGTATTAGCAGTAAGTGAATGTAATGGATGCGACTGGAATTCGAAATCGGCTCTCTGATTCTTCAATCCGAGCCGCTATCCATTGCTCCACCGTGAGGTGTTCTTATTCATACGTTCTCGCCTCCATTCAGAGAAGAGCAAATCACACGTGACCATCACCATCGATTCTGGCTAAGTGTCCGACAGATTGTATCCGTGAATGGACATTTTTTTACTCACCTTTTACTTCCGGTAAAGTAGGACACGAGCTGATAATTAAATTTTTCCGACCTAAGTATTTGTATGAACGTCCCACGCATTTCCGTCCAGATGTGAAACCTTTCACCCAGAGGCATCTCCATATCCGCACAGGTGGATTTTAAGGTCATAAGGTCACTCCATTACCACTGGCGAAAAAACAAAAAAACACTAAAAAAAAAAAAAAAAAACGCTAAAAAATAATTAAATAAAATAAAAGATAAAATAAAATAAAATAAAATAAATAAATAAATAAATAAAACATAATTGACAATGATACAGTTTATAAAATATAGGAGTAAATATGGGACAAATTTAATAATATCCGCCGGAAAAAAATAATTAAAGATAACAAAATATAAAAAGATAAATTAATAATAACTAGGGTTAACAATGCTTCATCTAATAAAAAATGAAGATGAAAGTAAATACTAATCATAAATTAATAATGCTAGTCATCTAATAAGAAATGAAGATAAAGTAAATAATCAAATTAATAATAATGGCTGACAATGCTTCATCTAATAAAAAATGAAGATGAAAGTAAATGCTAGTCATAAATTAATAATCATGGCTGACAATGCTTCATCTAATAAGAAATGAAGATGAAAGTAAATGCTAGTCAAAGATTTAATAATAATGGCTGACAATGCTTCATCTAATAAGAAATGAAGATGAAAGTAAATGCTAGTCATAAATTAATAATAATGGCTGACAATGCTTCATCTAATAAGAAATGAAGATGAAAGTAAATGCTAGTCATAAATTAATAATAATGGCTGACAATGCTTCATCTAATAAGAAATGAAGATGAAAGTAAATACTAGTCAAAAATTAATAATAATGGCTGACAATGCTTCATCTAATAAGAAATGAAGATGAAAGTAAATACTAGTCATAAAATAAAGGGTGATAATGCTTCAAAAACCGCCATTATGATTTAAGCGTAAAGAAACAATTTTGCTAAAGTCAAAATTTGACAATGGTCGTTAAGTTGGAAGGAAATATTTGAGCTCTTGCGAAACCATTGATATTTATGCTTAAAGGAAAAATAAATCATTTCGTCTGTTGGAAAATGCTATCATAATTCAGATAGAAAACATTTTCAATGGCGAAAAACTTTGCTCTGTTCGGTTAAATTAAACAGAAATACTTTGGCTGTGTGAAACCATTGACCTTTTCACTTAAGGTGCAAAGTTTAATTTTGTGTGAAAAGAATCCTTGCCAGTTACGTTTTTGTTGGAAAGAAATGCAAGGCGTTGACATTTACGGTTAAAAATATTTTCTTTGATGTAAACGACTGCTATTTGCATGTTACACGAAAAGAAATATTTTCACTGATGGAAATACATGACATTTATGCTTAAACAAGTGTTGCACTTCGTGTTATTTTTGTCTCCTTGTGGCTGATCGGCAATCCTTCAGGACCCATCACTGCATCACAGGCTGAATGAACGACCCCCACCCCCCAGTTTTGTTAGTGTTTTTTCTCCCTCACTTTCTTTCAAAAGAGAAACACAATAGTTGTGGCATCGTTTCTTGGGGGAAGCGCGCATGAGAGAGAGAGAGAGAGAGAGAGAGTAGTGTGTGTGTGTGTGTGTGTGTGTGTGTAAGAGAGAGAGAGAGGACGTGTGTTAACAGGTTGACCGTCTTTCTTTCATGGTCTGTCCCGCTAAGGATCTGGGAGTACTGGATATAAAATAAACAGGGGGAATAAAATCAGGAATAGTAAAATAAGTCATCGTAAAGAAACGAATCGAAACAATGTCAACAATAAATAAAAATAACAAACATGTGTTTTCGATCCTCGCTCTTTGGACACAATCCAAGACAAACATGCAAATTGTGTGCACAATGGTTAAAAAACAATAATAAATTAAAACCAGCCAAGCCATCTGAAGGCTGACTAGATTTAATGTATAAAGTCTCGAATATTCTGAAATGGCAATCGGAGTGAGCTCTGCTGATTGTGGTAAAAATATCCCTGGTATTAAGAAACAAAATAACACATGGGGGTGGGGGGAGGAGAAAAGATAATAAAATAAAGAGGTGAATCGAAATAATATGAATAAAAGAAGAAGCTAATCAGTTTTTGATCCTCGCTCTTCAAAGCCAATCGAGGACAAACATGTAAGTGTATGCACAACGTTTAAATAAAATCTATAATTCAGCAAAGCAAATTTTTTTTTTTTAGATATAACTATGTTGGTCTTGTCTGGTTTTCGCACGTCCACATGGTCAGAGCGCTTCTCTTGACTGAGAAAAAACACTGCTCTCTCAGTCCCAGATCCACACTTTCTACCTGCCTAGTATCGTTCATATGCAAGTAGTCAGTGTCACCTAGAAGGTCTTCTCTCAACGGCCTATTGCGGAAGAGAACGCAACACCTGGTGCTTACAGCACCACATACAACTAACTCGGAATCTTTTTTTTTCAGACTGACCCGATTCTCTGTTATAATAATCCCACTCCGGTTACATTAAGATCTGCCAGGCGTTCCTTCGGCTTACAGGAAAATGGTTGTCTAGACCTAATGTATAATGTCCCTAATATTCAACAAATGAAAATCAGAATACATTTTACTGATTCTTGCACAGAGAGACACGCACAAAGACACGTTTTTTTGCCTTGCTTACAGGTCAGCAAATGTGATTTCCTTGCAGAAGGTGAGTTTGGAGGTGAATGCCTCTTGGTAAATATGTAATTTGGTCGAAAGATAAACTTTGATTGTATTGGCATTGTTTGTCGTGTTTTTTTTTCTTTTTTGTAGTTTTTCCAACTCGACAAAAATCGATACATTTTTTACTTTTCAGGAGAAATTTATTTCTTTTGTATGGGAGTATTGAATATCGGCTGAGGAAAAACCTTTGGCCTTACTTCCGCTGCATCTTTGTGTGAGCGGAAATCGGAACTGGTGATAGAATAAACAGGAAATGAAGCTGGTGGTAAAAATAAACAGGATGTACAGGTGTACGGAGCCTTGAATAAACAGGACGCACAGCTATCCTGAGCGGAAGGAAATGCATGCTTGCATGGGCGCATGCAGAAAGAGGCGTGGCCACACGAAGATGCGTAGACAACATACCGGAAGAAGGCGTAGCCACGTGAAGTTGCATAGGTGTCCAAATGTTATTTAGCCGGTTCGATTCTTGATCTGTACAGAGAGGCTGGTTAGAGGTTTACCGAAGATTTGTCTCCGTCAATAACTGTGTGCACAATCCTAACCCCCGTAATTCTCCCCCACTCTACGCATTCGCCGCAACTCGAACAATAATGATATATAGTTATTTTTATATATATGTGTTCGTCGCCTCATTTGATTCCAGCAGCAATATACTACAGTAGTTTAGGATTACATGAGAGTAATCGCTAGGAGTTAGTACTCTAAACAATCTATTTTCACTTTTTAACTGAGATAATTTGAGGAGAGTAACGCTGGATGATAATCCCAAGCTTGTAATAGCAGTGGCAATATTGTGGCTATATTGTGGCAGTCCGAACGATGTAAGTAGTGTAAATAATTACAATACCTCATCTCAGAAATATAGACAGATCCTGAAGAAGGCCGGATCATACTATGGCCGAAACGTCGTGAATATGATAATAAAGATGAGGACAACAGCCCAAATAATGTAAAGAGTGAAAACAGTTATAATACCTCATCTCAGAAATATAGACAGATTCTGAAGAAGGCCGAGGCGTACAACGGCCAAAACGTCGAGAATACGGCAATAAAGACGAGGACAACAGTCCGAATAATGTAACTAGAATAAATAGTTAAAATACTACATCTCAGAAATATAGACAGCTATCAGTGTTACCATTAATACATGTAAAATCTCTGTTACAAAATCTCTTGTTTTTTTATGAGAAAGGCTTCAAAATCTAAAACCATTTAATGTAATTGAACGGTATGGTAGGGTAGTTACGACGTTCGCTTTTCTGTACGGTTTCAAATCTTACCCTATCCGATTTGTCAGGGAGCTGACTTCTTGGGGTTGCAGGCCCTTGGAAGGCGATCCCAGCTTTGGGAAATACTGGAACTATTCGAAAGCCGTCTCTATATTTGTGCAAACACGAAGTAATCGTGACTGAGAATTCGATCTGACTGACCTTCTTCAAACTGTTGATCAAGCCATATTCTGTAGTTGTAGTATAAACCACAGGTGGGCTCTGTGCCTGAGCAGCTTCCTGCAATAGGGATTGTCCCATCCTCATAGCAGGCGAATATAATCGGAAAGTATCCAACCATTAATTGAATGGCAAAATGAAAGAATCGTCCCTCAAAACGACTTCAGCTTACGGTCATATCGCGCAGAGACACTGGTCCCCGTATTATCACTTAAGTTAAGCAGTGTTGAGCCTGCTCAGTACCTACATGGGTGACCGCTTGGTAATGCTAGCTGCTCTAAGGTTGGATGTACGGGTGGTGTAATGGATAATAATTAATAGATTCCCCCAAAAAGCTCTTGTGTGGGATGCGGGTAACACAAGATTTGGCGCTTAAACCTTCCATCCTCCTTAAAAGTCCAAACCTTTTGAAAATTAATTGAACCAGTTCCACTGTATGGATGAGTAACTTTGACATTATCTGTTCGTCTTGAAAGACGACTGGATGGAACATAGACAAATCTACTTAGTAAAATTCAGAACATCATTTGGAGATGCCATGCAACGCTTACCATAATTTACGGAGAACAGGGACGAATCTGTCTTAAGCTCAAGCAAAAATGATTACAATTTGCCGGCTCCTGACACCGAGCGGACAGGGAAACTGTCTCATCCTTACTTGTATGGCATCCATCTGGAAGTGTCTTCTCATGACAATTGAAAAGAGAGAGAGAGAAAGAGAAAGAAAGAGGTATAAAGCAATAAATGAGAGAGAGAGAGAGAGATGAGTTTGCCGGCCACTGCCACTGAATCGACCCATTCTTACTCCTTTGGTATCCTTCTGGAAGTGTCTTCTCACGACAATTGACTTTCCCAGACACCATAGCTCAGGACTCAGGGTTGGACATTAGTGATCTGGAGACAGCAATACAGGACCAAACAGTGTGGAAAGGGATTGTCAATGGGGTTCTGACCAACCATACGGAGGTCGAAGGATGACGACGATGATGATGAAGAGATATGAAGCAATAAGAGAGAGAGAGAGAGAGAAAGAGAAAGAGAAAGAAAGTGCTATAAAACAATAAATGAGAGAGAGAGAGAGAGAGAGAGAGAGAGAGAGAGAGAGCAAGAGAGAGAGTGAAAGTAAGAGATATGAGTTTGCCGGCCACTTCCACAGAGCGGACGGGGAAATCATCCCCTCCTTATTCCTTTGGCATCCTTCTGGAAGTGTCTTCTCACGAAAATTGACTTTCCCAGGTACCATAGCTCGGGACTCAGGGTTGGACAGTGGGGATCTGGGGACAGCGATGCAGGACCAAACAGTGTGGAAAGGGATTGTCAATGGAGTTCCGACTAACCCTAGGGAGGTCGAAGGTTGATGATGAATGGATAACGGTTCGGAATTGTTAATCAAGGAGTCCAGATCCAATACTCGTGATATCCACTTACGCGCAAATACCCTTGGCGAAAAAGTATGAATCCACCGCTTCTCTCCCCAGATACGGGTTAATTAGTAAGACTTGTATCACTAAAACCCCGAAAGGAATTCTACAATCTAAAAATATTTTCTGGCTTTAAATAACCCGCAAAGGGTTGATAAGCCGTAGAAAAAAAAGAATCAATCAAAGTAACTTCTGGCTAGATAACAGTTTTAGTGATGTGAACATAAATACACAGTGGGAAGGAACGAAATACAACAAAGTGCTGTTATTATTCTACATCGAGAGAACACCGAAGAAGCACATGCGTTTAACTTTAAAATTTAAAATATTTTGGTTTCCGATGTGTCATAATCGGGTCAGTCTCATTCAGCTTTCTTCCGCATTTTTTTAACGCCATTGTTTTTAAATATCCCACATTTTATCAGCATTAGTTTTATTAAGAAAGCTCACAGTTTGCGAGATGCTGGTCTTTAGCGTAGAAGACTCTGAAATCAGTACACTTTCAATACATTTTCGTCTTCAATTACTTTTTCTTTTTTCTTTTTTTTCATCTGGGGTACGTGAGTGGATCTGTCCATGGACGAGAGCTGCGGGGGCGGAATCAGGGCCAGGTATCAAGAAGTTATTTTTTTTAAGTTAAAAAAGT
Source organism: Acanthosepion pharaonis (assembly GCA_903632075.3). Classification (NCBI taxonomy): domain Eukaryota; kingdom Metazoa; phylum Mollusca; class Cephalopoda; order Sepiida; family Sepiidae; genus Acanthosepion; species Acanthosepion pharaonis. The sequence continues at coordinate 225,627 of CAHIKZ030001066.1, read as the reverse complement.
CCCAAGTATCTGTCTATGTTTCTGAGATGAGGTATTATGTACACTATTTACATTATTCGGACTATTGTCCTCATCTTTGTCGCCATATTTATTACAACGTTTCGGTCCTTCAGTATCTGTCTATGTTTCTAAGATGAGGTATTATATACACTATTTACATTATTCGGACTATTGTCTTCAACTTTGTCGCAAAATTTATTACAACGTTTCGGCCCTTCAGTATCTGTCTATGTTTCTGAGATGAGGTATTATGTACACTATTTACATTATTTGGACTATTGTCCTCATCTTTGTCGCCATATTTATTACAACATTTCGGCCTTTCAGTATCTGTCTATATTTCTGAGATGAGGTATTATGTACACTATTTACATTATTCGGATTATTGTCCTCATCTTTGTCGCCATATTTATTACAACGTTTCGGTCCTTCAGTATCTGTCTATGTTTCTGAGATGAGGTATTATGTACACTATTTACATTATTCGGACTATTGTCCTCATCTTTGTCGTCATATTTATCACAACGTTTTGGCCATTGTATGCTCCGGCCTTCTTCAGGTGGTTGGAATGTCGAACTGAACTCTTTATTTCGCTCACTGAGAAACTGTTCTAGTTCCACGTGCCATGTCTAATGGGTGTCAATTATCAGTTATCTCCTGCTTAATTCCCCTCTCCAAGTTCTCCACTGCCTTAACTGGGTATTGAACTCACAGTCTTTGGGTCTTGTCACTGGATCTACCTAACGCCTTTATCTCCTGTGCCATGTTTCTTTGGTTGAGTGTATATATATATTTATTTAATTATATATTATTAATATATATATATATATATATATATATATATATATATATATATATATATATATATATATATATATATATATATATATATATATATATATATATATATATATATATATATATAAAAACGATGTCGATTTTTTTTTAATTGAGATGGTATATATAAGAGCATGTTTCTATGTACGTGAGTGTGTGTTAGTACACACACACACACACATATATATATATATATATATATATATATATATATATATATATATATATATATATATATATATATATATATCGTAATAATTAATAAACAATATAATGCCAAATCACCTCATACGTGGAATAGCCTATTTCGACAGACGAAGATATCGGTTATCTATCATATCAACCCCGGTTTTTTAATATATATTATATATATTTATTATTTTTTTAATATATATATATATATATATATATATATATATAATGAAGAGCGATGTCGATTTTTTTAATTGAGATGGTATATATAAGAGCATGTTTCTATGTACGTGAGTGTGTGTTAGTACACACACACACACACACACACACACACACACACACACATATATATATATATATATATATATAAAAAGTGAACATTGAAGTCAACACTCAGAGGCTCTGAGTGTTGACTTCAATGTTCACTTTTATATTTACATACGCTCTATCTCTGATATTGAGCACTTTATCCCATAAATATAACACACCTTAAAAACTATATTTCCTCATAAAACTATATTTATATATATATATATATATATATATATATATATATATATATACACTACAAGCAGAAAATTTCAGGGTCACCCTGCACTTCTTTAAAAAAAACAAATCAACTTAGCATCAGATACTTTTGTATTTTTAAGTAAAAGTCAAAATTGTGTATTGTTTTTATTTTGGCAAAAAATAAGCTTGTAACTAAAAGAAATTATCATGCAACAGCATCATATTTTCTTTTCTTCAATAAACCCATCACCTGCCTTAACTACTGTTTTATAAATTCTTGGCAGCGTTTCCATCAGTTTTGGGAAAATAAGTAAATGTCGTACCTTCTCAACATTCTTCAAGCACTGAAAAAGCTCACTCTCCCACCTTGGGTATTCTCTCCGATCTCTCCTATTGAATTGATCCTATAGTAATTCAATGGAAAAGAGGGTAGGAGAGTGACACGGCCAAATCATCATTTCCAAAATTTTGTTCCTTCTTTTTGAGTGTTTTGGATCGTTGTCTTGTTGAATGGCAATTTTCCAATTATACGTAAAGCAGATCGTATATTATGTCTTTGCAAATCTGAATGATTCCCCTGATTGGAATCAAATCTCCAACTTACTCTCCTTCAAAACCCCCACACCATAAGGGTTTCACCATCATGATTAACTGTTGGAGCTATATATTCATCATTCAGTTTTTCTCCTGGCTTTCTTCTGAGTCAGAAAAATCTCCAAATTTGGGCTCATTTGCCACTCTTTCAATATTCAGTTCTGCTTTTTTGTTCATTACAATATTTTCGGCTTATTCACCTTCCAAAACAGGAGTTTCTTGATATCTGTGCACCACTCGAGCACCCGATAATCTAAGTCCATTTTTCACAATGGAGAGCGACACTGGTTGCTCTCAAGAGGGATAAAGCTCAGCTGTCAACTCTGGAGCAGTTTTTCTTCTATATTTTTTCCTCTCAATAATCAAGTGTCATTTTTGGGATTCCAGCTCATTTTCTAACTGCCTTTGTAACTTCAACTTTTTAACTTTTATTTTCTTACTTCAATTTTCAACTTTTTACCATTTTGTCTGAGAATTGCCTTCTTTAAATAAAATTTCAGTTTGTACCTTGACCTTCCCCTTTCTGAAATTGATAGTACATCGGTTATTGGGAGTTTTCACCCAAACGGGATCTCCACCAGCGTATGCTCTGTGTACCTCCTCATGAACGAGTATGGATGTAGTGTCAACTCCCCCCTTTTTTTTGGGGGGGGTGTGACGTGGATAGGACGCTGGGTGATGCGGTTGCATTTAAAACGTCGTCCTTTGAAGTCCCATTCTACCAGTACACTATTTCCGTTACAGCAATGGTCCTGAAAATTCTTGTTGCCACAGCCGGGCTAACCCGGCGCAAAAAAAGTCCCATGTCCGCCTCAGCTCTGGATGACCATTGTGGCGGTAGATGGCCATTATCTGATTCGATGTTAATGCTTCTATGGAGGCAGCACACAAATGCTTCAAAGGTTCACCTTGCTTCTTGATGGCGTCAAACCAACCCTGTGAGACTCTAGTCAGTTTGTCTGCACGATTGCGGTCAGACTTGAGCAAGCGGACACTTACAGTCTGAAATCCTTAAAGAACTCTACGAATGTGTTGAATCGTCGTCATATGAGCATTTCGCATGTAGCGTTAGTGTGTAGCCTGGCCTTTCCAGCTAGAGCACCGGGAAACCATTAATGCATGCACGAAGAACTGGTTACCAAGTTCACTACAGTCACTGGAGAGCAAGATGAATTTCCTTAAGCGCTGCACCCAACTCAACTAGGTTGATTTACTAGCAAGAATACTCGATAACAGATCCATTGATCTCCAATCAGACCCCAGTGGCTAAGGAGCTCGTATCGATCCAGAAATCAATCTCATGAGGATTCATGTACCAGAGTCCAACATGGTCGTAACATGAACGTCATCCGTTACGTTATCAGATCTCGATGTACTCGCATTCAATCTACGTTTGATGAACACCATGGCCACGCAGAGACAACCAAACTGGAAAATGTCCCACGAGCTTCCCGGACACGGAAAAGACATGTGATGATATCAGGTATTTATGAAATGGCACTTTCGCGCCTTCATACGAGCTTACTATGACCTGCAGACCCAACACCCACGCACCGTCCTCTAAATGTTCTGGATCCTTACACGTTAGGCCAATACTCCTTCACGCGTGTCTCCGATGCTATATCTTCATTGATAGATGTCATCTATATATACACACGTGGCTCTGTTAATAGTCTCCTCTTGCGACATTGTTGCAACCATGATGGCTATCATTACGAGGGGTGCCACATTAAGTCCGAATCTTAGGCGAGTGAGGCCTTTAGCCACTTAACATCACACACTGAACGACCACAACGACTTATGGACAAGTACTTGTAAGAAGCCTTTCTTAAATCTAATGTAACGACTTTGACCCTCTGCTCTCACCACTCGTTTAATTTCTGCGAGCAGAAGTCTGTACCTGCCGTAAATGCGTCAACGGGCTTATCAAAAGAAATGTATGAACATATGGAAATGGTTTTAAATCTTATCAAATATAGGGAGCACAAATGGATCATAAGTATTAACTTAAGAATGGTTAATTTTCTGCGAGAACAACAAGGAGGTTATACTAAATATCGCTGATTCCTTTGTTTATGGGACAGCAGAACTAAGGAAGTACATTATTTCAAATAGATTTGGCCACCACGAACATCTTTTATTCTCGGAGAAAAAAAAAACGTAATTAATCTCCCTTTAGTGAGCAGCGATAAAATCATATTTTCTCCTCTGCATATCAAACTAGGCCTCGTTAAACAATATGTTACAGCATCAGAAACGAACGGAGATTGTTTCAAATATACACCCTTGTGCAAATCAATTGAAACAACCGTTTTAGTTTCCTTTCTTTCACTTTACGGTCAGTTTTAGACCCACTGGAGTGACAGGGAGTAATCGATTTCTATTTTTTCCTCAGATTAGGCCATTTGCAGTGATGTGTAGTAATATGAATATTTTCGGAGTGTATGATGTAATTTGTTTGAATCTGAAAAATATTTTGTCATCCGGGATTGCATCAGATTTTTATCCCGCCCAGAAACTATTGTCTCGATTGTCGATTAGTTGTCATATGGCCATTGTTTGCGATGGCCGTTACTCCAAGGAAGCGTACGATAATTGTAACACTGTTCGAACACATTGGCAAGCCTTACTAGTGAGCAAATCAAAGTACTAGACTGGCCTGGAAACTCTCCCGATTTAAATCCAATTGAGAATCTGTGGTCAATCTGCAAGGAACGATTTCGTGGAATGGACCTACGAAGTACTAATATGTGCACTAGGTCATGTTTCATGGGAAAATACGAAAAAAAAAAGTAAATAAGAACGGAATTCTTCGTTTTGTCTCAATTAATTTGCACAAAGATGTATAATTTCAAAATTTCCAAGTTTAAGTTATGAAAAAATCAAAGCGGGAATTTTCGATGGTTCGGAAATAAGAATATTAATTAAAGACAATACTTTACCTAATGTCATGAATGAACGCAAAAGAATTGCCTAGTTCTCTTTTGTGGACTTGATAAAAACCTTTTTTAGGCAATTATGGAGCAGATAATTGCGAAGAAATCGTAAAAAAATTGTGAGGCATGACAAAGTGTTATGTTGCAATACGAGCGAAAAAATGCATTTTTTGAACAGCCATCTTGACCAATTTCTAAATAATTTAGATGATGTAAATGACGATGAAGAAGAGAGATTCCACCAAGATATCAAAATTATGGTACCAAGGCCGCTGGGATTCCAAAAATGGCTGATTAATGTGCTGGTGCTTAAAAAAAGACCCGCCATCAACAAGCTAAGACGCTAGAAAGTCCTGTAAAAACATTTTGCCAGTGAAAACTTCATCGCTTTTTTTTGTTTCTAATTTAAAGTTATTTTTATTGTTATAATGTAATTTTACTGTAGTTTAAACTGCTTTTAGTCCTGATACTTGAAAAAAATTTAAACACACGACTTAATTTTTTTAGTCCGAATTAGAAAAATCTTGAAAATGGCACATAAGCTGTTGACAAGAATGAAGACCTAATAGAGTCAAACCAAGTCAAAATTCATATTCAGGGAACCCAAATTATCTAGAATCAAGTGTCTTATATCAGTCAATAAAATACATGTTCCCTAGTGATTTACTAAATCAGAAACTAGTACCCTTAGTAGATACCTACCCTACCAGATGTGAGGGAAATATTTATTATTCTTTTCAAAATTTTTTCAATACCCCTGAAGTTTTGAAGTCAGCCCCATTTATTAATCTCACACTATTTGACCTTTTAAATGATTTTCTGATCCCCCTTTTATTAAAACCTCCCCACTATATTAGGTATCTAAAAGTATAATGTCTAGATTAGTTTTAACTAATCAGTTCATTTTTTTGCTTTTAGTTTCTGACTGAAAGTAAACTAAACCATTAACTATTAAATAAAACTAACAATAACAAATTGTGTTTGTAGTTTGCTAAAGTCCAAATACTAAAAGACTGAAATTCTTCTTGATAATGAGCAACCAGGTCAGTTATCAGATCATTGAAAATATCCTTAGCATTGATTGGGTCGAAAACCCAATCTATTTTGATCTGACATTGCTATACACATCTAAAGAAATAAGTTGAACTGCTTTTAGTCCTGATACCTGAAAAATATTTAAACATCGGACTTACTTTTTTAGTCCCAATGTGAAAAGTTTTCAAAATGGCACATAGGCTGTTGACAAAAATCAAGATCTGAGTCAAAATTCATATTCAGCAAGCATCCGATATCATTCAATAAAATTCGTGTTCCCTAGAGATTCACTAAGTCAGAAAGTAATACTCTTAGTAGATAATACCTACACTACCAGTAGTAATATCTACTCTACCGGTAGTAATACCTACCCTACCAGTAGTAATACTTACTCTACCGGTAGTAATACCTACTCTACCATTAGTAATACTTACCCTACCAGTAGTAATACCTACTCTACTGGTAGTAATACCTGCTCTACCAGTAGTAATACCTACCAGTAGTAATACCTGCCATACCAGTAGTAATACATACTCTACCAGTAGTAATACCTACCTACCAGTAGTAATACCTACCATACAAGTAGTAATACCTACTCTACCGGAGTAATACCTACAGTACCAGTAAAATGTAATTTCACAGTAGTTTGAATTGCTTGCAGTCCTGAAAAATATTTTAACACATTATTTAATTTTTAGTCCTAATTTGAAAAATCTGGAAACTGGCACGTAGGCTGTTGACAAAAATCAAGACTTGATAGCGCCAAACCATGATGAAATTCATATTCACGAAACCCAAATTACCTAGAATCAAGCGTCAGATATCAATCTATATAATACGTATTTCGCGGTGGAACCACGATTGCAGTTCTTTTTGTAATCTTTCCTAATAATTCAAGAGACGAAATACTCGGTATTCTGTGCTTCAGGTCATCGGGCGACCGACCATTTGTCCCCTTTCATGATGCGGTACACACATGTTCTGATCGAAGTCTATGCTGAAATCAAATTCAACTGCTCCAGTTTTGTAACATGGAGCCAATTGCGTCGGCAGCTGCACGCCCTCGGCCTTTTTAAAGGTGAGTGGTTTTCTTCTCATACAAGACATTCATAATTTCGCAAAATATATCGTGGACAAACGAATCCAAATTGCAACTCTTCCAGTGGCCTAGTCAGAGTCCTGACCTTAATCCGACTGAAAACCTTTGTGAGATAATGGACAAGCGTTCCCGTAATAGGAAACTTAACACAGAAGATGAGCTTTTTCGCGAATTAAAGAAATGCTGGACAAATCTGGCGAAGGACGTTGACTTACTAAAGAATTTAATCTAAATTCATTGAGCATCTATATGTAGCCGCAAGTTCTATGTTAAATGTTTCTTTTCTCCCACTCGCTTCTACCGTTTCCATGCTTTCCAGCCAACTTTAATCTGCAAAAATTTAAATGCAATGTCAATCACTATCTACTGTCCTCCTGATTGCTCTTTTCTCTTTCTCCTCATGACTAACGTTTCTGTTGCTAATTCCTCTACACCCTGTAACTACTTGCTTGTTAGTGGTTGTACTGCTTTGCTTGGGATGATACCGATAAACAAAATGTTGTGCCTGTCTGTGAGTCTTTTGAAGGACTGACATGTCAAATTTGACATAAACATTTACTGACTAACCTATAAGTTAATGAACACTCATACTTCAAATTCAACGGGAGATTCAATTATATATATATATATATATATATATATATATATATATATATATATATATATATATATATCGTGTAACGTGCGGTCTCGCGTATCAAACGACCCCACGCCAATTTTCACTTATGAAAAAATGATTTTATCATGTATCTCGTGTATCATGCGAGTTGCTTTTCTGTGAGACCAAATTACAATAGACTAACCTCTTTTCCTCTATCTCTTCATCCCATCTCAAAGAGAATGATAAAAGTATCGTTATTAACGCTATACTCGTTGCGTAAATGCGTACAGCCATAAATAACGGAACGAGAAACAGCTAAACATCTTATAAACGTAAACAATGGAAGAGATGCATATTCGCTATGTTTGTATTTTATAATTCGATACTAATATCTGGATATTACATGCATTATTATTGGATATAGTTAAGTAAAACATCAGTTTTATCGATATCAAGTTTATTTTGAATACAGCTGGACTTTTTTTGCTACAGTAAAATATTTTAGTCAACGGTGTAGCCAGGCCAGCAGTACATACGCCAATTTAATATCACGTGTATGATGTGACCCCCTTAAAATTAGCTTCAAAATTATGTCTTCAAAACTCGCATGATACACGAGTATACTTTATATATATATATATATATATATATATATATATATATATATATATATATATATATATATATATATATATATATACAGTTGGGGAAAAATATTCGTACACCATGATTTTTTTTTATTTAACATAGTTAGATTTTATAAAAGAATTTTATAATCCATACAATATTTGTATACCATGACATAATGCTGCAATATGCAAAAAAAAAAAAAAAATAGAAAGAAAGAAAAAAAAAATCAGAAAAATTTGTTATATTAATGAAATTAAAAAATTTGGTGCCGAAAAAACATTATAATGCCTATTTAATACTTTGTATCATATCCTTTACTCAATTCAACAGCAATCAGTCACTTACCGTGGCTTTTAATCAATGCATAGCAAGTTTCCATTGGTATTTTACTCAATTCTTCTTTTCATATTCTCTTGAGGTCCAGGATGTTTTTCGGATCTCTTTTATTAACTAGAATTATTAATAAACGCCACAAATTCTCTTGGATTCAAGTCTGGAGACTATCATGACCATTTGAGTGTATTGGCATTGTTTACAATAAGTCATTTTTTCGTAGATTTAGCCGTATGTTTAGGGTCATTATATTGTTGCAAAACCCATTCATTTGGGAGTCCAGGTTTTACTACTGATCCAAACAAATTAGGGTCCAAAACATCTTGGTATATTTTTCAATTTATTCTATCATTTATTATCTCTAAATTACCCGTACCATTAGCAGAAAAACATCCCCAAACCATGACATTGCCACTACCGAATTTCACCATTGGGATTGTGTTCTTTGGCGCAAAGACCGTTTTGTCTTTTCTCTAAATATGAGTCCATGGATTTTGCCCAAATAGTTCCATTTTTTGCTTCATTTTTTCCATAAAACAATTTCCCAAAGTGGTTCCGGTTTATTCTTATTCTCACGGACAACATTCAACTGAGCATTCCTATGTTTTTTCAATAGTAGTGGAGTTTTTTTTTTCTTGGAGAATGCGATCTTAGTTGACTTCTATGAAGTTCATTGCTTATTGTTCGCTTTGTAACAATAAATAACTGATGCTTTTAATCCTTCCTGGATTTCTCTTCGAGTAGTCGTTGGATTTTCTTGAATTTTGTGTTGAATTCTTCGCATTGATCTGGGAGAAATCTTGCATGGTGCACCAGATCTTGATTTATTCTCCACAGTTTTCACCTTTTTATGATTAGCAAGAACAGAACTAATATTAGTAAATGGTATATTCAGGATTTCTGTGATTTTCCTATAGCTTTTGCTTTTCTTCTAAGGTTTGATGAGCAATTCTTTTGCCAATTTGATAGTTCCTTGCCTTTCCCCATCGTAATAATTATTGTGCATGATTTGTGTACGGAGATAACCTTATATAAGAAATGAATTATGGAATGTTCTAGATTGTTCTGGTAATACGATAATTAAAAGAATCTAGCAAAATCTTACAAAGAATTATGTAAATAAATGTAATTTAAGTCTTTTGATATGAAAGACATATTTTGTACGAATACTTTTTTCGGTCGAAATTTTATAGATAACATAATCTTATTTATAACAAAGATTTCTAATTGTTTTTGTATATTGCAGCATTATGCAATGGTGCAGAAATATTGTATGGATTTAAAAAATTTTCATAAGCTGTAAAAGGTTAATTAAAAAAAATCATGGTGTACGAATCTCTATTTCCCCCTACTTTATATCTATCTATCTATCTATCTATCTATCTATCTATCTATCTCTCTCTCTCTCTCTCTCTCTCTATATATATATATATATATATATATATATATATATATATATATAAAGAAAGAAAGAACAGTAAGATATATAATCCGGTGTTCTTATAGATATGTTTATTTTTACAAAATAGTTCTCAATGTAAATTTACAGAGCATTAATATTATAAATTAACTGATTTAAAATATGTTTTTTTCGTTACACAGTTCTAACCATGTTTCAAAAATGAAAGCTAAAAAATAAAAATAAGTTACTCCAAAATTCGCTTGAGGATGAAATGGAACTAATGTCTTTAATTTAATTACAAAATTAAATTTGAAGCTTTTAGCTTCCATTTTTGAAACATGGTTAGAACTGTGTAGCGAAAAAAAAAATATTTTAAATCAGTTAATTTATGTATATATATATATATATATATATGTTCATTAGTATTATGACTTTTTTGTAACCCTATGCTCCTGTGTGATAAATTGATGAACTTTCGTTTAAAAGTAATGAAAAAGTCATTAATTTGTTTAGTTCCTGCAAAAGGTCACCCCAAACCGAGAATTCGATTTTACCTTATACAGAATAAGGGTAAAAATCAAAATATTACAGAAGCTTTATTTTTGTAGTTGCTAAAGAAGTAATTGGACCGTTCTCATGGCGTTTTTTAATGCATTTAACAGTTTATAGCGATAGCGTAATATACAAACTTATAAACAAAAATTACAAACTTGCAGAAACTTTTCAATTTGTAACGTTGTATGTTATGCTATATCTATAAACTGTTAAATGCGTTAAAAATATATAAGTATGATCCAATTACATTCTTAGCAGATTGAATAACAAAACGTCAGTCCAGTCCATCAGAGGACGAAACACATCGACTAAGATAAGTTTTTCTTTTGTGTTTATTCATATTGTCCTTTTTCAGATATACATTAACAAAATGATAGGATAAGTAACAAATAGCAAAGGTTTATAAATTTAACATGTTTCGTTTTTATTTAGGCTTCATTAGAAAATGAAACATGGAGGAGAAAAGAAAATTATGGTGGTTTTTTTTTTGTTTGTTTTTTTCGTTTTTCATTGGTTAAGTAGATCCTATGAGTATATGTCCTGTCAACGAGCGTTCGTGTGTATAATTCACGCGTGCCTGCATCATAATTCACACCCTTTCCATCTAAGTTTTGTGATTGTTTGTAAATTGATTAGAGGATGTCCTGAGTGAGATTGAAAGAATTTAAATGACACCGGTTGTGATTGTATGTAGAGAACGACCAAACATAGATGAAAATACCTACGGGATGGTCAATTCGAAACAAAGGAACATACACCGTATCATCCGATTCCAGCTTAGACAAACTAGAATTATGAGACACATTCGCACAAGAATACCACAATTTTCTTTTCTCCTACATATTTTATTTTCTAATGAAGCTTAAATAAATGCGAAACATGTTAAATTTATAAACCTTTCCTATTTGTTCCCTATCCTATCGTGTATATATATATATATATATATATATATATATATATATATATATAACCACAAATTTAACAGCATAGATAGAATTAATATATAACCCCATAAATCAAGCCCTACACACATTTCTCACCCACACAGGACAGACATGCTTGCAGAGGTGTTGAGGTCCCATACTTATACACACATTCATACTAATATATACACAATCACACATCATACACACTCCCAAAGAACTAAAAGATAACTTACACTTAACACACACATCCCATTCCCAGCAAATGATCAAGGAGGTAATTCTTAAAGTCAGGAATCTCCCATCCTCTATCTTAAAAACAACTTTAAAGAGGCCGTTTGACCAACATAAGGTCTGACCAAAATTAACAATAAATGAAATGAAAACTACAGATAAAGTTCACTTTCTTCAGAAACAGTCATTCACTTCTGTAGTTCACTGCTACTAACACGAAGGAATTTTTTCTCTCCTGATGATGGCCATGCTAGCCGAAACTAATTAATGAACCTAATTGAAATAATAAAACAAAAAAAATTAATATACAACACAATGTGTCAGAAAGTTTTAATTTTTAAAATTTTTTAATTTAATATTTTGTATTGTTCAAAACATATACACACACACATATATATATATATATATATATTGAATTTTTCCAATTTTCGGCTAAAGAGTTGAGTATTGTGCTCGAAGTTGTGGCTAAACTGTCCAAAGTTCCTATTTTGTTATTTTTAGTTCAAGTAATTTCGATTTTTGCAGTCATTATCAAGTGGTAGTTAGAATTCTTTTGCCTGCTTCCTGACATTCTTCGGGAAGCTAGACGTTTGAAATGGTCTATCGTGACGTCATGTCAGAAATAACAAAATCTTCGGACAGTTTAACCACAACTTCAAGTACAATACTCAACACCTTATCCGGAAATTGGGAATATATATATATATATATATATATATATTTTATATATATAAAATTTTATATGAGCGCCATGAATTTATTTTATTACCACTCATGATGATAATAGAAAAAAGTAAAACAGAAAAACGGGCTAGCTAACCGGTTTCGAACCTCGTTCAACAGAGCTAAATCGAGGTTAATAAATTATAATAGAATTATCACTAAAAAGACGGAGACTATTGACATATGTGCTAATGCCCTATATCGTAGTCAGTTGTCTCCTGTTATTCCTGAGGACGTTTTCGTTGAACTGTTGAAATTTGCCACGATGTCTGCTGAATTTAGTTTCGACGGCTTCATGCTGATGGTGTCTCAATGGGTTCCCCCTTGGGACCCATTTTAGCAAACATCTTTGTTGGATTCCATGAAGAGAGTGTGTTATCTAAACCTAATAATCCTGACGTTTACTTCCGTTACGTTGTTGACACCTTTTGTCTATTTGATAACGAGATTGAAGCGGACCATTTTCTTTCGCCCCTTAATAATATGCATCCAGCTTTAAAATTTACACAAGAAAAGGAACTGATTCTTCTCTTCCTTTTTTATTGAGATTTTGGTTAACAGATTTTCGTCGGGTTTTGTTACATCTGTTTATTGTAAGACATTTACTGGTTTATATACCCGTTGGGGCTTTTTTTTACCTCGGAAAACGTAAAATTAATTTAATTAAAACCCGTACCCATAGGGCTTTAATGATCTGTTCTAAGATTAAGTTGGATGATGAACTCAGGTTTTATTAGCACTACTCACCGCAACAATGCCTATCCGTTGGGCATTGTTCAATCAATAATTAAGAATAAAGTTGCTGAATTCAATAAAGTTTAATCTGATATAGCACGAAGATGTGCTGTATACCTGCGCTTTCCTTGACTGGGTTATATCAGTGATAGATATGCTAAGCGGGTTTCCTTAGCGGTTTGACATTGTTACTTTGCTGCTAACACTCGTGTAGTCTTTTCTGCTAAGCCTGTCCTTCCATCCATACGGAAGGACGTTCTCCCTCCACATCATAATAGTTCTTTAATTTATTCTTCTAAATGTAGTTGTGGCTCACACTACACAGGGAGAACGACTCAAAGGCTGGACGTCAGAATAAAGCAACACGTTCCAACGAAAATCTGCAATCTTAAGTAGACTCCTTCAGACATTCTGAGCAACACATATGGGTCTTCCATCGCAGAACACTTAATAAATAGCCATAATTGTGCCACTAATTTCATTGTGGACTCATTTACCATTCTTAGCAAGTACCACTTGAATTACCACTTAAAAGTGTTGGAGGCCATTTATATTTTATCTTTGAAGCCATCTCTGTATAAACAGAAGGATTTCGTACTGGGACACCAACTAATTTCCATCTAAGCAATATTTTTCTCCCCCAATGCATATTGTCCATCTCTTTTAGTGATAATTCTATTAAATTTATTAACCTCGATTTAGCTCTGTTGAGTGAGGTTTGAAAACGGTTAGCTATCCCATTTTCCAGTTTTACTTTTTTTTATCTATTATTTATCTATTATCATATATATATATATATATATATATATATATATATATATATATCCAAGTATAGGATTGGTGTAAACGGAAAAAAATTCCAATAACCCAAAAATACTATTCTTAAAAGAGTGTTCAATACAGAGTAGAGCAAATATAATTATATACAATTAAAATTTAAACAGACAGAGCTTGTCAGTTCTTTAATCAAATATATTTGTTATATGTCCAATACTTTGCTAAAAAAGAGCATACACTGATGAAAAAAGGCTCCAAACTTGATTAAACAATTTTTTATTGTCTAAATGTTTATGTTATTATTAAAGAGGAAAGACCAAAGTATTTTTTGAATATTTTTTTTATTTTTTAATCATCCTTTCTAGCATGTCCGATATATATAGATATGTATATAGATCTAATTTGAAAAAAAAATAAACCAGTTTGTCTGATGATCGCAAAAGCGTGAAAAGAAAACTTATATCCATACGACTTAATACATACATACATACATATATATATGTGTGTGTGTGTGTGTGTGTGTGTGTGTGTGTGTGTGTGTGTGTGTGTAATGTTTTTATGCATTTTGTTTATTCAATATTATTTGTAATTTTAATAGGTACAAGTATTTCCGTTTCTGATCTCTGTTTTTTATTTTAAACAGTGAAATTATACCCGGCCTAGATTTGCTAAAGGCACATGAGAAGCAGATTCCCTGATGGAAAAAGGGATGCAGGTTCAATTCCTTTTGGAGATACAATCTTTCTCAATCTAAGCCGGTTGTTATAAATCCATTGTTTACTAAAAAAAAAAAAAAAAAAAAAAACGGAGATAGCATCTCAAACACGTGGACCCACAAAAAAAAAATAACGTTTATAGTAATAAGAAATAGTGTCGGATAAAAAAAATCCATTCAAAAAAATTACTGTTTTCCAATACAAGGCTCAATAGCCACTCAAGGTAGATGGTTACTGTGTGGACTTATATTAGCGTAGGAAAATGCAATGTGATAGATCCTGATCTGGCATCTCGTCTATAGTTATTTTCTCACAGACGTGATGTGGCTTCCCTCTGTCTTTTCTACAAATATTTTCATGGCAACTGCTCTGACGAGATACTTTTACTGGTACCCCAACTGCATGAATTTAAGCGTGCTACTAGGTTGGCATCTTGATCCCACCCTTTCATTGTCAAAATAGTTAAATATAACCACCTCGTCTACTCCAACAGCTTCTTTTCTCGCACTTCCCATCAGTGGAACTTTTTTACTCCTACTTGCTTCCCTGATAGCTACGATCTTCAAATATTCAAATGTAATGTCAATCGACATCTTCTGATGCCTTGATCTTGATTCCCGTCCTTCTCTGTATGTTTTCCTCAAACACCCTTCTTTACTCTTGCTCTCAATCCTCTGTAACCCTTTGCATGCTATTGGTACTCCCGCCTTGCTTGGGGTGAAATGCTTTTAAAAAAAAAAAGAGAAAAAAATGGGTACGGAGCTGAGTCAGACTTTAGAAGGAACCAGAAATTCAATCCTAAACAGAAAACTAGGGATAAACCTCGACTTTTGTTCAAAAGACTAGGAAGAAGCGTGAACCGGGCAATTGCTTGCATTTCGAGTACGGAACTGAAACAAGCAAATATAGATTCACAGAAATCACAATAAGAAAAGGACATTCCATAAATAGTTAAATGAAACCTTGCTCTATCAATGCAGCCTTTGTGGCTGGATTACTAAAGGCACATTTTAGCCATAGGACCTGGTTTTCCTGATGGCATACTAATGTAAAAAAAAGTGTTTTCAGTTAGTCCTACAAAAGAAAGATTGTGTCTCCAAAAGGAATTGAACATCCATCACATTCTTTCCATCAGGGAACTACTTCTAGGCCGGTTGTTAATTTCACTGTTAAAGAAAAGAGAATAAACAGCAAGAGCAACTGAAATATGTGTACCCACGAAAAATACCTTTTATAATAAGAAGAAATAGTTATGTTTGTATGTATGTGTTTTGTGTGAAATATATATGTCCATATATATATATATATATATATATATATATATATATATAAAAGTGAACATTGAAGTCAACACTCAGAGGCGACAGGCTGTTTCATGCTGGATGCAATCGTCAGGCCTGAGGTTTAAGTTCAGCATGAAACAGCCTGTCGCCTCTGAGTGTTGACTTCAATGTTCACTTTATATTTACATACGCTCTATCTCTGATATTGAGCACTTTATACCATAAATATAGCACACTTTAAGAGTATATTTCTTCATATATATATATATATATATATATATATATATATATATATATATATATATAAGTAAGCTAATGAAGGGTTCAGTAAATCATATGGATAATTCCAAAGAGGATGTAAGCCAGAGAGTTCAATGCAACACCAGAGCAAATATTAATTAAATAATTAAGAAAGATATTTTTATTAAAAATAAAAGAAACCTAATTCTTTTGTAACTGGAGATGTGACCTGATGAACTAAGAAAAATATATTCTTTGAAGAAATAGATTATAGTCATGTAAGCTTAAGGTTGTCTCTTTCTTAATTATTTAATGAATTTATATATATATATATATATACAGGCAGCCTGACAATTGCGTCTAGCATGAAACAGCTTGCCACCTCTCAGTGTTGACTTCAATCTTCACTTTTATATTTATATTTATATACACTCTATCTCTGATATCCCATAAATACAGCACACCTTAAAACTATATTTCTTCATATATATATATATATATATATATATATATATATATAAATAACATTATCAATACCAAAATCTGCTACTCAGAGTTTCATGTAGCAAGAATCATCAGGTGCAACTTTCTGCTTGATAATTGTGGCTACATGAAATTCTGTTTCACGCATTTTGCTACTAATAATAATAAGTTTGTCATTGCTTTGAAATTTTTCATGCACCAACAACAGACTATCATTATTGTTTCATCTGTGTGTTGTTTGATATATTGAAAAGTAATTGTCATCTTTGATAATGCCTTATGTAAACCGAAAGCTTAGATATGATTAAAAAACATGTATCAGTATGGTGATTTCCTTTCGTCTTTCAATGATAATGTTATTAAGCTTATCAGACAATATGAAAGGAACTTACTTAAAATAAATAGACAAAACTTGTCTATATTATTTAATGAAACATGCATCAATATATATATATATATATATATATATATATATATATATATATATATATTTATTACTTTAAAAGTTATTTTTAGTGGATGCTCATATTTGAGTGGACACTCTGTTTATTTTAAACAGAATTTTATTTTGTCTGCTGATGTGAACATTTGAGAAAACTTATTAAAGAAAAATCCAGTAGGATTTGAACCTGCATCCATCTTTGCATCCATCTTTGCATGACTCAGCTATAAAGACAAACCAGTAGACAAAATATAATATTGTTTAAAATAAAACAGAGTGTCTACTCAAATATGGGTATCCCCTAAAAATAATATTTAAACGAATAAAAATGAATTATTTCTTTAGAAATATACATATTTGAATTTAAAAGTGAACATTGAAGTCAACATTTAGGGGCAACAGGCTGTTTCATGCTAGATTCAATTGTCAGGCCATGATTGCGTCTAGCATGAAACAGCCTGTCACCTCTAAGTGTTGTCTTCAATGTTCACTTTTATATTTACACATGCTCTATCTCTGATATTGAGCACTTTATCCCATAAATATAGCACACCTGAAGACTATATTTCTTCATTTATATATATATATATATATATATATATATAACATTATCAATACCAAAATCTGCTACTCAGAGTTTCATGTAGCAAGAATCATCAGGTGCAACTTTCTGCTTGATAATTGTGGCTACATGAAATTCTGTGTCACGCATTTTGGTAAAAAAATCTTATATATATATATATATATATATATATATATATTGATACATATGGTATTGATAATATTACTATATTATATTTAAGCTCTGTTGACTTTGACATTGAGCCATCAGTTTAGTTTATATTTT
>CAHIKZ030001066.1:135000-202500 GCA_903632075.3 Acanthosepion pharaonis | reverse complement strand
TGAGGGACAAGCATCTAAGCTCTTAGAACCAAAAGCCAGACTATATGCACATATCATTTAATTAGAGTGATGAAGGCTTGGGCAGAAGCAACCTCCAGCTGAATACAAAGAACTGGTGCACAGTATGCTACAAGGTCCCCAAATGACCCTCCATAGGTTTTAAATTCAGAGTTGTCCTTCTCTTAGATTGTTTGCCACACAAGACTATAAAACCAAGTCTGTCCTGCTATTTACCAATAACTGGGAGTGGGGGAGAAGAGACAGATTCATACCTTTCTCAAGGGTATTAACATATACGTGAATATAATGAACTTGACTAGAATTTGATTCTTCAATCAGAGCCATATATATATATATTTATATATATATATATATATATATATATATATATATATATATATATCGAGGTAAAATGAGAACAATTGAAGTATAATTCAACTGTACATAACATTTAATTTCAAAGAGGGTTCAATACTGAGTAGAGTTAAATATTAAACTAAATTAATCTATAAATTAATCTTACACTCACCAGTAGTTTAACATCACCCAAGGAGACACATTTATGGTGTTGAAATATAATTACCATTATGTAGCAATTTTTAACATGTTTTGATATCCTAAAATAAATAATATGACTTGTGACTTTGTGCTAGTACAACTATTGACGACTCCCAAAGGGTTTTGTCTACCCATTTTCACTCACAAGGCCAACCCGTTGTATGTTTTTCAGGATCGTTAACATCAAGAGGTTGCCTTCCTGACAAATCAACCATCGTGAGGTCTGATGGTTGAAAAACGAACATTCTAGCCACTTGGCCAATTTCAGGGTTTGAGTGTACAGGCCTTGTTCAGACTGTTGATCATGAGGGATAATGTGCACTCTCTCTCAAAAACTGTTACTAAAGTCCACTCAGCATAGTTGCAGTATAAGCCACAGGTGGGCTCTGTGGGTTTTAAACAAACACAAATGTCTACAGCTGGGATTAGCTGCCTCCATATATATATATATATATATATATATATATATATATATATATATATACACCCAAGTATAGGATTGGTGTATATGGAATAAATTCCAATAACCAATAAATACTATTCTTAAAAGAGTGCTCAATACAGAGTAGAGCAAATATAATTATTTATTCAAAAATGATAACATAAATATGTTATAAAATCACTACAAAAATAGCCATTTTGTTTCAACACTTTTGATGCCTTATCAAGTGATGATGTTGAATGCAGAATAAATGGTTTTAAAAGGTTCAAATCAATCAAACACCCCTCGCTATAATGGAAATGCTGTTACATAAGCTGGAATGACCAATCAAAATACAAGTATATGAGAATTCAAAAAACTTGACAGTGAACTAAGGTTGTAATAATTATTTAATGCTTTAATGTTGGGATTAGACTAAAACAGAAATAGTTTTTTTAGTGGAATATATCAATTGAAAAAGGGCAAATTAAATTTAGCCTGACCTTAAGGTGGCAAAAATCAAAGAAAGTGGCAGCCTTAACTCACCAACTAGAGGGTTGGAGTGAGGAGTGTGACTGGGGTTGTGTTGAGAAAATATGATATCAGTCAGCAGTACTGACCATAAATTAAATTAAAAATTCACAGACAGAGAGATACACAAACACTCTAGCACATAGACATATATACAAACACACAGTCAAGGAAGATACACATGTTTTACATGTCTGGAAATTTTAAGAAAAATAAATGTTTATATTTATAGAATTATTACAATTAATATTAAAATACCAAAATGTGTTTTTTTTTAATTTCATGCACAGAGATTTTTAAAAATTATATATTTTAGTTAGAATAAAGGAATCATTTTAGCGTCTAAGTTATACCAATAGTATATTTTGTTAAAAGATTGTAATGAGCCTGGCAAACATTGATTTGCCACTTTATATATATATATATATATATATATATATATATATATATATATATATGTAAAAGTGAACATTGAAGTCAACACTTAAAAAAGTGACAAACTGTTTCATGCTGGATGCAATCATCAGGCCTGATGATTGCATCCAGCATGAAACAGACTGTCGCCTCTAAGTGTTGACTTCAATGTTCACTTTTACATATATATATATATATATATATATTTTACACACTCTATCTCTGATATTGAGCACTTTATCCCATAAATATAGCACATCTTCATATATATATATATATATATATATATATATATATATATATATATATATATATGAACTGTTGTATCTTAGAAATGATTAAAGATATCTTACTGGAAATCTCTGAGGTTTTTATAACACTATTGGTCTCAACTTTCTCAACTTTGAGCAATAAGGATGTATATTTACTCTCCAAGCTTAACAGAAAAATCATGTTGAAATCAATCATAAACGAAAATGACATATTTATCATTAATTAATCATGCTGTTGTCAGGCTGTCAGTTTCATAAGAACTGATCTACTTGACCCTCATATGTTGAATTCGATGGGAGAGTCGAGTATATAACCATGTATATATATATATATATATATATATATATATATATATATGGTTGGATTCAGCTCAGTTCGAGGAACCAATATCCCTGACACCAGCACATGAGATTTGATTATAGGAGTGAAGGATTTGTGCAGAACCATCCACACTTTTTAAAGGGCCGAATACAGCGACCTGGTGCACTACATGCCACAACATCCCCAAATGACCCTCTGCAGGTTTTAAATTCAGAGTTATCCTTCTCCTAGACCAGTTGCCATCCAAGGCTATAGAACCCAGTCTGTCCTGCTATTTACCCATAGCTCGGGGGTGGGGGGGAAGAAGAAGAGGATTTATACATTTTCCAAGGGTATTAGCATATAAGTGAATGTAATGGATTCGACTGGAATTTGAACATGGCTCTCAATTCATCACTCTAAGCTGATATCCACTACTCCACTGTGACTCATATATATATATATATATATATATATATATATATATATATATATATATATATATATATATATATATATATATATATATATATAAGAGAGAGAGAGAGGATTGTAGAGAGAAAAGAAGCAGTGTTACAGTGAGTTACCTCCATACTTGACTATTTATCCAGTATAGCTTTGGGATATATTTTGCTCTCAATGTGAATTATTTATAAGCAATGAACAACAGAAAAGACTGCAACTGCAGTCTCTTTAGTTTTACTCATGAAGACATTTTCTCTTTGCCTTCAAGAAACAGATGATGATCTACACATGCCTTAGTACGCAGTTAATTGTTTTGTTCTAAAACTAACAACAGACATTATGATATCTCTCTATATTTCTGAGATGAGGTATTGTAATTATTTATACTATTTACAATGTTCGGACTGTTATCCTCATGTTGCCATATTCCCATTTCGGTTGCACACTCTAGCCTTCTTTAGGTGATTGAAATTTTGAATCAAAGGAAGATTTTTCCACATGCCATGCCTTTTTCATATATCTGAGTCCCTTTAACTTAACTCTCCAACATTTTGTTCATTTCTACTGGAGCTATAATTCTTTGGATCAAGTCACTGGCTCCAACCAAAGTTTTTATCTGCTGGGCCATGTGTCCTTGAGGATATCAATGCATGAATTTTTAAGACTTACAATCCAAACATCTCAGTAAGCATTTTTTAGTGTAGACAGTTTGTTGTTATTATTGCTTTTTTCAAGCACTCCTTATTACTGGTTCCCATAGTGTATCCATTTCTATGCTAGGTCAGCTCAGGAGATTTTTGTGGCTTAGCATATGTGCTGATTCCTTAAGTTTTCGTATTTTCCAATGATGTTCTCTGTCTATTATTTCAACCCCATCCCACAGGGTTGGTGATCAACCTTTTCCCCCCATGTATGTCACACCTAATTTTTCTATTTCTCCTCGTGTTACCACTTTGCAGTCTTCCAACAGACTTATCTTAAGGGGTCGGCTTGTTTCTTCTTTATATTTCTTGCCACAGATTCTTGTGAACATGGAAACAAATGATAACAGCCAGAACATTGTAAATAGTGTAGACATCATGATATTTTTGTCTAGAATAACACAAGGGCAAAGGAGAAATATTGATTGACTGATTTGTTTTTTATGGCTTATCAACCTTTTGCAGGTTATTTAAAGTCAGAAAATATTTTTAGATTGTAGGAAGCCCAGTGGATAAAAGTGTTGGTTGAAGTAATCCAGTGATGCTAACCACATGTATCAGTAGATCAGAGGCCATTGGTTAAGAAATACTTTATAAAATATGTTTATTTTTTACAGAGGGGGGGCACCTTCTGTGAATGGATAATGAATCAGGGGATGGGAAGAATGGAAAAAAGACAAATGTTGCTAAGAGCTACAAAAGTATAGGAAGTTGTGGAGAGCCATCATCGCCCCTGTATTGAAGAACCCTTCCCAGAACAATTCTATGGCACAGCTAAAAGTCCTCAGCCTAAAGATGAAAATGATTTTATTTGCACAACAGTGATCCTTAATATATTTTTCTCATCAACGAACTTATTTCATTAATATGGATAAAAGGGGATTAATGTCAATCAAAAGAGATTAATGTGGATTAAAGGTGATTAATATGGATTAAACATTCCAAACATAAAATCTGGTATTAATTACATGTTTCAAAAAATATCCAGTTTACTTGTAGTTTTATAAAAATAAATCCAGTATTAAAAGTTGATAAAAATCTGGTATTAATTAATTAATTACCCATTAATTATTGCACAAAATTTGATAACTGAATCAACTAAGCTGTCAGACCCTCATATGTCGAAACTGATGGGAGAGTCCATTATTATTATTATTATATATATATAAAGAGAGAGAGAGAGAGAGCAAGAGAGGGAATTCGAGACAGGGAGAGTGTATATAGAAATTAACACAACAGAATGACTGTCAGTTTTACATTTCAAGTTCTCTTTCCCATGCAGTGACCACAATGTTTGTATCTACCTAATTTCCAGTATTCTTCCATTATAAATATTCCAAATTTTAAACAATATATATATATATATATATGAAGAAATATAGTTTTAAGGTATTGTGGCGGACATGAGACAGAACCTGGGACGAAGGTCGCGACTTGCCTTGTCCCCGCCAAAAAGTTTTGAAATGTAAAGGAAATGAGGGAAAAAAAAAGCACTTACCGCTCTGACGTAATCCATCCTCGGCCAGATAACATAAAAGAATGAGGGGGACTGGCATCGCATTTTTATCCAATAACGATGCAATGCATTATGGGACATGGACGCAATGCATTATGGGACATGGACGCAATGAATTATGGGATCACAGGAAGACGCAAGGGATTATGGGTACATGAACAACTACTTTTTTTTCCAAGTCGGCGAGTTCTTCGAGGGACGTTCACGGTTGACGGCTAGAACGGGCAGTTAGTGTGATTTGGAGACAGAACTCAGGAAGGAACGACTCAAGTTTGAAATACCAGTTGGGAGAGCTTGAATTTACTCGCTGGTTACTGTTTTTCTTCATTCGCCTCAAGCTATTTCGGCATATTGATTCTTCAAAATGGAAGGCAAAGTCTTTGACGTCCGTTTGATTCCAGAATTCAGCGGCGCCCCAACGGATATGCCCATTGTTGAATGGATAGAAAATGTGGAATTGGTCTGCGAACTTTGTGCCATGGACAAGATCGAGCGCATCTTGCCTTTACGACTTCGAGGCGGTGCCCTCGCTGTATATAGACAACTCAGTGGAGAGCAGAGGGCAGACGCGGAACAAATTAAACGGGCCCTTATGACTGCATACGCGACTGACAAATTTAATGCGTTCGACCAATTTATGGGACGGCGTCTTCGCCCAGGGGAAACTGTGGATGAATTCCTGGCTGAAATGCATCGTTTGGCGCGGCTAGTAGGAGAACCGCTACCTGATCGGTGGATGGCATGTGCATTTGTGTCAGGACTGCCACATCATGTTAGGCAGCTTCTCAAAGCTTCTTCCAGGATGGACGACATGAATCTAGAACAGATTCTGACCCGAGCAAGGGCTATTATGACGGATGACGAAGGGTGCCAGGTATTGGCCGCCACATCCGTAGAGCCAACGCGCTCAGAAGCTGAGGTTCCCCCTGCCAAACCTGTTAGCAGAACGATTACCTGCTACAAGTGCTCTGGACCCAACCATATGGCGAAGAATTGTACACAAGGACGTCAGGAGAGGTCAAACAGAACGCAGAGGTCTGGTCGCGACAAGCGGTGTTTTCGATGCAACGGCATCGGACACATTTCCTCAGAATGCCAGGGAAACGCCCAAGGGGAAAGGCGTCAGCGCCAGCCTTCTCCCCGAACAAGTAAAACCGGAAGCTACCCACCGTACAAGTATTTGTAGATGGAGTAGAGTGCACAGCTCTAGTGGATTCGGGATGCTCACAGACTCTGGTGAGCAAGACTGTGTGTCGCTGCTGGAAGCAGGAAGAGGGTGGGAGTGTTGACTGCCGACGGAAGACCCTGAAGTGCCGTGGATACGGTAAAATTAAGTTGGGCGTCGAGCATATTCAGCCCGTGACTGTTGAGGTTCTGGTCGTGGAAGGGCAGTTGCTAGGATTCGATCTTCTTCTCGGGATTGATGCAATCAAAGTGCTCGGAGGTGTTTACTTGACCGAATCAGGCGAAGCTCGTTTCGAAACCTGAACACATGTGCCGCCATTGTTATCAACAAGCCTGACTTTAGAGTGACGTTTAACCCGAGCACAAAAACGTGGACTGCATTGTGGAAGTGGGCGAGTGGTCATTCACCCAGCAAGTTGGTCAATAAAGTACAGGAGTACACAGTACCTGGCCACGTCCGGGATGCATACGATGAAGAACTAGCACGGTGGCAGCGAGACGGATGGCTACTGCCATATCCTGAGAAAGAGCTTGGCCCACCCAAAGGATTAATTCCCTTAATGGCGGTCGTACAAGAACACAAACAGAAGGTCCGACCGGTACTTGACTATCGGGAGTTGAACGGCTTTGTAGACGCATTCACGGCTGACGCAGAGGTGTGTGCGCAGAAATTACGAGAATGGCGACGACAAGGAGCTGACGTATCGCTGTTGGATTTGAGAAATGCGTACCTACAGATTCACATTGACAAATCGCTATGGCCGTTTCAAACAGTGGTCATTAAGGGCAAGCGTTTTTGCCTTACGCGTTTGGGTTTTGGCCTGAATGTGGCACCTCTTGTCATGAAGTCAGTGATCGACATGATAACGTCCCAGGATCAGGACATTAAGAGTGCCACGTCGGCATACGTCGACGATATCTTCGCATAAATGAAGGCCTAGTTTCTGCAGCGCGTGTAAGACAGCACTTTGCAGATTACGGGCTAGTCTGTAAAGATCCGGAGCGATTGAGAGACGGAACTAAGGTCCTGGGTCTGCAAGTCTGGGAAGAAAGCAACTCCCTTCGATGGAAGCGGGAGGTCAAGTTCCAGAAATTGCTC
Source organism: Acanthosepion pharaonis (assembly GCA_903632075.3). NCBI lineage: Eukaryota > Metazoa > Mollusca > Cephalopoda > Sepiida > Sepiidae > Acanthosepion > Acanthosepion pharaonis. The sequence continues at coordinate 195,037 of CAHIKZ030001066.1, read as the reverse complement.
AAAAGGTGACCCGCCGAAGCGTATTTTCCTTGTGCGGGAAACTTGTGGGTCATTTCCCTGTGTGCGGTTGGCTTAGGGTGGCAACTGCATTTATTAAGCGTTATGCAAGCACACTAACCAAAGGATGGGACGACGAGATAAAGGATGCCCCTCTTGGACGTATGCTGGAGGAAACAGTGGCCAGAGTGCGGGAATCAGATCCTGTCGGCGGAGACTGGTGTGTGAACGGCAATGAAATGACAGTTTGGGTGGATGCAAGCTCCGTGGCCACGGGAGTAGCACTAGAGGTGAATGGGAGCGTCGTGGAAGATGCTTGCTGGTTGCGTCCAACCAATGATGCCAAACACATTAATCTTGCTGAGCTTGATGCGGTGATCAAGGGCGTGAATCTTGCCCTGCAGTGGCAGGCACCAGTTATGCATGTGGTCACCGATTCAGCATGTGTGCATCGGTGGGTGTCTGACACCCTGACAGGAAGGACGCGCGTGAACACGAAGGCAGCGGGTGAAATGCTGATGAGGCGGCGCTTAGAGACACTGCGAGCTTTGGTGGAGGAGTACGCACTGACTATGACTGTGACGTTGGTGAAATCTTGTCAGAACCGCGCTGACAGCCTCACCAGAGTGCCGCAACGCTGGTTGGAGATGCACAAGAAAGGAGGAGAACCGGTGCAAGTGAGTTGTGTCACTGCAACGAGCCAGTTGAGCAAACGTCAGGTGACCCACATCCACCAGCAGAGTGGGCACCCAGGTGTTAAAAGAACAATGTACTTTGCTAGGACTGTAGATCCAACGGTGTCTAAGGAACTGGTAAAATCTGTCGTTAGAACCTGTGAAGCCTGCCAATCGATCGATCCAGCACCAGTGCATTGGAAGAAAGGAAATTTGAGTGTGAGAAAAAACTGGAGCAGGTTAGCAATGGACGTAACCCATTGCAATGGTAGCCATTTTCTTACGCTCATTGACTGTGGTCCCTCCCGTTTTGCAGTATGGCGGCCACTGAGACGGCAAGACTCTGCTGGTGTCATTCGTCAGCTAGAGACAGTCTTCTACGAACGAGGCCCGCCGACCGAAATACTGACTGACAATGACACCACGTTCACTTGCAGACAATTTAGGGAATTTGTAAACAGCTGGGGCGTGCATTTGAGGTTCCGGTGCGCTTACGTGCCGTCTGGAAATGGCATTGTGGAACGCAACCACAGAAGCGTCAAAACCATAGCGGCCAGGAAAAATTGTTCAGTCTTGGAAGCGGTTTACTGGCATAACGTCACCCCTAAGGACAACCTTTCACCTTCCACGGCACCGGCTGATGTACTGCACACATACCACGTCCGGGTGAGAGGCATCGACGCGACGCCCCCGCCTGAATCACAAATAACCGAAGGGGAATACAAGGAAGGGACATTGTCTGGGTTAAGACTCCACGTGGTAAATGCACGACCAAATTTGGAACCGGACGTGTGACCGAGGTGGTGAGTCAGCAGTCAGTGCGGGTCGATGGAACGCCTCGTCATGTTAGAGACCTGCGCCCTTTTTGGGCTCGAATCCCACAACTGACGAAGAAGACACGGAGGATAGTGAACAGCCAATATACATAGAGTTGGATTCAACAACCAATCACTCCGATAGCGGTAGTTTGCCAATATATCGGGACGTGTCTAATGAGAGCTCCTCTGATGAAGAAATTCAACCAATCCCCTTCGGAGGAGCACCCGGAACAAAAAGACCGTATCCTCACTGTCATCTGTGTGATCCGGAGATCAGGGGGGAGTGTGGCGGACATGAGACAGAACCTGGGACGAGCACAACTGGTCGCGACTTGCCTTGTCCCCGCCAAAAAAGAGCCCGTATTTGCTTAGCATGTAAAGCTACTGCAGTTGAAATGAGGGAGAGAAAAAAGCACTTACCGCTCTGACGTAATCCATCCTCGGCCAGATAACATAAAAGAATGAGGGGGACTGGCATCGCATTTTTATCCAATAACGATGCAATGCATTATGGGACATGGACGCAATGCATTATGGGACATGGACGCAATGAATTATGGGATCACAGGAAGACGCAAGGGATTATGGGTACATGAACAACTATAAAAACAACTACTTTTTTCCAAGTCGGCGAGTTCTTCGAGGGACGTTCACGGTTGACGGCTAGAACGGGCAGTTAGTGTGATTTGGAGACAGAACTCAGGAAGGAACGACTCAAGTTTGAAATACCAGTTGGGAGAGCTTGAATTTACTCGCTGGTTACTGTTTTCTTCATTCGCCTAAATATAAATATAAAAGTGAATATTGACGTCAACACTCAGAGGCGACAGGCTGTTTCATGTTAAACACAATCATCAGGTCACATCACCTCTGATTTTTGACTTCAATGTTCACTTTATATATATATATATATATATATATATATATATGTACACAGGTAAAAAGTGAAAGTGTTAAAAAGGTTTGTACAAAACTTGCTTTATAGAAAAAATAATAAGATTTGTAAAAACATCTAATGTTTTTATATATTTATATGTAATATTTATAATGCATGTCTGTTTACAGAGAATTATTAAAACTGTTTTCCTTACATGTGAGTTTTCATAGAAAAGTAAATTAGAATAATTTTCTAAGAAAACTCACATGTAAATAAAACAATTTTAATAATTCTCTGTAAATATTACATATAAATACCTAAAAACATCAGGTGTTTTTCCAGATCTCATTATTATTATTTTCTCCTTCTCTATCTCTCTCTCTCTATACATACATATATATATATATATATATATATATATATATATACACACACACACACACACACACATATATATATATATATATATATATATATATATATATATATATATATATATATATATATATATATATAGCAATATATATATAAATACTTTATTCAGAAATTATAATGTAAATAAGAAATAAAAACACTACAAAAATAGCCATTTTGTTTCAACACTTCTGGTGTCTTATCAAGTGATGGTGTTGAATGTAGAACCTATATATATATATATATATATATATAACCTATATTATATATATATATATATATATATATATATATATATATATATATATATATATAAATATGTTTTTATATATAATCAATTCAATAATACCAAAACTCAGTTTCATGTACCAACAATCATCAGATTTCCGCATGATGATCGATGTTACATAAAATTCTGAGTTGTGTATTTTTATGTTATTGGATTGATAATATTATTATATTTTGCTCTAGTGATTTTGGCATTGTGCCCTCAGTTTAGTTTATATCTTAAGTTTTTTGCATTTATTCTTACTATTTGTACTTATATATATATATATATATATATATATATATATATATATATATATATATATACTGGCAAAATTATTTTAAATCAGTGATTTAAAATAATTATTTTATTTAAATTGTGACTTAAATCAGTTTGGTTTAAATTGAACAACCCTGTACAGAAATTAAATTACAATTTTAATTGAAATAAAATATATTTAATTTACAATTTATTTAAATTAAAATATATTTAAATTACAATCTGTTTAAATTAAGATTTATTTAAATTACATGTTATTTAAATTAAAATATATTTAAATTACAATTTATTTTATTTAAAATTTATTTAAATTGAAGTTTATATAAATTATAATTTCTTTAAATTAAAATTTGTATATTTATTTGCTTTTTCTCTTAGTTCATAAGTAAAAACATTTTTTCCAAATATCTGTGGCAGTTTATAGACAATTGTAAAATCCCTAGAAGCCAGTTAGAAAGGTGATTATATTTGCTACAATCATGATTCATGAGACGTGTAACCTCTGAGTGTTGTGAGAGGATAACACATACTGTGGCTGCAGTAGCAGTGGTGTTTCCTGGACAATATATATAAGCCCAATCTTCCCCAGGTTGGTTTTGAATTAAGAGTTTTTCCTTCTCCAAGACTGGTTGCCACCCAAGGTTATAGGACCTAGTCTGTCCTGATATTTACCCATAGCTGGCAGGAGATAAGAGATGGATTCATACCTTTCCTAAGAGTATTAGCCTGTGAGGGAATGTAATAAACCCAACTAGAATTTGAACTTGACTCTCTAATTTTTTTTTTAAGCATTCAACCCCAAGCAAGGTGGGAAGCCACTAGCACGCAAGGGGTTACAGAGAATTTGGGCGAGACCAAATAGGAGTGATAGAGGAAAGGATGAAGAGAAGGATAGGGGATAGATCAAGTCATCTTGAGACGTTGATTGACATTACATTTGAATAGTTGAAGATTATAGCTATCAGGGAAACAGGAAAAGGGGAGGGAGTTCCACAGATGAGAGGTGCGAGACATGAAGCTATTGGAGTAGAAGAGACGGCTACATTTAACAGTTTCAACAGTGAAAGGGTGAGAGTGAGATGCCAGCTTAGTAGAACGCTTAAATTCATGAAGTCTGGGAATCAGCGAAAGCAGCTCCTCGGAGCAGTTACCATGAAAGTATTTGTAAAAAAGACAGAGGGATGCGACGGCATGTCTGTGAGAGAGCGACTGCAGACGAGATGCCAGATCAGGGCCAACTACGTTGCATATCCGTCTTCGGATCTTATCAAGAACCTTGAGACAAACAGAAGGGGCACCAGACCATATATAAATAACATGATGCCTCAATTCCTACAATAGCAAGAGCTAAATATGAAATTGACTAAATTATTTTTTGCTAATTAGACACAGAGCCTGCAAAAAGTCTGATGTTTCTTTAAAAAAAAAAATACAAACTTGTTGATGTAATGACAAGAAAATGTGAGATCTTTTGAAGGCTTCAATGAACAAAGATGGCTCCATTTTATATAAGAGGAGAGTAACAACCAAGGGAGGTTATCAATAGAAATTCAAGGGAGATAAGTAAAAGAAAATATCTTTCAGAGGAAGTTGGCAAGTGTTCAGAATACCAGACTCATGATTGTCAGTAATTAAATTAATGAATGCACTTAATGCGTTCAGGGAAAATATCTTTTTTAGAGTCATGTTCTGTCTGTGGAAATAGATTAGATATGATTACACCAAGGTGAGTTCAACAACAGGTATCACCTTGGATTACACCGATCCTCTAGGAAGGGAGGATTATTATCAACCTTTAAAATCAGCATTTTGAGTTAAATAGCAATAGGGGGGTTTAGATCCACAAAATTATAAGCTCAAAATTGAATTCACGCCTTTCAGAAAGGTACAGAAACTTTAGCAGCCTTAGCTGAAATGCAAATTTGATTATTTCACTTTTGTCAGTCTCTTTTAGTGCACCCAACAATATAATTATATATATATATATATATATATATATATATATATATATATATATATATATATATATATATATATGACGTCCGTCATATATATATATATATATATATCACGTGACGTCCGCATCTCGCGACGGACGCTACTTCTAAACAAACTTATAAAAACAGTTATTTCTGAAGAAAGATCGAGGTCGATCTGAAATATCAAAACTACACATATATATATAAATAAATATAAAAAAAATATATAAAAAATATGAATAAATACTTTCATAAAAAACATTATTATTTTTTTACTTTCCAACTTTTTAGCTGTTTTATATATCATACATATTTTATCACTTTAAACATTAATTTTAACAGATACTCGTATTGGAGAAGACACTCTATTTATTAAACAGTATATTTATTTATTTTTGTCTACCTGCCAGAATATTCAAGAAATCTTATGCTCTCCAGAATATTTTTATTTAATAAGATTTCTCAGTTATTCAGACAGGAAAGAAATAAGTATACCGATTAATAAATGAATGGAGCATTCTGCTTAAATATATGAGTATCCATTAAAAAAACACTTGAAGTGATAAAATCTGTTGGATTAATAAATAAAAACGCCATTACTTCTTTGAAAAAAAAAAAATATATATATATATATATATATATATATATATATATATTTATATATAAAATATACGAAATTGATTGGTGGTGCTAATAAAATAGGGCTTATTGTATAACAGATTGAGCTACAATTTATATTAATAATAATTTTTTTTTCTCAGCAGTGGTACCAGGTAAAGAAAAAATTTTTTATGATTAATATATATATATATATATATATATATATATATATATATATATATATATATATATGCATGTTTCATTAGAAATGACAGACAAGGTACTAAGGTTAAGCTTTTTATTTAATTTTTGGGACAAAGGGTGTGTAAAAACTGTCCAAATGTTTTATATTTCCGAGCGCTTTAAGCTATACCTTTAGCCATTATCAAGGATGATTCGATTTTTCAGCTTAATTGAGTGTGTGCATTCTGTGTATGTATCAGTGTGTGGTAGGGCTGTTTTTAATTTCCGAATACGATTAGCACATTGTGGCCTTGTTCGTAGTTAATATTGTTAAGCGTTGGCTTTTTCTTTTTTTATTATCAAAGCTTCCATTATTTTTAGTCTTTTTTGCAGGTGGATGCACTTAATATATTTGTGTTTTCTACTAATATGTTTCTAATGGAGTCTGGTAAGTTTGTGTGTGTATTTAAATGGGTTCTAATGGATCTGTGATCAGATAGGTGTAACGTAAGACGTCTGGATGGGCATGTAGTTGTGTAACCGATGTAATTACACACCCTTTGTCCATAAAAGAAATCTCTTGTTAGAACACAAGAAAAAATTAAATAAAAAGCTTAACCATAGTACCTTGTCTGTCTATGTATATGTATTCAGGGTGCTTGAAAAGTAATTCCCCATTTTAAAATACTTATACTTTATTTATTAACTCTAAGTTTTACAAGAAATGGATATGAGAGGTTTTATTTAAAATTCAATATGGGTACCAGATTTCACTACCAGCTTCACAAGTCGCCCAGGAATTGCATCAACTGATTTCACCAGGAACTCTTGGGATATGGAAGACATGACTTCTTGTATTCGTCCTTCAAGTTCTTCCAAAGTCTTGGTTTGATATAGTAGATTTGCTCCTTTAACCAACCCCAAAGAAAAATTCACAGGGTGTTAAGTCAGGTTTTATGGCTGGCCACTCATTCCTAAAATAGGGAGTTAGTTTCCAGTCACCCCCCCCTCTCTCTCTCTCTCCATCTATCTATCTATCTATCTATCTATATATATATATATATCGTATTACTATAAATATCATTTTTAGTGGGTACATGTCTTTGAGTTGCTATCCTTGTTTTTTTATTTTCTTAAACCGTGAAATTGATACCAACCTGCCTAGAACAAAAAAAAACAAACCAAAAAACAATGAGTTTGTTCAGAAAAGGACTGAAAGTTTTGTGGGACACCCGGAACCTCTTCTCGCTACTGTCAAATGGAGAAAAATGGTTTTGTTTTGGTTACATTACAAGGCACAACGGCTTTTGCAAGACCATCATGCAATGCACCATTGAAGATGGACGTAGGAGAGGACGTCAACGCAAAAAAACTGGTTGGACAATGTCAAACAATGGACAGGTGTGACTTTACCAGAATTGCTGATGGCTGCCGTTGCTAGAATGTTGTGGAAAAGAGATAGTGTGGCTTCTGCATTCATATCTCCTCACTACGATTATAAAAGTCAAAGGGGATGCTGCTGCTGATGCCTACATCAAGTAGTCCTACTAAAGAAAAAAATTATGCCTCTGACAGAAATCGAACCTGCATCGTTTTTTCCATTATGGAAACAACTTTTTGTGCCAAGATGTTCCTCTACCACCTTAACCACAGGGTCTGCCGGACAGTGCCAGCTTTGAATAAACCTATTAACAAAAACTGTTTCCTATGTTGGGTTTTCTTCTGTGAATTGATATCTGCTAGTTTCGGTTTCGTATCCGAAACGTAAACAACAAGAATTTTTTAAAGAATTTTTTATTCAACATTATCTTGTTGCTATCAAAGTTTTTTTGGTGGGTACACATAGCTGATTAGCTATCCCTGTTTTTCATTTTATTAATGGAAACCAGCCTAAAAACTAGGAATAGCAATTCAAACCCATGCATCCATGAAAAATAAAGTTTATTAAGTAATAATAAATAATGGCGGATAAAATTTCCTTTCAAATATAGATGTATACAAATCCTGTAGAAACCTGTACAGCAACTACATAACTGGCATATATATATATATATATATATATATATATATATATATATATATATATATATAATCGATAAATTTAAATTTCTTAGATAACTATATTATAACAAAGTGCGTTCACAGATGTTTTTAAAAATCACCATCACAATGGAATGCTGATTTTATCGCAGTTATAATAAGTTTGTCTTTGTAATTTATCCCTGAAGATGACCTTGGAAAAGATTGAAAGTACTTGGGTTAGAAAAAACTACAGTGCCTTCCTTTATGAATTTCATCTTCACATCAAGAAAGTAATTAGACAAGTGGAAAGGATCAGTATAAAAATAAGTAGACACAATATGTCTGTATTACTCAACGAAACATGTTTGAACGAAATTATGTTGCCTAAAATATATATATGTATATTTTTTTCTAACTATTTTGGTTCTTGGTAATGACTGTGAAAGTTGAAATACTTGAACAAAAACAACAAAATATGAACTGTTGAATAAGTCCGGTGAGAAGAGACATCCTTGCCTTACACGCCTTTCTATTTTGTATATCCACTAAATTCATTCTCTATGCACATGCATGCTGTTTGCTGCCAGTATAGGTTCTTGATTATTCTAATATCTTTCCCAAATATATCAAGGTTGCCGAGCAGTTCAAACAGATATTATGACGTATTTTGTCGTACGCCTTTGTGTATGTCCTTCTGCATTTGTATTGCTCTTTCTGATAACACCCTGAGCATGAATGTCGCGTTCCTTGTTCCAGTGTCTTTAACAAACCCGCACTGTTCTTGTCCTTATCTCTGACCTGATTCTGCTGCACACTCTATTCATCAGAATTCGGATGATGAGTTTTGTTACGTGGATCATTAGGTTGATCGCTTGATGACGTTCGCATTCATTTGCACCTGGTTTCTTAAGCAGTGCTATGAAAATAGATCTGCTGAGATCCCAACTCTTGTAGATTTTTTAAATTATTTCTGTAATCTTGTGTATGCCAAAATCAAAAAAAGGCTATCAGCATTTCTGTTACAATTCCATCTGGCCCTCCTGCTTTGTTTCTGTTGAATTTTGTCAGTGCAGCTTCAGTTTTTAGAATTTCAGGTCCGTCTTAGTTCTGTGTATTGCTGGTTGTTCTCTTTCATTGTGGAAGAGTTCTCAAATATATTCATTCCAGTGCTGAAGAATTTTTCCTTCTCTAATATAAGAATTCCATCTTTTGATTTTATGCTGCCTGCTGACAAGCAAGTCTTCTGTCCTGTGAGTTCCCTTATTTGTTTATGCATATCTCCTTTGTTTGTGGTATCCAATCTCTCTATTTCTGCACAATTTTTGTTGAGCCACTCTTCTTTAGCCTGTCTGCATTTGGTCTTTATTTCATTGTGTAGTTTTTTGTATTCCGTTGAAAGAGTTTTCTGTCTCCTTCGTATCATGTCGAGAATCTCATCAGTCATCCATTCATTTTTTTCTTCTTCGTCAACTCTCCTTTGGGATGATATCGTTTGCTGATGTCAATAAACCTTCTCTAATGCGTCCCATTTTGATTTTCCATTTCCATTGTATCTCGCGTATCTTCTTTTCACACTGTCCATATATTTTTCTTTCAGATACGGGTCATTCAGGAGTTTGTTGTACTGCAATTTGGGTGCTGCATTAGGATTCTTCAGTTTTAAGACATTTTTATGCTTATACGTTCTTTTTTTATAGATACAAATATTTAAATAAATGCTCTGTTTATAATAAACAGTATTAAACAACATTTACTGGCCTGAATGTCCGAGAAATTTTCATAGAAAATATTTATCCTCCGACAGGAATCGAACCTGTATGTTATACGGAACCGTCATATGGCCTGACGTGCCTTAACCAATTGGTCCACAGAGGAGCGTTCAGTTAGCAAGGTCGATTTTACTGCTTTTAAACTATAACCTTGTAAATATTTCTGTTCCTATGTCCGAGATCTTTGCTGTTGCACAATATGTGGACTTGTATGCAGGTCACTAGCAGGAATGAAGTGTCTCATATGACACAAAGACTGAATGAGGTTGTCATAACCTCATATGTCGAAATTGCTGGCAGAGTCCATCATATCTACATGTATATATATATATATATATATATATATATATATATATATATATATATATATATAATGAAGACAGAATCCTTAAAAATCCATTTCGTCAAATGATAATTTATTTCGTGGACTCAGACGTCAATCTCTTCAGACTTAATTTTCACAAAATTTTTACTAATCTTTATATCCTCCTTGGAATTATCCTTACTAATCATCAAGTGATATTGCATATATATATATATATATATATATATATATATATATATATATATATATATATATATATATTATCAATTATGTGGTGCAATTTAATTTATATTTCATACAAAAATAAAATTCAACCTTAGTGTTGCGACTGCACAGGCCACAAGTTTGTATCTGTTATCAATAATCCATATAAGACATATTTCAGTTTGCATGATATTTTTTTTGTCTTGGATGCTACCTGAATGTTGCCAAAAAGAAAATAGTTTCCATGCCTGATGATGAGAACTTGTTTAAGGAAAACCTAATACAGTTTATCATTTTAAAAAAACAAGGATCATAACATTCATCAAATGGTTAGTGGGCTTATGCATTTTAAAATTTAGTTAGTGACGTGAATTCACCATTTTATCTCATTAACTTTACTAATTTACTTTTTGTATGAATGATTCATTGTAATATATATATAAAGACATTTTTTATGTTCATACATTCTTTTTATAGCTACAAATATTTAAGTAAATGCTCTGTTTATAATAAACAGTATTAACAACATTTACTGGCCTGAACGTCCGAGAAACTTTCCTAGAAAATATGCGTCCTCTGACGGGAATCAAACCAGTATCCTGTATGGTTCTGACAAAGATGAGGACAATAGTCCGAATAATGTAAATAGTGTACATAATACCTCATCTCAGAAATATAGACAGATACTGAAGGGGCAAAACGTTGTAATAAATATGGTGACACAGATGAGGACAATAGTCTGAATAATGTAAATAGTGTACATAATACCTCATCAATATAGAAATATGAAGGGGCAAAACGTTGTAGATGAGGACAATAGTATATAAATAGTGTACATATGTATCACAGAAATAAACAGATATATATGCATATGTATATATATATATATATATATATATATATATATATATATATATATATATATGTATGTATTATATATAGGCACATCTATCTGTCTCTTTCTCTCTATCTATCTATATATATATATATATATATATATATATATATATATATATATATATATATACATATATATACATATATATATATATATATATATATATATATATATATATATATATATATATATATATATATATATATATATATATATATATATATATATATATATATATATATATATATATATATATATATATATATATATATATATATATATATATGTGTCCTCTAGAATGCACTACAGAATATAGGGCCACAGCCTCACGATGTTAGGCATTGCTCTTTCTGGACCAAGTTGGTTTTTATGTGGGGGATTTGCTCGTCATTTGCCCAAACAGTTTTTAAATCAGAGTTTTTCTTCTCTAGATTGGTTGCCAGTCAAGGGGCCCAGTTTGTCCTGCTGTTATCTCCTAACTCCATATCATTGTTGCCATGAATATTTGCATAAAAGTGAATGTAATGGACTCAGTATGCCAGTCCCATTTTTACATGCCATTAACCACTACGCTACACATACAACCTTAATTTTCTATACATATACCTACATTCAATATCTACATGTCAACATACATATATACATGCATAGATACATGAAAAGCAATGTTAATGACAGATTTTCTTTTTCTACTCTGGTCCATACACACATGGATGACTACCAATATGCTTATATATATATATATATATATATATATATATATATATACACAATGTGCATTGAAGAAGTTTTTGAGACATTTTTGGGAGAGGATTGTTGTTTTAGTATATAATTATTATTCATCTAATAAGTTGACTTGCCAATTTTTGTTATTCCAGAATAAGAAGGAGATGCCTGGAAGAGCTCTTTGAACACACCCAACTAAATGCTGCTTGTCACACTGGACAAGTTTGTAGAGTTACATCAGGACGTAAAAACAATTTGGAATGTTGCTATGCAATAATGTTTAGTGTTAAACTGAGCAGAAATGCAACAATAGCATATGAAATGCTCCAGACTTCTTATGGATTAACTTGTTTGATTTCCACTGGCAGAGTAGGTTCAAGGACTGTGAAGAGGATGTGAGAAATGATGAGCAATGTGGGAGGGAGACAATGTGAACATGGGTGTGGATGTGGACATTAGGGTTGGTTGAAAAAATTCACAGTTTTCTGGATGAAGTTCATCATGTGTCTCTAAAGATAATAGGCATACTGTTTGGAGTTGGTGTGGTAACCATACACAGAATTATTCACGGAGATCTCAAAATTTGGGCAAAATTTGTTTCGAGGGTGTCCAGTGACAAACAGAAGGAAAGACGCATTGTTGATAGTGAGGAGATGGTTGATGAGCACCAAAACCCCCCACAACAGTCAAAATCGTACTCCCTGTGACTTTTGGTTGATCCCTAAGCTGAAGAAGAACCTCATTTTAAAGACATTGAGAAGATGAAGGAGGTTGTGACAAGGGTCCTGGATGTCTTCATTTTGGATGGCTTCCATGGATTCTTCACATATTGTCTGGGACACTTCAACAAATGCATTGAAGTCAAAGGATTCTACTTTGAAGGAGATTAGAGTTTTGCATTTCTTTGAAATTAATCAATGTCTTTTTCTGAAAAAGTCTCAAAACTTCTGGAATGCACCTGGTATATACATATATATATATATATATATATGCACATTCCATTGAATATGACAGACAAGGTGCTTCGATTTAGTTTCTTATACAATTTCTCATGTGATCTAATAATTTTTTCTTTTAAGATGATAAATTATAATATAAAAACTGTCCGAATATTCTTTGTACCTGAGTGCTTTTGGCTATACATTTAGCCATTTTCAAGGATTAAATATTTTAACTGTTAAATAAAAAATAGTTTGTTGCATGTATGTATTTATATAATGTTTTCATTTTTTTCCAAAACACGGTCAATGTTTATAGGTGATATAAATACATACCTGCAATAAACTATTTCTTATTTAACAGTGAAAATATTTAATCCTTGAAAATGGCTAAATGTATAGCTGAAAGCATTCAGATATAAAGAACATTCAGACAGTTTTTATATAATTTATCATCTGAAAAAAAAAATTATAAGATCACATGAGAAATTGTATAAAAAAAACTAAATCAAAGCACCTTGTCTGTCATATTCAATGAAATATGCATGAAAGAAGGATTACTGCCTAAATGCACAAACATATATATATATATATATATATATATATATATATATATATAAATATTAAAACATGTTTCATTGAATAATATAGTAATATAGACATATTGTCTATTTCTTTTAGGATAATCCTTTCTATTTCTTTAATTAGTTTCTTGATGTTAAGATGAAATTCATCAAGGAAGACATCGTAGTTTTTTCCTACCCAAGTACTTTCAGTCTCCTCTGGGATCATTCTCAGATAGTGACTTGAAAAGACAAACATTTTGTAACTGTGGTCGTCGTCATGGTGATTTTTAAAAACATGTGTGAACACGTACTGTTATAATTATTTTGAAATTTTAAATTTATCTGTTGTAGCTATGGGATTATTTTTTGAAACAAGTGTCCCAATATAAGGGAGCTGACCAGAAATTGGTAGAAATACAAAACTGCATTAAATGCTTATTAAAACACTTAAAAACGTTGCTATTACACTCATAATAAATTTTATTCAGCATTGGTTGGATTAATATGAAAATAAATAGGTATAATATGTCTATATTATTCAATGAAACATGCCTGAATAAAGATATACTGCCTAAATATATATATATATATATATATATATATATATATATATATATATATATATATATACAGGGCGTCCATAAAGTTCGTGTGCACTTTAAAAAGTTATGTGATTTCAGGCATTACTGTAAATCAGTTGGCAAATGTTTTCCGTGAACTGCAAAATCATATTACCCTTTATATTGTTAATGATGGAGGACATGTGGAAACTTAAAGAAAATTTCAATAAAACCTTCAAAAATATAGATTTACTTCTTTCTAATCCTTTTTACAAATTATTTCTATTGCAAATACAAATAAAGTTAGAAATTTTTTTAAAGTGCACACGAACTTTATGGACACCCTGTATATATATATATATATATATATATATATATATATATATATATATATATATGCTAAAATCTATTTACTTGACAGTCTTCTGTCATCAATGCAAACATCTACATTCTATTTGGTGAACTGTAGTGCCTCATTGGGGAATCACTAGTCTATTCTAGCCTAAAATAAATGCAGTGGGAATAGATGGCTTAAACTACTGACCTGTCACCTGGTTTTGCATTGGTTCACACAATATCCATCAAAGCTTTGAAGATGATGACCTTAGGCAATTCTGTTCATCAGCATCCTAGGTAGTAGGGACATCCTTACTTTAGTGGACATTTTAGAAACACTTATACAAGCCTCAGAGTTAAATAGTTATTTTTAAAATTTAATTGGTTGAAAATAAAATACATAGTGGCTTCAGAGATCTAAAATTGGAATGCCAGTTCACTTCAATTCTTGGAAGGATTTAAAAAAATATCTTGAATACCCAAGATCTAGACAACATTAGAGAAAAAAAAACTTAGGAGTTAAAGAAAATGATTGGAACTTGAAACTGTGAGTTAACAGTAAGCGTTCACTTTTGATCATGCCTTGCAATCAATAAAGTCTCAATGCATTTGAGGGAAATAAATGTCTCTTCCAAACGATACACTTCATTGAAGGAAACATTTTCGGGTCGAGATGATAACTCATTCCGATTCACAATATAGAAACATCTGTTTATATCTCTGAGATGAGGTATTATGATTACTTGCATTATTTACATTATTTAGACTGTTATCCTCATCTTCATTGCCACATGCACAACGTTTTGGCCATTGTACACTCAGGTTTTCTTCAGGTGAACGGAATTTCAAACCACACCCTTTATTTCGTCCACTGGGGTAGATTGTTCTAGTTCCGTGTGCCATGCCTCTTCCAGCTGTCTCAATTATTTCCTTTTAACTAAACTCTTGAAATAAAGGGTTCGGTTCAAAATTCCAATCATCTGAAGAAAGCTGGAACATACAATGTCCAAAACATTGTGAAAATGCTAATGAAAATGAAGATAACAGTGTGAATAATGTAAATAATGCAATTAGTGTTGAAACAGTTTTGAAAACCAAACTATAATAAAAGTAGAAATGTTTATCAGAGGAAAACATATTGAAAATGGCTAATGTTACCATTACCATTGTGAGTAAGCATAGAATTTTCTTTAATTAAACGTTTTAAAAAGTCTAGGCAAAACCAAACAACTAAAGAAACAATTGAAAAGAGCACTCAGATACAGAAATAGTTTTGGGGATGGCCTTTAAGACAGAACTAAATTTATATTTTCAGTGCATATCTTTCCTCATTTTTTTAAATCATTTCAACCCAGGCAAGGAAATAATGCTAAATATTTAGAGATTCTTGATAAAATCCAATGGAGAATAATCTTTGGTACTTCAACTTTATGAATTTAAGTTGGTCTTGTGCTTCTGCTAAATATTTAGAGATTCTTGATAAAATCCAATGGAGAATATTGGTCCTGAACTGACATCTCGGCTTCAGTCACTTTTCTGTTTCCTTAACGTAGCTTCCCCATGCTTTTTTCCTAAATATTTTCAGGGTAATTCTTCTGATGAGCTTTCCTCTTTGGTACCTAGACTTTATGAATTTAAATGGGGGTACCAAAGCAGAAAGTTTGTTTGAACAATTGCTATAAAATATTTATGGAAAAGACATAGGGAAGCTATATTATGTCAGAAGAAAAGTGATTTAAGCTCCGATGCCAGATCAGGACTGATAACATTGCTGATTGGAAAATTTGGGGAAAATTGTGAGAAATTCCTTTTTACAGGAGTGATTGGCTGGGTAATCTGAGAAATCTTTTTTTTTATAAATTAGTGTTCTTGATAGAAATTCCTTGGTCTTGAAACAGCTGACAAGTTATTGTGTGATAATTGTTATCTTGAGATGGGTGACAAGTGATCTTCTTTGAGCGGCTGACAAAATAGAGGAAACTTTTTTTTTAATTCCTCAGATATCTTGAAAAGGAAATATTTCTTGTTTTGCACAGAGAGTAAAAACGAAAATTAATGTTTGCTTTTGATAGTTGCATAACAGAAGTTCTGTAGCATTTTCTTTCACAGAAGACAAGCAACTTGAATGTTCTTGGAAATTCTTCAAAAGCAATAAATACTGAAATAAAATCAGTTTGAAACTAGATTATCCCAGACCTGTTTATGACAGAACTGAAGACAATTGCCGTATCCTGTCAGCACTGCCACATTTTTTAAAACCAACTGGAAGAAAAAGCTTAATCAGCATTGTTGCAAGACTGATTCAGGATATAATGATGCTTCAAAAGTAACCAAACAGGTGTTCTGTGGTACGGCTGATCGGTTGAACTCTCTGACTTTGGGCAGGGAGGAACCCGAACAAGGCTACGCCAAATGGCAGAGTCTCTTTCGGGGAGGTAGACCCTGAACCCGTTTATACAGGTTCAAAGGGTATATTTTTGGCCGAGCTCACGGGCTCGAAGATCCTATGTTAAACCGGCCTTGTCCCACATGATGCCCTCGTTTGGGGGGTGACTAAATAATGTTCTGTGGTAGATTGCTCTTTTTGAGTAATTTCACATCTACTTACCATCTCTCAGTTGCATCTCTGTCTTTGGGCAGAGTGTGCTCAGGGGCGACTCTGTCAAAGGACAGAGTCGCAACTGAGGAAAATTATACTGAGAGGTGCCCAGCCCTGGGGAACAGCTGCCCGAGGCAAGAAGACAGAATGCTTGGTTGCTAGCAAAAGGGACAGCCCAACATGCAAATTACAAAGATGGTGATAGCAAAATCAAATAAGTACAACAAGGACTAAACTTTGATAGCAAGAAGATGGAAATAAATGGTTGTTAGTAAAAGGGTCAGCCCAACATGTAAATTACAAATTGGAGATACCAAAATCATACAGTAGAAGTTTTCTAACAGAGGCTAAAAAGAGTGACATTGAAATCTGAAGGTGTATTGGGCTAGACAAGGAAGCATTCCAAGTTTAAGAAGAGTAATAAGAAATAGGAAAATTTCACAAGAAACAAGGAAAAGTGTACTAAACTGTTACATAGTATCTGTCCTTCTTTATGGCAGTGAATGCAGGACAGTTTCCTCAAAGATGAAGAAGAGACTTGAAGCAACAGGAATGTGGTTCTACAGAAAGATGCTGAGGATACCATGGGCCGAACATGTGAGCAACAACAAAGTTTTAGAGAAAATGGAAACAAAAAGGAAACTTATGTTTAACATCAGGATGAGACAGTTGAAATTTCTTGGGCACATGATAAGGAAGGAGGGTTTGGAGAATCTGATACTCACAGGACAGATTCAGGGCAAGAGAGACAAAGGAAAACGATGCATAACATAATTGATGAGCTTGAGTAAATGGATCGTAGAACAGGAAGTCAAAGTTTATTAAGAGCTAAAAGGGACAGGAAGTTGTGAAGAGCCATCATTGCTTACATCCTGAGGGGAGTACAGAACAAAACAAAGAATATATAATAAAGATGAGAATCCAATGGAGAGAAGATGTGACCAAAGAATTAGTGTGTTAAGAAAAATGAGAATAAAAAAGCCACTTAGTATCAAAAAGAATGCTGAACTGCTATGTAATATCAATTTTCTATATATAAAATTCTGTGACTTCTGTCTGTCTGTCTATTGTCACACCAAATAGTTTTACACCAAATGATTGAAGCTAAATTTTGGAGAGAAGTGCTAACAGGTAAGGGGGTACAAACTTCAGTTGGTTTTACTAGGGTGTGTCTAATCTAGTACAATAAATTTTCATTAATTTCTTGGGAAAAATTAAAAGTTATATTAATGTTGTAGCATACCTATAGACAATAATGGGTATGTCCCCTTTCACATAAATACAGTAGTAAATACTGTATGTTGGTCTAGAGTTGGAGATTCACTGTGGAATTCACTTGACTCACTTCTAGCAGTTAACTACTTTTTCTACGTGACACTGGTGAATCTTATATGTGTTGTTCTTGTTCTAAGTATTATCATTCATTACCAACCTTCATTTTATTATTCTATTCAGTAACCTTCCCTAGGTAACAACAATTAATTACCATACAAAATACTCCCACTATTTTAAAAACTATTTAATGATTAAAATAACAAATACGTTTTCAATAAAAATGCAATATTGTTTTAAGTTATTTTATCAGTTGGTTTGTAAAATTGAACAAAACATAGAGTTTGTAAATCTTGACAAAAAACTGTTAGTGATAACTTAAACAATACTAAATACTGTGCAGATTTCAACACGTCATCATGTTGCAAAAAAACTCCCGTCTCTCTATATGGCAGTGAGTGCTGGAAAATTTCCTCACAGATGAAGGGGAGACTGAAGCAACAAAAATGTGGTTCTACAGAAGGATGCTGAGAATGCTACGGATAGAAGATGCAAACAACAAGTAAGTTTTAGGGAAAATGGAAACAAGAAGATGCTTATACTTAGAATGAAAAAGAGAGATGAAATTTCTGGGACATATAATAAAGGAAAGAGGACATAGAAAATTTGACACTCACAAGGAATATCACAAACATGAGGGAAGCAAGAAGTGACCTATCTAAAGATTTTCTGTAAATGGATGGCATGACAAGGATTGAGAGAAATATTAAGAATACAAACATTGTTAAGGTCTACAACGGATAAGAAGTCGTGGAGAGTCATGATCGCCACATCCTGAAGAAATAAGAAGGATTCTTATACATAGAATCAGAAAGAAAGATGAGATTTTTGGGAGACATATGCAAAGGATAAGAAGTCGTGGAGAGCCATGATCACCCACATCCTGAAGAAACAAGAATATTATACTTAGAATCAGAAAGAAAGATGAAATTTTTTGGAGACATAATAAAGCAAAGAGTGTATAAAAGAAACATTAAAGAGACAAACATTGTTAAGGTCTACAAAGCATAAGAAATCGTGGAGAGCCATGATCGTCCACATCCTGAAGAAACACAGGACACAGAAGAAAAAATATTAAAAATACATTAAAGTCTACAAAGGATAAGAAGTGGTGGAGAGCCATGATCACCCACATCCTAAAGAAACATGGCACATACAAGAGATATTAAAAATAGAAACATTGGCCAGGATTACAATGGAAGTCGAGGAGAGCCATGATTGCCCACGTCATAAAGAAATAAAGAGGATGCTTATACTCAGAATCAGAGAGAAAGGTGCAATTTTTGGGACATATAATAAAGTAAAGCATGTATACAGGATAAGAAGTCGTGGAGAACCATGATCCTCCACATCCTGAAGAAACACAGCATATAGAAAAAGAAACATTAAAACACAAACATTGTTAAGGTCTGCAATGGATAAGAAGTCGTCGAGAGCCATAATCGCCCATGTCCTGAAGAAACATGGTACATAGAAGAAAAAATATTAAAAATACATTGTTAAGGTCTACAAAGGATAAGAAGTCGTGGAGAGCCATGATCACCCACGTCCTAAAGAAACATGGCACATACAAGAAATATTAAAACTAAAAACACTTGTCAGGACTACAATGGAAGTCGTGGAGTGCCATGATCGCTGGTGAAGAAACAAGGAGAATGCTTACACTTAGAATCAGAAAGGTGAAAGTTTTGGGACACATAATAAAGGAAAGCATGTATAGGGGATAAGAAGTCGTGGAGAGTCATGGTTGCCCACATCCTGAAGAAACATGGCACATAGTAAAAGAAGTGATAGGTGGAAGTGCCATATTGAACCTGAAAACTGATAAGGGACACTGGTAAATTCAGAAGTGAATAAGCCTCTTTAAGCACTGTTAGATACAGTGGGTTTTTTGATTTATTGAACGCTTATCATTTCGTGCATCCACCCTGTTCAACTCTGGCAAGAGAGCATGAAACTGCTGGCACCGTTTCAGATGTTGAAACCAAATAAAACCAAATGAGAAGCTGACTGATTTGGCATCGCTTGGCTTGGCTGCATTCCTGTCAGTATTTTTGCACCATTTACTCGGTACAGCTGGCAGATTAAGTCTGTAATAAACCAGACAGTTCCTGTTGCCAAGCCAAATTTGTCCTTTTCCAGGCTTCATCAAGAATTTTGTGGCACTAGTCTTTGATAATGTGCCAAACGATTTTGTCAAAAATATCCAACATTGAGCAATGATAACATTTTTTTATTAGGTTGGTGCAAAAATAATGACGTAATAATGTCGTTTTTTGACGTTAAAAAATACGTCAAAAAACGACATTATTTTTGCACCAACCTAATAATATTATTCATAAGAGCCACTCAAGGTAGAGGTATACTGAGCAAAGTTGTTACATGGACATTTCCATATTATGAGAATATGTAGGTTAAAAACTGTTGACCTTAGACTGAAAGAAGTTAAGATTGTAGTGATCTGAGAAGCATCCTCATGGGAGTCTATTTCACAATGTAATAGTTCTGGTAAAAAAGGGTGTGATGTTGCCAATTTATTTTTTTGATTTTACACATGCACGTTTTTCGTTTATGGCTTTGTCAACATCACAGTATAGTAGGGTCAGTTGGGCACCGTCTGTGAGAAAAACAGCAACATCATGCATTTTACTCTTCCAGAAATTTGGAAACAGTATGCTGTACATGGCATTGGCATTCGCAGCAGAATCTCCAATATGAACATTTCAGAGTGCTTGGGCGTCAATCTGTGGACAATGCAGAGAATGCAGAAGGTGTTGGATGAGTCTAATTGTGATTACAAAGCTTGCAAAACTCACTCTGATTGTTCTGATAAGAAAAGAACTCCCAAATTTGTTGGTCAGGGTCTCAGACTCAACATGAAAGTCCACATCAAATGCCTTGTGGAGGTAGTGCTGTCCTGGGTCAAGAGGGTGGCTGCTGGAAGATCCTGTGTTTGGCAACAGGGCTCTGCACCATGCCACACAAGCAGGAGAACCCAGTAATGCCTGTCAGACAATATCTGCAGCCACATCATCCCTTACATCTGGCCATCCAACTCACCAGACTGCAGACACCTTGATTATTATTTGTGGAGCGCAGTTGAACAAGAGACCAACAAAACTCTTTGTAACATCAAAGATGAACCGAAGGCAAGGATTATGACAGCATTCACCAACTTAAACAAAATGACCATCCAGAAGAGTTGCAGGAAATTCTGAAGTCATCTGGAGGCCGTGGTTGAAGCCAATTTTATTGAATAATTTTACTCTTTAGTATTTCAAGATATTTGTGAAATTTTGGTAAATATATGTCTGTTAAAATGAGATGTCAGTGTTATTTTCATTTTTGCATAATTTAGACATAATTTATCTATCGCAGACTGTACTTTGGTATGGGAGGCGAGGAACCTAGGTCAAGAAACAAACACAAAACCCGAGTTAATTGTCAGTAAGCAAAGCCATAACTATGCACTTCATAAAGGCATCAAAAGACTCCACGAGAAACTACTACAGAGTCTAAATACCTGTCTATATTTCTGAGGTATTATGTACATTATGTTATGTATTATTAAGTTCTCCACTGCCTTAATCGGGTATTGAACTCACACTCTTTGGGTATCAGCACATATGCTAGGCCACAAAAATCTCTTGAGGTGACCAAGCATAGAAATAAATACAATATGGGAACCAGTAATAAAGAGTGCCAGAGAAAAGCGATAACAACAACAAAAATTGCAATATGAGCTCTGGTAAAAACATGATGATAACAGCAAAAATTGTAATTTGAGCACTGATGAAAAATGGTTGCTGAAGACATTAAGTTTATAATACCTAGAAATTCATACACAGATGTCTTCAAGGACACATGGCACAGTGGATAAAGGCGTTGGTTAGATCCATTGACAGAACCCAAAGAGTGTGAGTTCAATACCCCGTTAAGACAGTGGCGAACTTGGAGAGGGGAATTAACAGGAGATAACTGACATCCATTAGACAGGGCACGTGGAACTAGAACAGTCTACCCCAGTGAGTGAAATAAAGGGTTTAGTTTGACATTCCAACCACATGAAGAAGGCCGGAGTGTACAATGGCTGAAAAGTTGTAATAAATATGGCGACAAAGATGAGGACATTAGTCAGAATAATCTAAATACCTTTTCCTTCTAATATTTTACCAATTGATGGTTGAGCAATCAGGAAATGATTGTGGGTTTCAAATTTGGAGCATGAATGCAGATCAACGAGGGGGGATGTGCAGGTGGTTAGGTAAGGGTTAGTGGGTTGGAATGAGAAGACAATGAGCTGAGTTCAAATTCCAGTTGAGTTCCTTACATTTCTTTTTGGTCATATAGCCTTGGGAAAGGTGTTAACCTAGCTACTCACCCCAAGCTATGGGTTAAATAGTAGAGCAGACTGGAATCTTCAAGCTTGTTTGGCAACTTGTTTAGGAGAAGAGCATTTCTGAAATCAGAGCTGGTTGGATATAGGTCTATATAGAAAGTTCCTGTTCTGACATCTATTTATACAAGCTCATTAGGTAGGTTGGTCATGGCTCTCTACAACTTCCTATCCTTTATAGCATTATGCAATATTTGTCCCCTTATTAAGCTTCCACGTCTCTGTTCTGACATGCATTTACACAAGCTTGTTCAGGATGTAACTCACTGCTACAATCTTTCCCTCTTTCCTGCAATATGTCCTGTGAGTGTCAAATTCTCCAAGTCTTCCTTCCTCCTTCTGTTTCCCAAAAATTTGAACTGCCTCTGATTTTAAGTATAAGGACAGCAAGCCTTCTTGGTCTCACATTTTCCACTGACATGAAGATGAATGATTATATTGGATGAATTGCTTGGTCTGTTACTTACAGAGTTGGTTCACTTTTTCCTGCAAGACAATTTTTCTCACCAGAATCTATCTGGGAAATTTATAAACTGACAATCTACCTCTGCATCGAATATTGCTGTCACATCTGGTTTGGTTGTTTCTGTTACATATCTAGGGATTCTTGATAAAATCCAAAGAAGAATCTGCAATGTTGTTGGTCCTGTCCTGGCATCTCAGCTTCAGTCACTTTCCCCACTGCTGTAATGTAGTTTCTCTGTGCCGTTTCTATAAATATTTTGAGGTTAAATGTTTGGATGAAATTTCCTCTTTCCTACCTTGACTTTTATGAATTTAAGAACAGTAACAAAGGGTCAACAAAGAAATTGGCATCTAGGTTTCATCATTTTCCTTTTCAAATTGCTATTTGCAACTGTAAGTTCTATGCTAATAGTTCCTTCTCTTACACTTCTTGCTTGTGAAACTCTTTCTCAGCTTTTTGCTTTCCTGTTAACGACAAGCTTAAAATATTTAAAGTTAACATCAATCATCATCTTCTGTTTCCTTGAATTCAGTTCTTTTTAATGTGCTCTCTCCTCAGCAATATTTTCTAAGTTTCCTTCTATTGTCTTTCATCCTCAGTAACCCCTTGAATCTTAGTGGCTTTATCACCTTGAATCCTGTTCTCTTTATTGTCCTTTCTCCTCATTTTCCTTCATTCTATTGTCTTTCATCCTCTAACCCCTTGAATCTTAGTGACTTTATCACCTTGAATCCTGATCTTTTTATTGTTCTTTCCTAGTTTCCTTCATTCTATCATCTTTCATCCTCAGCAACCCATTTTATCTTCATCACCTTCCTTGGGGTGTAATGATTTTTTAAGAAATTGTATCTATATAAATTAAGATTTGCTAATTGTTTCTTCTCCACTACTCCTCCCTTGTGGAACTCTCTCCCACCTTCTTGCTTTCCTGTCAACTTTGATCTTCAGAAATTTAAATGTTATGTCAATTGTCATTTTCTGTTTCCTTGAAACCTTTTATGTTGTTATCCCCTCGGTTTCTCTTGCATCCTGGTGGCTTTTATTGAAATGATTAAAATGTGCTCTTTTCTTGTTTCCATTTTCCTTACAACATCCTCATTGCTTACTTCTTCTGTCCATGGTATTCTCAGCATCCTTCTGTAGAACCACTTCTTTATTTTTTTCAAGTCTCCTCCGCCTCTGTGAAAGTAATCGGACTATTAACCAGTACCATAAACAATCATGTGCCGCTGAAACTCTAACAGAACCACTTGGTGTGGTTGTGAACTTCTGGTCCACAAATTAAAAGATAAATAAAAAATAATATTCAAATATTTGGCAGAGAAATTATTTCAAAGGAGTAATTTGGCAGCTTGTAAAATTGGCTCAGAACATAAAATAGTTATCAAAGATAAAATAAAAACTAACGGCTCATCGAGAAAACGAAGTATTATATTAAGGTCATGATATTACTTGGATTTTGGCTTCTTTATTTTAGAAAGATCAGAAAATATTTTTTAAATAAGCAGCTCTGTAGAAAATGGTCATTATTAGTGTTAGTTTAAAATTTAAGAATAGCACACATTATATATATATACACACACACACACACACACACACACACACACATATATATATATATATATATATATATATAAACATATATTGTTAAATATAACAGACAATGAATGTCTCTTATGTCTGATCATGAGCCGTTCTAATGTTCGTATGCTTGCTTTAATTTCTAGGTGAAAATAAAGACAAAAATTGTTCAACATTTGGATGTTTTTTTATTAAGTTGGTCCTTGATCTAAGCTTTCAGCTCACATGAGCCATCTTCAGAGTCGTTATACAGACATTTTAATAAAGATATTCACCATCGAAGATAATATTTTATGTTGACATAGAAGATTGCTATGTGACGATAATTATTGTAGAATAGTAGGCACAGGTCATAAGTTCAAGATGCAGTTCTATGATGTCCTACCACACAAGAGGCCAAAATATTAATGACACAACCACATGTGCAATGTAATGTGTTGTGACTAGTTTGAAATGTAATTTTGTTGAGTGTGGGTTGCTTTGTTTTAATGTAGATGTCCTCCAATATCTGGAAGGTACTGTGTATAAGGTTCTTTTACTGTGTATATGTATAC
Source organism: Acanthosepion pharaonis (assembly GCA_903632075.3). NCBI lineage: Eukaryota > Metazoa > Mollusca > Cephalopoda > Sepiida > Sepiidae > Acanthosepion > Acanthosepion pharaonis. The sequence continues at coordinate 169,676 of CAHIKZ030001066.1, read as the reverse complement.
ATGTGTTTTTTCTAAGAAATTTGTTTAATAGAACTAAGATCATCAACTAATATCTGTTTAAAACTAGAACATAAAATATACATGGCTATGTTTTTACTATTTTGGCTTTTTATTTTAGAAATGTTTTTTAAATAAGTTTAATAGAATAGCACACATATATATATATACTAAGATCAGAAACAATGAATGACAGGTAAGTTCGTATGCTTGCTTTAATTTCTAGGGAAAATAAAGAGTTCAACATTTGGATGTTTTTTTATTGGTTGATCTAAGCTTTCAGCTAGTAAAACCAATAAAGATATTCACCATCGTAATATTTTATGTTGACATAGAAGATTTATTATTTATTGCATCAGAGATAAGTTCAAGATCTTCTATGAACCACAAAGAGGCCAAAATGTAAAACTGATGCACTACATTGTTTTTTTTAGAGGATTTTTTCTTTTACTGTGTATATGTGTGGTTGATCAGAAAGGTGACAGGTAAGTTATTATATGAGACTAGGGAAGATCAATTGTTTTTTTGTAATTTTTTTTGGTTGTCGGGTTATTAGAGACTATGATTTTTTATATATGATGAGCTTAACTTGTTTATTATTATTAATAATGGGTTTAAAATGTCTGCCTTTTATGTTTTTAAGTGTTGTTTCATAATGTTTGTAATTATTATGCATTTGGTTACAATAGTAGAAGTTAATAGTGTTATGTTTATTTTGATGTACAATATTATTATTAATATTATCAATTTTGTTAGAGGTAGTATCAGGTTTATTGAGATATATTTTATTTTGTTGATCAATAATGGAATTAGGAAATCCATTATTAACAAGTGTTTGTTTAATGTCATGTAATTTTTTTTATTTATAGAATATGGTTTTGAAAGAAGATATTATTTGTGAATGTTAGATTAAGTTTTTATAATGAGAAACTTATATTGTTGGGGGCATTCACTATTATAATTAAGAAGACGTGAGTTAATGCTTGTTGATTTGCTATATAGAAGAGTAATAAATTTATGTGTGCGGGAATTAATAAATGCATCTAGGAATGGAATTTTATTATTAAGTTCTAGTGTCAATTTGAGAATGGAGTGACTTTCAAATGTGTTCTTAAGCTGCATAATTTGATCAATATTTTTAGCTAAAACAAAACTGTCATCTATGTATCTTAGATATATATAGGGGGTTTATTAGTGTCATTAAGTATTTTATTTTCTAAATGTGCCATATAATAATTAGAAAAAGAGGGCCTAAACGAGATCCCATCACAATACTGTCTATTTGAACATACATACATACATATATATATATATATATATATATATATATATATATATATATATATATATATATATATATATATTTTTTTTTTTATATGCACAGTACTTAGTGGACAGTGCTCAATATCAATGATAGAGCTAGCCTGTTCAGTTTTATGGATATGAGTTTCTGAGACTAGGTTTCACACTTTTGTGATCATCAGAGTTTGTCTGATGATCACAAAAGTGTGAAACCCAGGTCACAAACTCATATCCATACAACTGAATATATATATATATATATATATATATATATATATGTATATATTATATAATTGAATTTGAAGTGTTTAGTTTCTGTTTTTGAAACATGGTAATTCCTGTGTAGTGATGGAACCATATTTTTAAATCAGTTAATTTATAATATTTATACTCTGTAAATTTACATTGAGCACTGTTTTTTAAAAATAAAAATATCAATAAGAACATAATAACACCGCATTATATATCTTACTTTTCTTTCTGTTTTTACTATATATATATATATATATATAATAAAGAAGTTAATGGCCAGAGTTGAATTTGACCAGGAAACTGTAGTATTAAACAAGTGTTCAATACACATATAAAAAAAATTAACATGTAGAACTTTTAAATATAACAAATTAGGAAATCAACCAATTCCGCTTCATTCAGGCGATTTCGGTTAATTGATTTCCTAACAGTTTCTTTTGAAAAAAAAATAAAAAAAATTATGAATACTCTATGTTTTAAAATATAAATAAATGAATAAGCGCACAATGTGAAGTGTGGGATGATGAAGAGGGGAAAATCAAGTGCATTGGAAATATATTGGTGGGGAATTAAATAAAATATACATACTTTCTTTTCATCCCACTTCATATGAACTCAAAAGGAACTTTTTAGTAATTATACAATGGGTTATAATTTACAATCTCTGGTTCAAAAGGTTTTTTGGGTCTGGAAATGTTATTATGGCTAATTTTTCTTCTTTCTTCAAAGGTTGCAGATGTTGCTATGATTGTTGTAAGGCTTTGTTTAAGAATAAAATAGACAATCTGAATATAGTTCTTAGTCATTGCTGACATGTTCGACTTTATCAAGGCAAGTGATGATAAACAAAAGTGAAATGTAATGTAATTACATCAAATTAAAATATTTGAAAAAAGATTTATTCTGAGAACTTTAACACATTGTCGAAATGGAAAACAAAAACACGCTCTAAGTCAAAAAAAAAAAAAGGTAAAGTTACTAATACCCAGGAGTGTCTTTTTAAAATTTTTGAATTTCATGTAACTACACAACATTTCGCTTTTATTTATCATCACTTGCCTTGATAAAATCAAATGAGGAAACATGTAAGCAAGAACTAAGAACTATTTTCCAATTCTGTTTTTTACCCAATATATATATATATATATATATATATATATATATATATATATATGTAAGCAAATATATGGATATAGATCCGACAGTATGAAGAAAAATATACTGAAAAAAAATAAACAAACAAAAATCCTAATATGCGATTATGCTGTTTTAATGTTTAATGTCAACGTCGGACGTTTCGGTCTAATAGACCATCTTCAGGACATATTCATAAAACATAATTAACATAGACCATATACAATTCAACATGAAAAAGACGACATAAAAGCAATACCAATCCAAACAGATAAATTTTCACAACATCACCCACGTGACGACGACGTGATCATATTTAAACAGAACGCTGATCTTATAAAAGATTTCAGTTATCTGTTTGGATTGGTATTGCTTTTATGTCCATCGTCTTTTTCATATTGAATTGTATATGGTCTATGTTAATTATGTTTTATGAATATGTCCTGACGATGGTGTATTAGACCGAAACGTCCGACGTTGACATTAAACATTAAAACAGCATAATCGCATATTAGGATTCTTGTTTGTTTGTTTTTTTCAGTATATTTTCTTCATATATATATATATATATATATATTAATTAGAAGAGAGAAACCGCAAACGTTTTTGGTTGTAATGTGGATTTTTTAAAAATATTATGCTTTATTTTCTATAATTTTGCTACACAGGTTTCCAGTCTTGCAACCATCATCAGACAAAGGGTGGAGATTTCCACAAGAGAATGTCTCATATCGAGAATATTTAACATCGAAAAACATAAAGGAGAAAAAATTAATTATTCTTAATAATATGTGGAAATCTCCACCCTTTGCCTGATGACGGTCATGAGGCCGAAAACCCGTGTAGCAAAATTATGGAAAATAAAGCATAATATTTTTTTTAAAAATCCACATTACAACCAAAAAAATCTTTTGCAGTTTCTCTTTCTTTTAATATACACACTTTTCTCTCATTGAACTACTATAACCTCTTACTTATATATATATATATATATATATATATATATATATATATATATATATATATAGGTCTGATGAATTGATCATATTTACGATTCCAATGGAATAAATTATGACCATGGAATAATGGAATATTAGTGTTTAAGCCTTTTTATTATATCCTTACTCTGTCCTGGACATTGAGTTCTACCTGGATTCTATCCTCTTGGAATTAATTTTTATACATATATATATGTATGTGTATGTATGTATGTATATATTTATATATTTTAGATATATGATTGCATATGTATGTGTATATTTATATTATATATATATATATATATAACTGTAATATTTTATTATTATTATTGTAATTATTGATTTCTTCTTCAGTATATGCATTTAACGAATCTGCCATGAATCTGGTTTTCTAATTTTCGTGACTGGTGAATCAGTAGAAAAATAGGTGTTTGTTCACCCCCACTCTTCCTGAGTGACGAAAATGAGAATAGAAAATAAAGGAAAAAGAATTCCCAATCTAGAAGCCTATTCTTGAACTTATATATGTATATAACATCGAAAGTACCTTGAGGGATTTCTAATTACTATATTACCAACTATAAACACATGTCAAAAACATTATCTTACATCGCGATCATGATTGCAAATCAAGCGATCCATCGGGGTCATAGGGACACCACATGTACTGCATCTGTGGTAGAAGTGGTGTGTCTTGGGCAAGATAGCCTGACAGAGCCCAACCCTCTCCAGACCAGTTTTAAGTTCAGAGTTTCTTCACAGGGCTGGTTGAAGGCAAGAGTGATAGGGGAAGGCGGTGAGCTAGTTACATGATGAGTGTGTGTGTATGGTGGAATGGAGGATGTGAGAGCATTAGCAAAGAGTGAAAAAATGCTCAGAGCCACACAAGATAGGAAATGGTGGAGAGCCATGATTGCCCATATCCAGAAGGGTTGTGGCACATAGAAGAAGTAGGTCAATGAGAGAAATTTGAAAAGACAGAATAATAATAATAATAATAATAATAATAATGATAATAATAATAATAATAATAGTAATAATGATAATATGATCCTTATCCATGTGCATACACATGCACACATACACACATGCACACACACACACACACATATATATATATATATATATATATATATATATATAATTAAGTTAGGGAGCAGCTTGGGGATAGCAGTCGTGGCTCGTGGGGACAAAGTTCTATGGGTAAAAGAGAAACTTGGATGAGTTCCACCACAGAATAGGTGATTGAGCAGCGCTATATCGAGTCTCATTTGCTACCTCTTCGTCACCGAGGCCCATTGGTACAGTTGGTATGACGTTTGCCAGATAACCTAACTGTCAGGGTTTCAATTCTTGGTAGTGGATGCGCACTGCTGATGAGTCCCAAATATAGGACGAAAAGGCCATCCAGTGCTTTCTGCATTCTGTTGAGGTTTCTATCAGACTCGATGAATTACTTAATTATAATTATCTCAAATCCTCCTAATTTCTATCATATATATATATATATATACAAACATCAACAAAGATACACTATGCCTAGATAAAAAGCACAATTCAGTTGTGTAAACTTTTGCTAGAAGTCTGAAAAACTAAAAAAATACAATAAAAATAAGTATATAAAAAAAATTAAAATTAAAAGGAGAAGAAATAATTAAATTTGAAATGAAGTCAAACAGACTTAAAATACAATTTAAAAAAATAAATAAGAAGTTTACAAATTGAAATGTGAACACAGAGGCTAAAATGTTTGGCATCTTGACACCATTACAAGTAAGATTGATAATAATCAAACTTTATATGGGGAGATCACCTCCCCCACCCCCTGCACTATGAGTTAAATTCATTAAACAAAGAAAAAAGGAAAAATACAATAGATTTTGAATTTGGGGTCATTTCTCACCCCCGTCATAATACGGAACCCTAAAAGGTAAGATTCTCACTTAAGAAAAAAAATGGCCAGGTGACTTTGAGTGAACTTTTGGACTCATGCGTCACTCGTGAGAACAATATGAGAACTAATAGTCAAACCAAAAAGTCCAGTATGGCTCTTCCAGTGAATAAACTGGGAGCCCGTCCCTCATGAAGGAATATACCTGAGGTGAAAAAAATCTGTCATAGGAACAAATTCCTACACAAATAATTCAGGTCCCCACAACTGGGATAATCCCAATGATGGCCCTGTAAATTCTCCAACTAGATCAACAACCATTCATTTAAAGAACGAAAAGGTAAAATAGTCTCGTGGGGAGTACAAACTAATTATGATTGCATTCTATGAAGAGCCTCAGAAAAAATATATCACTTGCCAAACATATGACATTTGATGAGAAAAGGTTAGATAGGCAATTAGAAAGTACACTGACAAAGATAAACTAACCAATGTAAAAAGTTACATCATGAGAAATAACCAATTGACAGATGATGAAATTAATGGAATAAACAGAATTGCAAGCGGAATCATTGAATCAACAGAACATGAAAGGGAACCAGAAATGGACATAAAAAATGCTAACATCACACAAACCACAGGTCATAATGAATAAACTGAGTTAGACACCAATCACTGAAAGATTAGAAGAGTTAGAAAGGAGTGATCTTAGTCACTCATAAGCCTAAAATAAAACGAGTCCAAAACATATTGATCCAAATTATGTTATGGAAAACATGAATAGTATACAAGAAGCCAAGGAAGAAATCATGAGACATTTCAGTCAGAGACAAAATATTGAAATGGAGGAATGAGAACAACTCCCCAAATTAAAACCAACAAAGCAGAACCTGAAAACTATTAAACTCTACAATGTTGTATTCCAATTAATTCTGGATGAAGTTGACCCACGTATAAATGTCAAGGAAGCATCAACAATAGAAGAAAGTAAAACAATTAAAGATCAAAGTAAAAAGAAAAAGCCAGTCTCAAAGACATGAAGATTCACCTTGGAAAAGAAAAATAGAGAAAGAAATTGAACAACTTTACAAATGAATTATCAGAACTCGATGAACTGGTGGAAGGAATAAATATAAGGACCAAAAAAAGGCAGAAATGTAAAAAGAAAATATAAAATTAGGAAATGAAAATGAAAGTCTTATCAGCTGAAAAAAAAAAAAATAAAATAAACAATACAACTGAAGGGTCAAAGAATCAGGTGCTATGGAAAAAGCTCAAAATTCTACAGACAAAACAAAATCTTTCAAAACAATCCGAAAAATTTTTACAGAGAAATAGGCAAACAAAAAATTGAAGTGAAAAACAATGGAAGAGGTTATATAATTCTGGGAAAATTGATTTTCCAAGCATAGCTCAGATGTGGCACAAGGCCGAAAGTATGGAGCACCCAGTGAGGATCAAACTCACTACTCAGTCATAATTGTTCTAGTGAGACAAGCTTGCTAACCATTACACCACATCGAGGAGCCCTAATTCTGGGAAAAATATTTGGGTTTGCCTTAAAGAACATAACAAAGAAGCAGATTGGATTGCGCAAAAGTTAGAATGGATGAAAAATAAATCAGAACAAACATGGGCGGGAATCACAATGTTTTATTTAATTTATGGTAATTGGATTTTTGGCGATTGCCTTACTTGGTTTCAGTTGTTCAATACGATGACATCTGAAAATCGGTCCCTTCTCATCCCTTTTGGAGGTTGGGCAGGGAAAAAAATTTTAAGCTGAAGCCCAAGGGTGGGGGCTTCTCTGAAGCCAGTACCTCTCCTTCAAGAGGTAGATGGGTTTTTTGCCCAGCATCTGAGGCATTCACAAATAGGGATCTGCCAAGGGTGTTTGGGCAATTTTTCTATGGTAATGCTGGTAAAGCCACATTAAATTTCGACTTTGTGTCACATTCGGTAGCACTGAAAAATAACCATCGATTCTCGGCCTTTTGGCTGAGATCAAAGTGTGGTATCTGTTCTTAACAGCTTAATCTGATTTTCTCTCTCTCTACTTCTATCTTCCCTTCTTTCTTTCATTTTCACTGAAACCAAGTCATGTCTTTTCCCCTCTTTCCACGTGATCAAAACGTGGAATAGTCCATTTATGAGATATTGACAGGACGTAATGGTCGTGCTAACTAACGAAGAGAGAAATAAGCACAATTATAATAAGATGATAACAATAATAATAATAATAATGATGATAATAATAATAATAATAATAATAATAAGAAGAAGAAGAAGAAGAAGAAGAAGAAGAAGAAATCTAAATCTCAAAAAAAATCCATGTTGTTGTTGGAGCCCTCGGATTGGTTGGAAAAGATTCCAGTAGACTAACTCGAAACCCATGCCTTAAAGAAATACAAAAACATTGTTTTCATGAGTACAGACCACACCTTACGAAGGGCTTTGTCTATGTAAGTTTTTTTTTTTTTTTGTTTTTTTTTCCAGGGGAAAATGTCCTGATGCCATTTCTAACCTTAGGTCCCTGGGCGGGATGCGGAAAGAAATGAGTACACATCAGAAATCAAAAGAAATAATAATAGTAATAATAATAAAAATACTACTACTACTACTACTAATAATAAAAATAAATAATAATAATTAAAAAATAAAATAATAATATTAATGATAATAATTAAAAAAAGAAAATAATAATAATAATTTATTGTATATTAGTTTAACATTAGACAAAATGGAAGCATTAAAAAATGTTAAAAAACAGGGTTTGAGAAAAATAGTGAATGGACCCTGGGATAGAAGGTAGGAAATTATTTCAGTTAGTCTGAGTCGGTAATTGTTAGTCTATTGTATTGTTTTAGCCTCGTTAGTTACAGTTGTCACAAAAAGCCATGGGTGAAAGCAACAAACCCCTAAACATAGCAAACAATTTACCAAATAAAATGGGGCTTTAATCAGTAAAATAAGTCATTCACAGAAACTGACATTACCATGTACATGTATTCAGAATATATTAAGAAATACAAACATCCCACCAAAGAAAATGGGTTCTGGAAAATTCATATGACCAGATGGACAGTCTTTCCCTCTATACAGATATTATATATATATATATATATATATATATATATATATATATATATATATATATACATACATGTGTACAGAGTAAAACAGATATCTTCTCAGAGTGGGTTGATTTAAAATTCAAGAGACACCTATATATATATATATATATATATATATATATATATATATATATATATATATAGGAAGCACAGTGGAGTAATGGATAGTGGCTCAGATTGAGGAATCAGAGAGCTGAATTCAATTCCAGTCGAATCCATTACATTCACTTATGTGCTAATACCCTTGGGAAAGGTATTAATCCTTTTTCTTCCTCCAGCTATGGGTAAATAGCAGGACAGACTGGATTCTATAGCCTTGGATGGCAACCAGTCTAGGAGAAGGACAACTCTGAATTCAAAACCTGTGGAGGGTTGTTTGGGGACCTTGTGGCACTTAATACACCAGGTCTCTGTATTCGGCCCTTCAAAAAGTGTGGATGGTTCTGTACAAAACCTTCACCACTATAATCAAATCATATGTGCAGGCGTCTGGCTGTTGGTTCCTAGGAACTGAGCTGCTTGACTCTCATATGTCAAAGACAACAGGAGAGTCCACCATATGTATAAGACACACCAGGCATCCAATGCACCCGATAGTATCAAAGATAAACAGTGCATCCAACAAATTAGAAAAAGCCATAGCGAAAGAAATATAATAATGATAATATTTAGGCAGAATATCTTCATTCAAGTATATTTGGTTGAATAATCTTGACTATTATGGCTATTTATTTTTATTTTAATCCTCTCAAATTCACAGATCAACTTATAGAGCACTTCAAGAATTTGAAGTTTTTGTTTTTTACTTTCATGGTGGAGTATACTTGCATTACCAATTAATATTTCTCTAAAATGTGAATGCGAACAGGAATGTTTTTTTTAAAATGTTGTGAAACAGAACTTGAATCTGACATGTGTAATGTAGGCCTTCTTCATCCTGATCACATTCATGTTTTGCAGAAATACATACATACATATGTATATATATATATATATATATATATATATATATAATAAAGACATAATTTTCAGATATACTATATTTATGGATAGAATCACTCAATACCAGAGTTAGAGTGTCTGTAAATATAAAAATGGATACAGTCTGTTTCAGGCTTAAAGATTGCGTTCAAACATGAAACAGACTGTCGCTACTTGCTGTTGATGTCAGTATCCACTTTTAGACATAATTCATACTGTTTAACAAGAGACGGGCATCTACTTAAACATAAGTATCCACAAAAATAACATTTGGAGTAATAAGATATATACATATATATATATATATATATATATATATATATACGCACACACACAGACAGGGTGCGATAGATAAATTATTATCTAAACTATGCAAAAATGAAAATAACACTGACATCTCATTTTAACAGATATATTTATCAAAATTACAGAAAAATTTCTTGAAATACTAAAGAGTAAATTTATGCAATAAAATTGCCATTGGCTTCAACCCCAGACTCCAGACGATTTTGGAATCTCCTGCAATTCCTCTGCATGGTCTCATTGTATCTGTTGGTGAATGCTGCCATAATTCTTGTTTGCAGTTAATCTTTGGTGTTCCAAGGAGTTTTGTTGGTCACTTGTTCACCTGTGCCCCACACATAATAATGAAGGGGGGTTTCAGTCTGGTGGGTTAGATGGCCAGATGTAAGGGGTGATCCAATCACAGACATTTTCTGAGAGCTATGGCTGGGTTCTCCTGCTTGTGTGGCATGATGCAGAGTCCTGTTGTCAGATATAGGGTCTTTCAGCAACCACTCTCATGATCCAGAACTGCACTACCTCCACAAGGCACTTTATGTAGGCCATGTTGAGTCAGAGTCCCTCACCAACAAATTCAGGAGTTCATTTCTTATCAGAACGATCAGAGTGAGTTTTCTGAGTTGCCGTAACTTCGTAATTATCATTACACTCATCCAACTCAGATTGACAATCAAACACTTTGAAATGTTCCTAATGGAGCTTCTGGCATGAATGCCAAGCAGTACAGCATGCCATTTCCAAATTTCTGGCAAAGTGAATTGTGTGTGTCATGGTGCTCTTTTTCTCACAGACGTTGCCCAACTGACCCTACTATACTGTGCAGTTGACAAAATCAAAAATAAATAACACACGTATGTCAAATTAAAAAAATAAAATAGTTAAAATTTACACATCACATATATTTACACATTTGAAGTTTTATTTGTTTTTACTTTCATGGTGGAGTATGCTTGCATTACCAATTAATACTTCTTTAAAATGTCAATGAGCACAGGAATGTTTTTTTTTAAATGTTGTGAAACAGAACTTGAATCTGACATGTGTAATGTAAGCCTTCTTGATCCTGTTCACATTCATGTTTTAGAGAAATACATACATATATATATGTATATAATAATAAAGAAATTGTTTTCAGATATGCTATATTTATGGGTAGAATTGCTCAACACCAGAGCTAGAGTGTCTGTAAATATAAAAGTGGATACAGTCTGTTTCAGGCTTAAAGATTGTGTTCAAGCATGAAACAGACTGTCGCTACTTGTTGTTGATGTCAGTATCCACTTTTAGACATATATATTTTTACACATGATCACAAATGAGGGATGCTGGGAATTTTAAATCAAATTCTTTTTTTAATCTAGCCAATTTCATTTAGATTCTTTTTCTTTCTATCACTTTTGTTAGTAGGTATCGCACACTGTGATAATAGAAGTTCTGCCAGGAATGGTGATCAAAGGAGAAAACAATTCACTACAATGAAAATGTCTGGAGAGAGACTTGAGCACAAGGTCATCTGCAGTCAATTTGCACCCTATCTTTTACAATGTTTCATTATTCCTGGCAGAAAGTTCTATGAGAAGGTTTTGAGAATTTAACACTAACAGGACATTTCAAAGACAAAAAAATCAAGGAAAAACAGTAAGTGGCATATTCATTGATAAATTTCAATCAAAGGTTGGAAAAAAAAAAAAAAGCAGATGGGGACAAGGAAGAAGTATTCTTGAGATTATCATTCGATACTGTGGATAGCTAAGATCAAACACATCCTAAAAGAACATAGCATAGAGAGAGCGGAAAAAAAAGAGAGTGATTCACTTTTGAAAAGGTTTTAAAGTGAATTTCAAAGACATTATTTAGATATTTGTATGTAGATTTATTCAGTCAGATATATGCCATTTCTTTCCACTGCCATTTGTCATCTCTGGAACAGCTTCATGATTATGTCCTCCCAGAACTTGGCATCTTTCTAGGTGTCAAATTGTCAAAAATGTTTTTTTGCAGATTTCCAGGGAATTGAAGTTCTTCCCATTAAGACAATTTATGGCTCAGTGGATAATAGTGTTGGTTGGATCCACTGACTTGACTCAAAGAGTTATGAGTTCAATACCTGGCTACTGCAAGTGTGAACAAAAACTTGGAGATTTGAGTTAATGAGAAATAACCGAGGCATGGCACGTGAAACTAGAGCAATCCGCCCTGATGGACGAAATAAAGGGTTCAGTTTGAAATTCCAATCACTTGAAGAAGGCCATAGAGTAAAATGATCAAAATGTCGTGAATATGACAAAAAAGATGAAGACAACTGTCCAAAACATGTAAATAGTGTAAATAGTTACAATGCCTCATCTGAGAAATATAGATAGACCCTGAAGAAGGTCAGAGTGCACAAACATCGTGAATATGGCAATGAAGATGAGGACAACAGTTTGAACAATGTAAATAGTGTAAATAGTCACAATACCTCATCTCAGAAATGAAGACAGATCCTGAAGAAGGTCAGATAGTACAACGGCCGCAACATCGTGAATATGTCCATAAACATGACTACAACTGTTTGAACAGTGTAAATAGTGTAAATAGTTCAAATATACACATCAAAATTAAGTCCAGATATGCGGAATTGTGGGTATGAAGCATCCCGGATATGATAGTTTCTGGGTATGAGAGATTCTGGATATGAAGGATTCTACTGTATTTAGATATTTATACGTAGATTTATTCAGTCACAAAAAAAGCAGATGGGGACAAGAAAGAAGTATTCTTGAGATTATCATTCGATACTGTGGATAGCTAAGATCAAACACATCCTAAAAGAACATACCATAGAGAGAGCGGAAAAAAAAGAGAGTGATTCACTTTTGAAAAAGTTTAAAGTAAATTTCAAAGATATTATTTAGATATTTGTACATAGATTTATTCAGTCAGATATATGCCATTTCATCCGACTGCCATTTGTCATCTCTGGAACAGCTTCATGATTATGTCCTCCCAGAACTTGGCATCTTTTTGGGTGATCAACTAGTCAAAATGGAATTGAAGTTCTTCCCATATCTTGTAGAAATCCAAAATAAGTGTTAATCTGAAGGGGAAAAGTCAGGTGAGTAGGCAGGGGGGGGGTAGTTCAACATCTCAGCCAAGATGTAACAACATTTACCAGGTGGGAAAAAGGACTGCTGTTGTGCTGAGGGAGAATGACACACTGATTGGCCAATTCTGGAAGTGCTTCATTAACTGATCCAATTGGAAATAGAACTTGTCTGAATCGGAGAGCCAAGTTTGAATTCCAGTTGAGTTCATTACATTCACTTATGTGCTCATACCCTTGGGAAAGGTATGAATTCAACACTTCTCCCCCCAGCTATGGGTAAATAGTAGAACAGACAGAGTTCTATAGCCTTGGGTGGTAACCAGTCTAGGAGAAGTAAAACTCTGAATTCAAAACTGTATGTAGCCTTGGCGAAACACATACTATACAACTAAGGAAAGGATTGTTCGTATTGACTCGATTCTGACTATGGTTGACTTGTCTGAATTCAATGTCTGATATAAAGTTGCAAGACATGGAAATTAACCGATTGTTTGGTGCTTACTAATGCAATAAAAACAGACTAACCAGAAGATGGTGGCGAATGGGACAGAAAGTTTTACTTGTAAGACATAACGGAGAAAAGGACAATCATGTTTAAAAAAGCATTGAGTAATGTATTTGTTCAGCATTTAAGTCATAATGGGAGATCATAATACATTATTATTATTATTATTATTATTATTATTATTATTATTATTCTACAGGATGTGCCAAAAGTCTGGACAAATAGGAAATCTCATTAACTATATTTTCTTTTTACCTCCACAGATTAAACATGGTTTTGTCAAAAGAAGAAAGAACTGACTTCTTTTTCTGGGATCTGCTAAAGGAGAAGCTGTACTGAATGAAAATCACAGATGCAATAAACTTGATTGGATGCATAAAGAGTGAATGTGCTAAAAATGGTGTCAATGTTGAGTTATTGCATCAAGTTCACGTGAATCTTGCAAAGCACATCAACCTTTGCATCACAAATGATGGAAATCATATTGAAGATGTTATTTGTTAATATTCCAATTCAATAAAATGTTGTTGAAAATTTCATTTCTTGAAAATATGCATTTTTGCCCATGTGTCCAGACATTAGTGACATCATGTACAAGTAATTTTTCGTAGAATTCTCAATGTTGATTTTATTACTCTCTGGCATTCTTTAGATTTCCTTGGCAGAAGGTGACTCACAATGGAAACAGCTATAAATACTGGCATCAGAGATTTTGAAACGCAGTGTTCTTATGAAAGGAGACTGAAAAAGAATCTGTTCAAAAGATGTGAATGGATCAACATTTAATGATATTCTCCGGGGTTTTCGATGAAAGGTTTTGCTTTACTAAACAAAAGGACACCCAATTCTTGTTCAACCGCAGATATTATGATCAAAATATTACTACTGACCATATCGGCTGGAATAATATATGGAATTATCATAATGATACAGACAACTTTTTAAACTGCTATAATGATTTATGTGTGTACTTACTAAAATGGAGTCTTAATAGCAAGAAGGATAAAGATATTAGTAAAAACAGCTGACTGAATATTGATATGTCACAGTATTTTATAAAACTCACAGATGGCTAAAATAACCAAAATGGACTCCTCTCAAATGCACTGACTGGTAGATGTAACTCACAGTTTAAAATAAAAAAAAATTGGAAAAGATTTCCATAAGAGAAAACTGTGAGAGAGTAAACTTTTAGTTTTGAATAGTTCATTCCAGCTATTTCAACTGTAAAATGATGAGACCTATCTGTCAAACTAGTACTGTGCTTCAATTCATAAAGTCAAGGTACTGAAGAGGAAAGCTCATCAAAAAAATTGACATGAAAATATTTATAGAAAAGGCACAAGAAGGGTGTCCATTGACTGTGTCCAGTGATTGCATAGATGTTTGAATTTGGAAGGGTGTCCATGGACTGTATGTCCATTGATTGGATAGATGTTTATTAATGACCTGAGAATGTTCCTAGGCAGGAACTAAAAGAAATAAAAAAGAGTGATCGAGTAGGATCAAGAAGAGAACATTGGGGGCCAGCATTGATCCCATTCGCAACAACCATCATGGACATACTTGAGGGAAAGGACTTAATGATTGAGTAAATTCTTACATAGCTGAAGATTTTGTGTAGCACTCTTATCTTGCACCTTGTTACAAACATGCTCACATTTTGGAATATGCCACCATTAACAAAGAATAAAATTATGGCCATTTTTAAAATGCCATGTCCCTTCAGGATGTAGGTGATCATGGCTCTCCACAGATTCCTTTTTCTTTATTATCTGTGAATTGCAATGACTTCTTTGGTAAGGTATTGGATTAAAGCATCGATTTCCTAATTTGGTGATATAATAATTGTGAGTTCAATCCCTGAGCTGGTTAGTGCAGAATGACCCGTAACAGAGCAGTATTAGATAAGTATAAGTCAAGGTGTTCCTAGTCAAGGACAATGAATTGATTGATTTCTTTGCTCATTTTTTACAGTTTATCAACCATGCTATTGTTCATTTGAGTAGTACTGCCTTCTCAGTAAATCAATGTTTCCTTATACAGAAACAGTTAATATTTAGATGTGGAGTAATATGATATGAGATTTTGAGGACCTTAGAAAATAATATAACCTGAGTCTATGATGGCCACAGATCTTAAAATATATAAATGTATCTTTATTTTATGCCTATCTTTTCATTCATATAACACATTTTGAGAATTCCAAAAAGTATTCAGCTCACAGTGAATGATTGTTTCCTCAGGGAGGACCCGTACCTTAGGCGACTATTGGGCCTTAAACTAATCCCAGACCACAAGTGGAATTCGTACATATGATTCATCACTAAAGATGCAGGAAAAGTGGTTGGTTCCACATAGCAGTCCAGAAAGCACCTGACTCATGCTATCCTCTGCCTTTATAAGAACCAGATCAGGCTGAAAATGGAGTACTGTTGTCATATTTGGAGCTGCACAGTCTTCACTTTCCAGTCTCAATAGAGTCCAAAAGCATCTCTTAGTTCTTGTGGGTGACTAATTATTTTCCACCCTGCAAACCTTCTCTCACAGACAAAATGTTGCAAGACCTTTGCTGCTGTATGAGTACTTCCACGGAAGGTGCTCAAATGAAAGACATTAGTTTCCCCCAGTTCTAACATTCTTGACCAGGACCCGCCATGCCACATCCATGTTAGCGAATCACCCTCATTCCCTCCGTATTCCACTGGTGAGAAGTTCCTCTTGAGCAGCTTCTTTTCGCAAACCACTGTTCTGTGGAACCGACTACCAAGAGGATGTTTTCCTGACCAAGTCTAGTTTTAACCATTATCTTCCACATGAATCTGCATCTCTTACTCTGCAACCCACTACCTCGAGTGGCTCTTGGGCCTTATACATGGTGAACATCATTGTAAAAGAAAATGAAGCATTGTTACCATATCTGGGCTGGAGGTGTTTCCAGGCTCAACAAAGTTCAAAAGCTTTTGCACGGCCTTGTGGGTGATGAATTGGTTTCCACACTACAATCCCTTTCCCCTGAACACAGAGGCAATACATCCTACAAAAAGGGATGGTAAACAGTCAAAAATTACTTTAAGCAATTGTTGTACTACTCCAGAAAGTACTACTCCTTCTGCCATGCTTGATCTTTACAAAAGCCAGATCAAACTCTATGGAACCAACCGACTCCCAAGAGGATGCTTCCTCAACCACTGCAATCTTCAAGTCTAGGGTTAAACATTATCTTCCTCACCTATACACATAAACTGTGCCTGTTACTCTGTAACCCTCTACCTTGAGTAAGAAAGACAAGAACGTCTGGCTGAAATCAAAGCTGAGACGGTTGTTTGCATTGGACACTGCAATCTTTTTGCTTGCCTGAGAATCTTGGACATTAACAGCTGAATTAATGAAGAATCCAAGCATTAGAATGGAGATGCTGCAGAAACATCCTCAGTATCGCCTATATGGACAGCATCACAAATGACACAGCGTGAGAAAAATCAGACAAGAAACAGGTTCATTGGAAGGCCTGATATCCACCATCAAGAAGGGGGAGTTGAAATCATGTAGGCACATCACAAGAGCTCGATCCTCTTTGGGGATCTCCCTACTGTGGTTTTGTGCATGTGAATATAGAATAAGTTTATGAGAAGAGCTTGATAACTGTTGTGCCTGGGAGAGTCCTGTTTCAAAATTGTCAAAACAAATCAGCATAATTTGGCAATTTATTGTAATTTGATCCACATTGTCTACTTTTAAATTTGGATGGGTCAATTTGGTAGACTTTATTATGTGAATGACAGGTATATTTGTTTTAATTAGTATTTTATATGACTGCTTAAAAATAACACTATGAGGGTCAGCTGAAAAGTTCATAGGTTGATCATGATACTATCATGGAATGTAACCAAATGAGATCTATTTTTCAGCATAATCCCCACCACCAGTAGTACATGCACTTCTTTCATCATCGTTGTAGTCCTTGGATCCCATTGGTGAAGAAGATTTTGTTGATTAAAAAACATCAACAGTAGATATGATATCATCATCACTACAATAATTGTTCCCAGCTAAATGTTTCTTCATGTTGGAGAACAGATGATAGTCAGATGCGGCCAAATCAAGAGAATAGGGAGGATGATCAACCAGTTTAAAACTACAGTTATGCACAGCAGCCATTGAAACCAAAGATTTGTGTGTTGGGGCTGATGAAATAAGATCCCTTTTATTGGTTTTACTGGACTTTTGGTCTTGATAGCCTCTTGTAACTGCCTCAGCAAGTTGGCCGAGTACTCTCCATTGATGCTGTGGCCCTTTTGAAGATAGTCAATAAACACTATGCTTTTGCATCCAAAAACTGGGGTCATCACCTTCCCTGCAGATGGAATAACTCTGGCCTTCTTTGGAAAAGGTGAGGAGGGGTGTTTCCACTGCATGGATTGTCTCTTTATCTCTGGCTCAAAGTTAAGAACCCAACACACATCCTGAGATAGAAAATGTTCAAGGAAACCAGCTGGAACCAAAGAATGTCAGATTTTCCCGTGATGTGATCAGCTTGATTGTGTTTTTGGTAAGGGCCATGTCTTCTGACTCCTGAAGACATGGCCCTCACCAAGCAGAAACCTTTGTCATGCCAAGTTCATTGTGCAGAATATTCTAAACTCTCTTATAGGATATGCTAATAGCATTGGCTATTTGATTTATAATCAGTTGCTAGTCATCCATCACCATGTGGTGAAAATGATCAATGCTTTACTTGGTGGAGGCAGTTTCAGAATTTCCAGACCATCTTCAAGACACTTCCTTACCCTCCTAAATTAAGCTTCCCACTTTTGAACAGTTGATAAAGCTGGATTGTCATCTCCTAATGTAGTAACCATAACCCTTCTTCAGAAAATACTTGATAAACCGATCATGTCAAATTTTGTCCTTTTTCAAGAGAAGACCCTACGAGTTATATTTGAAGTTTTCTTTGAGCAGTCAGGTGTCAGTTTATCCAGAAGAAAACAATGCAATTATTAATAGGATTAATTGAAATTAATGCATGCAAGATTTCACAGCTCCAGCATCCCTCCTTTATAGTCTGTCTATAAGCTTTTCAGCCCCACCCTCATATAGCATGAAACAGCCTGTCACCTCTAAGTGTTGACTTCAATGGTCACTTTTATATTATATATAATCCGTTCATATTCATGGATATTTTTCTGTGTATTACAATCAAATGATGCAAGAAATGCACTGTAACAATGAAAGTCACTTTTATTTCCCAAGTACTTTCCATCTCTTCCTGGGATGAGAACATATCAGACATATATATATATATATATTATACATATGAATAAATAAACTAGGTCAGTACACTCAAATATTCAGTCACAATGACTTGTGACTTTGTGTTAGCAAAAAATTGATCATGGCAGATTATGTGAGCTCTCCCTGAAACTGTAACTAAGGTCTGCTCAATAGATGTAAGTGAAGTATAAAACCCAGATGGATTCTGTGGGTTATGCCGTTGATGTCTTTTTTGACCAATAGGATAAACAGTCTTCTTTGAACCGTCAGACGTCACTTTAACTGGAAAGAAGCAATGCAGTTATTAAGAGGAAGAGTTGAAATTAATGCATACAAGATTTCATAGCTCTAACATCTAGTCAGCCTATGAACTTTTCAGCCCACCCTCATAATGCCATTCATCTAGCTGAAGGCTGGGTAACAGTTCAGCTGACATATTAGACAGAAAACAATGAAGAAAATAAGGGAGTTAGTCTTAAACTAATCAAATTTTGTATTGACTGCCAAAAAGAATTTCAACTTGAATCAGTTTTTTAAAAAAAATACACTTTATGGTATAATGCAATAAAGTGCAAATTTGGGAAATTTGACAGGGACATATAATCATTTTTCAATTCTCCAAATTCCCATGATGAATCATTAGCAACTAATTTTCTTTCATCTAAATGTTTCATGTAGTAGTAGTAGTAGTAGCAGTAGTAGTAGTAGCAGTAGTAGTAGTAGTAGCAGTAGTAGTAGTAAGAGAAGATCAAATAATCTTGAGCTGTCCCCATTTCTTTGATGAAGTACTGTCATTATTATTCATTTTATGTCTAGTTGGAAATTCCATATCATCATTACATATTATGATTGTTCGGCAATTACAGAGAGATGAGAGCAATTAAATATTATATTTATATATGAAAAAAGTGATAAAGAAATTGAATAATAATAAATACAAAGAAAGAAAGACAAAACATATGTTAAGAAAGAAAGAAAGAAAGAAAGAAAGGAAGAAAGAAAGAAAGGTTGAATATTTAAGCAAAAAAGAGAGAAAGAAGACATTGGTGAATAATGAAGGGATATTAAGAAAGAAAGAAAGAAAGAAAGAAAGAAAGAAAGAAAGAAAAAGAAGAAAGAGGAGAGATAAAAAAGGTAGAAAGAAAAAGAGACATTACAGAAGAAAGAGGGGATAGAAAGAAAAAAGAAAGAAAGAAAAAAGAAAGATAGACATAGCCGAAGAACAAAGATATTAAAAAAGAAAGGAAGAAAAAAGAAAGAAAGGAAATGTGACATTGCAGAAGAAAGAGGGGATATAAAGAAAGATAGAAAGAAAAAGAGACATTGTTAGAGAAAAAGGGGATATAAAAAAAGAAGAAAGAAAGAAAGAAAGAGAGGGTAAATATTTAAGAAAGCAAAAAAGAGAGAAAGAACAGACATTGTTGAAGAACAAAGATATTAAAAAAGAAAGAAATAAATAAGAAAAAAAGAAAGGAAATGTGACATTGCAGAAGAAAGAGGGGTTATAAAGAAAGAAAGAAAGAAAGAAAGATGTTGATGGAATTATATATATGGAGGAGAGGAAGGGAGAGATATAAAAATGTGACCATTGGTTATAATTACGTACTGAGGAAGGCTGAAATTTTAAATTTTTAAATTAAATATTTTTTTTCTCGACCATGCAGTCTATCTGATTTCATTCAGTTTGTTTATGGTTTTGTTTGTTTTTTTTTTATCACTTTTGATATTAAGTGTCCAACATTGTGAGGACAGAAAATATGCCACGAAAGGTGAAGCAATATAAGAACCTGGACATAAATTTACAATGGATGATCTAGCAATCAAAGCACTTTCTATATATTTTCACCTTAATGAATTGCTTTCTCATTAAATGAAATTAGCATTTTTTAAATCAAAATTATGACTTTATTTTTATTTATTTATTTATTTATTTGTTTGTTTGTTTGTTTAACAACATATCAACTGCTTTATGGATCATTTAATGCCGAAATTTAATTTACTTGGGGCATTTGAAGTAATAAAAATATGTTATTCTGCTTTCACAATTGAATACATGGTAGATGATACTCAGCTTTTGTGCATATATATGTTTGTGTGGACATGATTACTAAAGGCAGTGATATGTATGTTTTATGTTGTCATTTTGTTGAAGTTACATTTTGGAATACGGTTTGATTTCTTTAAGAAACTCTAGGATATTAATGTCATCAAAGAGTTCTTTCATGGTGGTTGAGGTATTGTTGGTAATTTTACTATAAATAGGTATTTTTGGTAATTGTTTATCTAAAAATGTATTGCTGGTATTTTTATGATAGAAATGTATTTTTATACTTTCATAAAGTTTTGTTTTTGTTTAAAGGTACACTATTTGCCCTTAGCTGGGACCCTAACAGGTACTCCCACTACGGGCCAGGGTGGACCTGAGAGCAATAGCAATTAAGAGGTGGTTCCATGTTCCTGAAAACCTCCAATCTCCCAATCAGAGATGTTGCTGCCAGACATCATACTGCCAGATTCATTAAGGTGGGCAATTAATGTATTGAGTGTTTTGTTTTGTAAAAGATCTCTTTCGTGTTCACATAATCTTCTAATTAGATTCCTTCAGTTTCTCCTATATATTCTTTGTGGCAATCATTACATGTTGTAGAGTAAATTCCTGTTTCAAGTTTTTAAGTTATCATTATTTTGTTTAGTATTAAGTCTTTTATTGTTATAAAAGTAGTAACATTTTTTAATCAGTATCACCCCATGCAAGGCAGTAAAGCCATTATGATACAAGGAGTTACAGGGTGGGGAGGAATTAAGAACAGAAACATTAATAATGAGTGGGAAGAGGAAAGAATAATCAGGAGGACAGTAGATAGTGATTGACATTGCATTTAAATTTTTACACATTAAAGTTGGCTGGAAAACCTAGAGTTGGAAGGGGGTCCCACAAGCGAGAAGTGTGAGAAAAGAAATTGTTAGTATAGAAATTACAGTTCCAACTAGCCAGCTTAACTGTAAATTGATCAGATCTTGATGACAATCTAGTACTGCGCTTAAATTCAAAAAGTCTAGATACCAAAAGAGCTCACTCGAACAATTACCATGGAAGTATTTATAGCAAAGGCACAGAGAGGCAACCTTATGGTGATGGGAAAATGACTGGAGTTGAGCTGCCAGATCAGGACCAATAATATTGCTGATATTTCTTTGGATCTTATCAAGGTGCTCCAGGTAAATAACAGGGGCATTGGACAATATATGGCAGCAATATTCAAAGCATGGATGAATGGTAAACTTATAGATATGTAAGATAGAGAGAAAAATTGTCTCGCATGACACAGTCAACCAACTTTCTTAGCGACTGACCTAGCAATGGATTCAAAATATTGTTTCCTCTTCATGGCAGCTGAGAACGTTAGTCCGTGAAGGTGCAACACGTCATTTTTCTGGAGGATAGCATCAGCTATGCTGATGGAAGAGAAAAAGAGTCTCTCACATGATTAATAGAGAGATGTGTAGTTTTGGAAGCATAAAAATTAACAAGCCACCTTTTGCTCCAGTTATTTTTAGTTAAGCTTAGATAAATTCTTTTAATGGCAGATAGAGTAATGTATTTCCTTTCATTAGATTTGCTTGCTTGATTTTTTAAAATTTTATTCTGAAATATTTTGATATGTCCCAGAAAGGGATATATTTGTTCAAAGTAGCAAAGTGGTTTTGGACAACTGTAACCGAATAGGACAATCTAACAGGTAACCGTAATGGACTGGTCCTCGTCGTAGTGGTAGGCAAGAGGCGTAAGCAGTAGGTGAAAACAATAGGCGTAGCCAATAGGCATCCTCTCTGTACCTCCACATCAGTCTGTATTTATGGCTGACACCAGCCAATAATATTATTGTGAGGGGGAACCCAGGTGTATGCATATTCATTACATCATATTTGATGAGCCTTCTGTTTCACATCAAATATGAGATACCTTATTTTTTAGACTATAACCCACAACTTTTTTCTCGAAATATGTAGGGTGTGGGTATATTGATGTTTGTTATATATGAATTGTGTGTTCGAATCTTGAGTGGCCAAATTACTAACTTAAATAAATTTATCAGTGTAGCAGCACATAAAAAAATAGCAGAGTTTCTTTCTTCCTTTTCTCCTTATCTCATTCTCTGATGAAGCTTTAACAAAAGTGAAACATGTTAGATTGATAAACCTTTTCTATTAGTTCTTTGTCACATCATATATATATATATATATATATATATATATATACAAATGTTTAGAGGTACAAAATTTATATAAAGTTTTAAAAACTAGGGATTTATTGATTTTAATTTTAAAAGTCTCTAAGGCCCTTTCAACCAACATCTCATCAGGAGACAATCGTTGGATCATTAATTAGCGAAAAGAACAGTAATGAAAATAAAGAGCAAAAAAAGGGGGAAACACGCTAAAATAAAAAAGAAGTGTATATACTTATAACGAGGGGAGGGGAAATAACGTGTAAAGAAATTAACGAGGGACAGTTCAAATAAAATATCCACCAACAGGTTAAGGGACTTTACAAATTCTTTCTGCTAGCAGAGAGAAGGTTTCCTTAATCCTATGCAGACCGATTCCAAAATCTTCAAATGATTGTTGGAACCAGCCGTATGAATAATTTTAAACCACTCTTTTGTATACGACTTGGCACAGGCTATATTCTCAACAAAGTGTTGAGCAATAGCCGATTCTATATTTATGGGGGGAAGATAACACATTTTATCTATCTTACCAAGTTGTATTTTGGAAGGTACATGCTGGTTTATTCTAGTTTCCAAATGCAAAAATCAATAAATTCCTAGTTTTTAAAACTGTATATATATATATATATATATATATATATATGAAGAAATATGAAGAAATATAGTTTTAAGGTGTGTTATATTTATTGGATAAAGTGCTCAGTATCTGAGATAGAACGTATGTAAATATAAAGGTGAACACTGAAGTCAACACTCAGAGCCTCTAAGTGTTGTCTTCAGTGTTTACTTTTATATTCATATATATATATATATATATATATTATATAGCTCTTATCTCAAATAACAACTTAAAAGAGACTGTTTAACCAAAATTCATGTTAAAAAAACAAAAAAAAACAAATGAAAACTACAGACAAAATTTCATTTTCTCCATCAAGACATTCATTTCTGTAGTTCACTGCTACCAGCAAGCAGAAAATTATTTTTCTCCTGATGATGGCCATGTTGGCCGAAACTAGTCGAGGAATCTAAATGAAATAATAATAAAAATGAAGGAATATTAATCTACAACCTAGTATGTCTGAAGATTTTAATTTTTTAATATTTTTTTATTGTTCAATATATATATATATATATATATATATATATAGATAATATTAGCGGTAAATATACACATACATATGCAATCATATATCTAAAATATATAAATATATATACATACATACATACACATACATATATATATGTATAAAAAATAATTCCAAGAGGAATCGAGGGAGAACTCAATGTCTAGGACAGAGTAAGGATATAATAAAAAGGCTTAAACACTAATATTCCATGGTCATAATTTATTCTATTGGAATCATAATCACAATCCAATTCATCAGATCTACAAATTCAAATTTTTTGAATAGTGTTTAAGCCTTTTTATTATATATATATATATATATATATATATATATATATATATATATATATATATATATTCATATAGGTTTCATTAAAGATGACAGACAAGGTACTGTGATTAATCTTTTTATTTAATTTTTCTTTTGTCCAAACAAGTGTTTTCTTTTTTGGATATAGAGTGTGTAGAAACTATCGAAATATTCAAATGCCCCTTAAGGAATTGTGTTCTTGATTAAACTGAACTCATATATAATTACACTACTACATGCTTATCAAGGCAACTTCTGTTACCCATAGCTGACCACAGCTCCCTTAGAATTCATTTAAACACACACAAACTTACCAGACTCCATCTGAAACATACTAGTAGAAAATACAAGCATAATAACCTCACCCACATGTAAAAAAAGATTAAAAATAATGGAAGATTTAATAATAAAATATAAAAATCCAACACTCATTAATATTAACTATGAACATGGCCACAATGTGCTGACTATGTTTGGAAACTAAAACATCCCTATAACCCCAGAAACATACACACAACACATACACCCATTTAAAAATAAAATCATCCTTGATAATGTCTAAAAGTATATCCAAAAGCCCTTGGAATTACAGAACATTTGAATAGTTTCTACATATTTTGTGTCAAGAAAAGTAAACACTTGTTCGAACACAAGAAAAATTAAATAAAAAGCCTAATCACAATAACTTTCTGTCAACTTTAATGAAACATATATATATATATATATATATATATATATATATAACTGCATGTTTCATTAAATAATATAGACAAGTTTTGTCTATTTATCTTAAGCATATTCCTTTCATATTGTTGAATAAGCTTTTTAGTATTATCACTGAAACACAAAAGAAAATCCCCATGTGGATACATGTTTTTATTATTAATCCTGTCTAAGCTTTCGGCTTACATAAGCCATCATCAGAGATTACAAGTACATTACAATAAATTAAATTATAAATTATATAACAAAGATGGTAATTTTTGTTTTAGAATGGTTATGCGGACATTGCAACAATGATAGTTTGTTTTGTTTGCATGGAAGATTGCTATGCAAGGATAAATTTGTGCATATGGAATGCAGGAAGCAAATATTGCATTGTGGTTCATGACATCACACATGACCACATGAGAGTGAAAATGAAGAAAAATGTTAAGTATGGAAAGCTATTGGTATAAACTAATAGCTCCTGTTATCAACTATAAGCATTTAAGTATATTTGTGGAGTTTTCATAGTTTATTTTGTTCAGGTTAGGTTTCAACTGTTTTATCTAAATAGCTTCAAGAATTCTTAGTTTTTGTTTATTGTTTTCATGTTTAAGTATAGTTGTATTTTCAACAAGGATTTTTCGGAATTGTGTATGCAGCCAGGCATGTTGTTTTAAATGTCTAAAAATGTTGGAATTGTCATTCAAATGGAGAGTTAAGCATTGTGAAAGCGAGTTTGTGGTGTGACCAACATAAATATTATTTAATCCGTAGGAGATACAATCTGCCAGAGGGCATTTGAATTTGTAAACTATGTTGGTTGTCTGCAAATCACTAACAGGCAGGGAAGAATCATTGCGAATAATTGAGTTGGATATACTAGATTTAGTGTAGTATATGATTAACTTAATATTTTGCTAGGATCTGTTGTAGATATATTAGTATTTACCAATTTTTTTAGTATATTTTCATCTTGTTTATAATTAGTATGCATTTGATTATGATATAGGAGATTAATATGTTTGGGATTAGTTGAAGCAGTATTATGTTCTATTTGCTTAGTATTGAGATTTCTAAGAAAGCATCTTATTTGTTCATCAACTATATAAAGCTATTATTAATAAGTGTTTGTTTTATATTCTTTAGTTCACTGTAAAAAATCTGTTTTGTGAATAAATTAGTCTTTGCATGATGTATTAAATTTTTTATAATTGGTATTTTGTAATAATATGGACATTCACTCTTATAGTTAAGTGTGCACAAATTTATGCTGGTAGATTTTTTTATATGGCAAAATAGTAAACACAAATCATAATAAATTTACTATTTCGCCATATAAAAAACCTATCAGAAAATCTCAATACCAAAAAATTTCATTAATAAAAGAAATATATATATATATATATATATATATATATATATATATAAAGTGAACATTGAAGTCTTAAACACTAATATTGTTTCATGCTGGACACAATCAGCCAGCATAAAACAGCCTGTTGTCTCTGAGTGTTGACTTCAATGTTCACTTTTATATATATATATATATATATATATATATATATATATATGAACATATACTACAAAAACACATACATACAAACATAACTATTTCTTCTTATTATAAAAGGTATTTTTTGTGGGTACACATATTTCAGTTGCTCTTGCTGTTTATATATATATAATATATTTTTCTTAGTTCATCAGGTCACATCTCCAGTTACAAAAGAATTAGGTTTTTTTTATTTCTAATAAAAATATCTTTCTTAATTATTTAATTAATATTTGGTTTTGTGTTGCATTGAGCTCTCTCACTTACATCCTCTTTGGAATTATCCATATGGACTACCAAACCCTTCATTACCTTACTATATATATATATATATATATATATATATATAAAAATGAAGAAATATACTCTTAAGGTGTGCTATATTTATGGGATAAAGTGCTCAATATCAGAGATAAAGCGTGTGTAAATATAAAAGTGAACATTGAAGACAACACTTAGAGGTGACAGGCTGTTTCATGCTAGACGCAATCATGGCCTGACAATTGAATCTAGCATGAAACAGCCTGTTGCCCCTAAATGTTGACTTCAATGTTCACTTTAAATTAAATATGTATATTTCTAAAGAAATAATTCATTTTATTAGTTTAAATATTATTTTTAGGGGATACCCATATTTGAGTAGACACTCTGTTTTATTTTAAACAATATTATATTTTGTCTACTGGTTTGTCTTTATAGCTGAGTCATGCAAAGATGGATGCAAAGATGGATGCAGGTTCAAATCCTACTGGATTTTTCTTTAATAAGTTTTCTCAAATGTTCACATCAGCAGACAAAATAAAATTCTGTTTAAAATAAACAGAGTGTCCACTCAAATATGAGCATCCACTAAAAATAACTTTTAAAGTAATAAATATATATATATATATATATATATATATATATATATATATATTGATGCATGTTTCATTAAATAATATAGACAAGTTTTGTCTATTTATTTTAAGTAAGTTCCTTTCATATTGTCTGATAAGCTTAATAACATTATCATTGAAAGACGAAAGGAAATCACCATACTGATACATGTTTTTTAATCATATCTAAGCTTTCGGTTTACATAAGGCATTATCAAAGATGACAATTACTTTTCAATATATCAAACAACACACAGATGAAACAATAATGATAGTCTGTTGTTGGTTCGAAAAAATTCAAAGCAATGACAAACTTATTATTATTAGTAGCAAAATCGTGAAACAGAATTTCATGTAGCCACAATTATCAAGCAGAAAGTTGCACCTGATGATTCTTGCTACATGAAACTCTGAGTAGCAGATTTTGGTATTGATAATGTTATTTATATATATATATATATATATATAAATGAAGAAATATAGTCTTCAGGTGTGCTATATTTATGGGATAAAGTGCTCAATATCAGAGATAGAGCGTGTGTAAATATAAAAGTGAACATTGATGTCAACACTTAGAGGCAACAGGCTGTTTCATGCTAGATGCAATCGTCAGGCTAAATGAAGAAAAGATGCAGAGAATTTTAAATTTCTTTCTTTTTTTATTATGAGTTTTGGCTCTATACTCTAGACGATTTCATTTAGATTCTTTTTGTCTATGATTCCATCTCTTTTGTTCTTAAAGAATTCCGACATTGTTATAATAGAAGATCTGCCAAGAATGGTGAAAAACATTCTAAGAACCTGGATGCAAATTTGCGGTTGATGATGTCATGATAAAAACACTTTCTAAAAAAAATTTTCATCTTAATGACTCGTTTTCTTTTATTTAAATCAAAACTGTACTCAGTCTCATTATGGTGAACAACTAATGCATTTATGCATATACATCCCCGACAAACTCTCGTTACCTCGCATTTTAACGTATTGGGTCCATTAGTCCTCAACAAGGAGTTCTGTTGCCTTGAATTTTGGGCAGATGCCACACGTTCACTTGGAGCATCACACATGTATTTTCTTTCTTGGTTTGATTGTCCCTTTATTAAACGTGCTGAAGATAAACGTCTTCTGGGTTTTGGTATCATCCACCTAATAGGGATCTGAAATTTTGAGTAACTGTGATGGAAGCTATCCCATCAGTAGGTGTATAATATCAGGGCTACTGTACTGCCATTTTATGAATGGTTTCTGGACCATGTAGTAATCTCCAGTGGAGCCTCAGGATGCCATGATCAAGGGTACTGATATGGCTGCATCTCTGGACAACTCTCTCCAAGTTATCTATACATGCAACTCCTGTGGGTGTGTTTCTTACCCTACTAGTCTTCCACCAACCACTACACACATGAAACCAATCAAAATACAAATGAGGAAAATTATCACCCCCACCACCAAAAAAAGCAAAAACCAAAGTAGACACCTCACATACTATCTCCTACACCAATGTAAAGGGGTTTACGTTCCAACTTGAAAACAATCTTCTCCAATCTAAAGTAGACCTCATGCTACACTCTGAAACCAGTATTAATGCCTCATGTACACTAGCGAAATTCACAATCCCTGACTACTCACCTTTCATAGCCAAACATGACCATCTAAATCATCACGGCCACAGACTTAGAGCCTACATCATGGAAGAGTTTCCCTGTGACAGGGACAAAAAAAAAAAAAACCAGGAAACCTGACCTCCCTTATATGTGTTTCCTACTGGTACTTATCCATAGTACCACATTCGTCTTTTCTCTCTACCATCATCAGGACGAAGGGATGGTTATCTTCAACCAAATATCTAAGAGTGATGATATACTCCCTCAATTCCTCTTAGCCAGGTTTCATATCTGTGTTGACTTCAATATCCGTCAGTGAGAAGTAAGTCCCACTTGAGCAACTTCTCCCCTGAGCCACTGCCCTATAGAATCAACTCCCAAAAGGATGTTTCCCCAATCTCTACAATCTTAACCAGTTCAAGGCTAGGGTCAACCATTATCTTCCACTTCTATACACACAAATGTAACACTCTACCTTGATTTACCCCCAGGCCCTGTAAATGGTGAACCTTGCTGTGAAAAAATTTAATGTATTCTTTTGTAAATTGTCCCTTTTGTGTTCATATAATGTTTTATTTAAATTCCTTGAGGTTTCTCCTATGTATTTCTTGTGGTAATCGTTCCAGGTAATAGAGTAAATTTTTCCTTCATGTTTGGCCTATTGTTCTGTTTTGAATTAGTTAAGTCTTTTATTGTTTTAGATGTAGTTGTGACAAATTTTATGTTGAGTTTAGATAAATTCTTTTCAACTGGGGTTGTGATTGAGTTGGTTGGTAGAACAATATATTTTGATTCATTGGTTTGTGAGGAAAGACCACTTCTATTTTGAAATATTTTATGAGCCTTTTGTTTTGCATTGAATATGAGATAGGGTATTGGGGAGCATGAACATAAACAAAAACTTTGTCTGATTTAGTACTGAACAACGAAACATGTCTCACAAAAACTTTTTCCATTTTGTCATATTTCTTTTCCCTAAAATTGTTCTTGAGATATTAAAATGCATATATTGTTATCCTATATATATATATATATATATATATATATATTGTGTATATTTAAGCAGCAATTTTTCATTAATGCATGTTTCATTAAATAATATAATTTGTCTATTTATTTTAAGTAAGTTCCTTTCATATTGTCTGATAAGCTTAATCACATTATCATTGAAAGACGAAAAGAAAACACCATATTGATACATGTTTAAATCCAATCTAAGCTTTCAGCTTACACAAGCCATTATCAAAGATGACAATTTCAATAAATCAAACAACACACGGACGAACAAATGATAGTCTGCCCTTGCTGCATGAAAATTTCCAAGTAATGACAAACTCATATATACGAGACGTGGAAGTGAAAATCGCATCACAGCTCGTGACGTCACACATGACCATGCGTATATTGGATATTACCCAAATATTAATCTACACCCAGGCTTTTTCCATAATTCAACTTTCTTAAAAGAATTACTTCTCTTCCAAACACTCATACACAACTGTATCAAGAAATCAAAAGAAAATGGTTGAATCTGTCAACACAACAATAAAAACAATAATCTCCACATGTGACAGTAATTGACGTAATTTTCAGTTAACAGTTTGAAAATAGCGTTCTCTAAATTCTTCCAGTTGTTAAGGACATTTTGTTTTGTTATTATTAGTTATTTTGTTTAAATAAATTCATTTTGTTTTTTGCCTAGAGAAAGTCCACATTGGATGAAACACGTCAGCAACTACTACAGTTTTCCTATTGTCATTTATATTTATAAATATTGTCTTTTCTACAGGTTAACTCTGAGAAATTTTCATATATATATATATATATATATATATATATATATATATATATATATATGTAAAAAAAAACCAATGAAATAAAGCATTTGAACCTGATAAATGGTGACATGATTAAAACAAATGCTAAATTTGATGACTAAAATTATTCATTATGAATTATCAAAAAGAAAATAAATAAAAAATGAAATAAACCAGGACTAAGATTTACTGGTGATATTCCTACAGAGTCACATGCAATCTGTTTTGATGCCAATAGATAAGATTGATAATAAGGATTTTATTTGCCAAGAACAGCTGGAACAAAATCAATGAATGGTGAATGCAGATCAATGGTTGCAGTTGAGGTTCACATCCTTAAAAATTTGAGATTAAAATTTTAATTAAAAAAAAAACTCTTTGTATTATATTAGAAAAAAACATGATTATTTTGAGAGCACTTTGTCAATACTTATAGCAAAGAAACGTTAATTTTTACACTCTAATGTTGTTTTTTTTTTACTTTCCATATAATTTAATGAAATTTTAGAAATATTAAGCATGTAAAGAATCCAGCATCAAACTTAATTCAGTTCGGGAACAAATATTCCAGACATACATAAAAATGTAAAAGATATATTTCAAAATCAAAATCAAAAAAATAAAAAATCATACACTGACACAGAAAAAATGCTATACTTGTAAAATCCAATACGTTATGCCAACCAATATTTAAATATGTGACAGTAAAAGCAATCATATCTGTCTATATTGTTCTAGTTCCATGTGCCATGCCTCTTCCGGATGTCTCAGTTATTTCCCTTTAATTCAACTCTCTAAGTTTTTGTTCAACATTGCAGTAGCCACATATTGAACTCACAATTTTTTGGATCAAGTCACTTGATCCAACCAACACTTTTATCCACTGGGCCATATGTCCTTGAGGACTAATACTAGGCCACAGCAGTGGTGAACCAAAAACTTGAAGAGTTGAGTTAAAAGAAAATAACTAAGACATCCAGAAGAGGCATGGCACGTGGAACTAGAACAATCTACTCTGGTGGATGAAATAAAGGGTTTGGTTTGAAATTCCAATCACCTGAAGAAGACCGGAGCGTACAATGTCCGAAAGGTGGTGCAAATGTCTATGAAGATGAGGATAACAGTCCAAATAATGTAAATAATGCAAAAACAACTATGTTAAAAAAAATCTTCCAAAGTCAAAAGCATCCAGCAGATATTGGTAAATGATGTTCAAACTCTCCCTGGAAACCAGAAAAATGGTAGGAAAAATAGTTAAAAAAAAATATGAAGAACATTTGTTACTCTTCAGATTTCTATAAATGAAAAATTGCTGCTCAGACATACTCAAAAAAAAGTATTAAAACAAAGCAGCTTTGTTTTAATACTTTTTATGATCACCCAGAAGAAATGTGCACATGTTATCAACCACTTTGCATTCAACAGTGCCTTCAAATGAACGGCAGACATCTGAAGCATGTACTCTAGAGATTGTCTTGAAATAAAATGGCTACAGATCTTAAAATGCTATCTTTTTACCTTTCAATGAATGTGATTTCCATTATTCAATCATTTGTGATCGTCGATTTGAGTTTGATCATTTTGTTTCAAAAATTATGAAACACCCTTTATATATATATATATATATATATATATATATATATATAGATAACCTAGTGAGCCAGACAAACCTACCCAGGTTTCGCCTAAGTGGATCGTCAGGGAAAGCTGGCTCACTAGGTTTATCTAGGTCTGCTCTACGGTTGTATTGAGCTCTTTTAGTTAGTTGTTTACTCGTGTCGGGGTTTTTTTCTTTGGGCTTTAAACCTGTATCTGTGTGATTTTTTTTTAAAGACAGACTTTATGTTCCTGGCTCTTTTTTTTTTAAAACCTTTTTTCCTCAAGATTGATTTGATTATTGGCAAAATCAAAATTTGAAGGTTTTTCAAATAACGATAGTTAGTGGATTTATATTATATATATATATATATATATATATATATATATATATCATAAAATAAAGAAATAAAAGAGAAGTCGGTAGGTTTCACCGGAATGGAATGCCAGGTAAAAAGGGAATTTTAGCCTGACATACTGTTTAGTGAAACCTGCAGGTAGGTTTGGCCTGGACCTTAAAACGGCTTGGGGTTTTGCTCTACTTCATGTATTGAGCAATTTTAAAAACAGAGACATTTAATCGTTTCGGAGGTTTTTTTCCTTGGACTCTGAATTGGTGAACCCTGATGATTGTTTTCCTCAATTTCATGTTCTTAGTTCTTTCTTTTTTGTTCCTCATTTTTTTCTTGGGCATTGGTTTGTTCAACTGATGTCTCCATACCTAGGTTTTTCCAAGCCAGTACACTATATATATATATATATATATATATATATATATATATATATATATATATATATATATATTATGAAATGGACAAAGTCCGACAATTTTTTAAGGCATTTTTTATGTTTAACATTCTTTTGAGATACAAGAATCTATAAAAAGAATGTTAAACATAAAAATGTCTTAAATTATATATATATATATATATATATATATATATATTAGGAAAATCTATGACAAAGTGGAAAAGTTTTTGTGTGACATTTTTTTCGTGTTTCATCCTTTTGCACTTCATCAGACTAAAATGATATTTATGTCAATGGAATTACACATGGTCACAAAGGAAAGGAGGTGCTGAAATTTAAATTTTATTTTATGTTTTATAGATTTGTTTGGCTATATAGTCTAGCCCAGTGGTTTCCAACCAATTTTGGGGCCATGACCCCCTTTGGTATCTCTAAGATTCTGCTGCCCCCATGTAATATTTTTCTTACATGTATGCCAATTACACATGGACACACATACAAAATATTTTTATGTATGGATACTGTATATGCATTGTATATATTAACATGCATTAACATTAACACTCTCACTCAGAATCACTAGAAAAGAATAACTCATTCTCGAAAAGCCCCCTTATTCTGTTGGTATAGTAAGCCAAAGGGTGAACATCTTACACATATCCCACCAAAATATTACCATGCCCCACTGGTGGGGCATGCACCCCATGTTGGGAAACATTGGTCTTGCCAATTTTGTTTAGTTTCTTTTTGTTCATGTTTTAAAACTTTTACTATTAAGTGCCCCACATTGTGATAATAGAAGATCTGCCAGGACAGGTGAAGTGTTGTAACAATTTTTTTTTTATTTTTCCCATATACAGGGAGATTGAAAAGTAACTCCTGAGTGCTTTTGGTTATTGGCAACCATCATCATGGCTGTATGTTTTAATTTGAAATAGGTTGCTTATATTTAATACTGGCAGAAACATTTTAAACATATTCAATAAATAATCCTTTAAATAATAAACACCAACCCCCTCCTTATTAATAATGAAGTAATCCAACCACATTGTCTAAATACCCAAAATATTATCTGTAAAACTAAAATAATAAGCAACATTTTTTCAAATCAAAACATACAACCATGATGATGGTTTATGATAACCGAAAGTGCTCGGCAAAATGTCATGGACCTGGGCTTTATTTCAACAACTTAGACACAAATATAAAAAAAAACTTGCAAGAAACCAAGAAAAAACAGAAAAAAAGATTATTAAACAGAA